>JAEOAD010000010.1:48482500-49082500 GCA_036365145.1 Orientallactaga sibirica | reverse complement strand
AGCTTGCTTGGAATGGTGAATGAGCATAGTAATTACATAGCAAACGATACAAGACTGAATGTCTGTCTCACTTACTACCCTAGTCAGTTATTTGGGCAAACTTATGTATTAAACAATAATCAATAAAAATCCACTGTGAGACAGAAAATGAACACAAACATGCTAATCAGTTTCCTATTCCATTTAAATATGAATTAAAAGGTAAGCATATTACACATTAATTATATTTGTGGCCTAGTCATGAAACTTTTATCTTTTTGTTTTAAAGGTTTATTTTTGGCTTAGAGTTTTTTATTTTTTTATTTTTTTTTTTTTATTTTTTAAGTTTTATTTATTTGAGAGAGAGAGAGACAGAGACAGAGAATGGGCGTGCCAGGGCCTCCAGCCACTGCAAACAAACTCCAGACGCATGTGCCCCCTTGTGCATCTGGCTTACGTGGGTCCTAGGGAATCAAACCAGGCTCCTTTGGCTTTGCAGGCAAACGCCTTAACCACTAAGCCATCTGTCCAGCCCTCTTTTATCTTTCTGTCTTAAGAGATGACAGTGACATTTACACACATTGCTAAAAATTTGGGGAAACAAAGTTACTGAAAAAAACTGCAAAGCATGAGGAACACTGACTCTGAATCGGGGTAAACAAAGAATAGAAGATAGCATTTTTGACTCAGTCTCTGTGTGGCAGTGATAGCACAGCTAGTAAACAGCTTGTCATACAAGCATGAAGACTGGGGTTTAATCCCCATTACTTACAGGAAATGCTGGGTGTGGTGGCACACACCTCTAACACCAGCGCATGGAAGATCTAAACTGACGTCTTTATTAATGTTTTACTGAGTATGAGGCCATCCTTGGCTACAGTTAGACTGTCTCAGAAACACCAAATTATTAAAGAACTTAACCTATGTTATGTTGCCAGTTTTTTTTTATTTTTAGTTTCTTGATTCCTCTAAACTTTCCTCCTGCCTCCCATCCTTCCTTTAGACTGTCTGTCCTTCTTTTCTATATAATTATTCATATTCTACATATAAAATATGCATATATAGATTTACATTTTTTATTGCAACATAAATGGACAAAATTTTGCATAGCCCATATACAAACATAATATATGTGTTCTATGTATGCATATGTACACACGTGTTAATTTTGCATATATACATATACCATAGCCCACCCATTCATGTTTACCTTTTAATTCTGAGTTGACATTTTCGTCTTGAAATTCACTCTCCAAATTGCTATGCAATTGCTCTTGCACCCCCGGGAAGCACTGCTGGCTTCTCACTCCTGGGTGTCAATCCAATCCTGTTTTGTTTTTAGATTTTCTCTTGCAGCATTATTGATGCTTTATGATTTTTCTTATAATTTTGAGTTTAATATAATTCTTCCTTCTGTCTTGTTTTTCTGCATTTGTGATGTGATATTCACTATGCAATGTGCTATTTCACTATGAGATGTGATATTTTCTGTTTTTATATATTTTACACTTGTGTGTTAGACCCCCTTTGAATATGTTATGGTCTTGGTACTAGTGAATAGACTTACAAACCTTGTATGAGTGTAATTGTACCTGACAAGATAGATCACATTGATCTTTCATTCAAATTATGAATGATTTTACTTTAAAATAAATAAATATGGTCATGTACTTTTTATTATTTATTATTTATTTGAGAGAGACAGAAAGATGAAGAGAGAGAAAGAGAGAGAGAGTGAGAGACAGAGATTTGGTGCACCAGGGCCTCCAGCCACTGCAAATAAACTCAAGATGCATGTTCCACCTTCTACATATGGTATTACATGGATACTGGGGAATTGAAATCTGGCCCTTAAGCTTTGAGCCAAGTGCTTTAACTTCTGAACCATCTCTCCAGCCCACCTTCATATATTTTAAGAAAATATGCTATATATGTACATATAAATTGTTGAGGCTCTTTTAAGTTACAGACTTACAATAACACCAGTTTCTATTTTCTTAACCTTTTCACAAATACTAAATGAACATCAAGAAACATATTTTATTTCAGTTTTTTCAGTTGCTGACAGGACTATAAACTGTATTTGCCTCCCACTAAGATATTCTACTTCCAAAATCTCTTCAGTAAATAGGTACCCAGTCTCATGAACAAATAGCTCTAGTACAAACAATCCAACTTGTATTGATTTAAATACGAGTTTATGTAACCTCTCAAAGGTGGCCTTTTGAGAACAGGACCTGCTGAGGTTGGCTAATCCATTGTAATACTGAGTAAAGCTCTCCATCTTATTACACAGATGTATAAAACAAATCTCAGAATTTGAGGTAAAGGTGTCTTCACATTTTCTTGAACATTCTGTAGCTTCTCTTTTGCCACAGAATTCTCTACCATTTATGTAGTAGTTTGAACAGATGGCCCAAAATATATTCAGTGCTTTCTTAGTTTGCAGTTTGCATCTGCAGCCACCTGGCCGAAGGCAGTGTCACTGGGCCGATCTTAGGGTCCAGTCCTAAGGTGTGCTGGGTTTGAGATTTCAATTTAAATATATGCAAAGTGTGCCTAGCTGGTGTTCCTGAAGTGTTTTGTTCTGTGTGGGTTTTGGCTTGAAGCTTCTTTCTCTGTGTATTTGGTCTTCTGAAAGCAAGCTAGTTTCTTCTGCCTTTATGGAACTTCCCCCTGGATATGTAAGCTTCAATAAATCTCTTCCTTCCTAACTGTGCCTGGTCTGGAAGTTCATCTCAGGGACCTGAAGCTGTCTGCTACAATTTATTTTTATGTTGTAGATGGTTGTCATTAAACATCAAAGGAGGAGGCTGTGTGTGGTGGTGCATGCCTTTAATCCCAGCACTTGGGAGGCAGAGGTAGGAGGATTGCAATGAGTTTGAGGTCACCCTGAGACTACATAGTAAATTCCAGGTCAGCCTGGACTAGAGTGAGACCCTACCTCGAAAAAAAAAATACTGAAAAAAAAAATCAAAGGTGGAGGGCTGGAGAGAGGGCTTAGTGATAAGGCACATGCCTACAAAGCCTAAGGGACCTGGGTTTGATTCTCTAGGTCCCACGTAAGCCAGATGCACAAGTGGGTGCAAATATCTGGAATTTGTTTGCAGTGGCTACAGGCCCTGGAACCCCCATTCTCATTCTCTCTCTCTCTTTCTCCTTCCCTCTCTCTGTCTCAAATAAATAAATAAATAAATAAATAAATAAATAAATAAATAAAATTGAAATCTTAAAAAAGTCAAAGGAGGACTTTGTAGTATTGTAGCTTATGTTGCTCAGTAATGTTCTGTTCAGGATTGTATGTGGTAGTGTGCAATCCAGTGTCAGAGCCTGGAAGAAGTCATAGGCATAATAATCCACATGCAACATAGTTTTCAGCTAATGCTCTATAGTCCACTGAGTTTTCTTTGAAAGTAGCAGCACTGTGTTCTCTTTGATAATAGAAGCAGTCTGGAAAATGCATCCATTCTATGGCCGTCGGAAGTAGTCCAGAATGAGCCCATAGAGAAAGTTGAGGCAATTTCATAGAAATTGCAATTGCGGTAATAAGATGTCTCCAGAGAATGAATGGAAGCACCCTTTGCTATAGACTGGCCCTGACAATTCCCAGCTAGTGCCCATAGTTGTAGGTTAATGTTTTCTCTTCCTTTTATGTAGCTCTTCTGTTCTGATCCCCTTGCCTTACTGAGGGTAATGACTTGTAGAGTGGTATCCCAACTAAGGTTTATATAAGATTAATTCATGTTGCCATAAGTGTATCTGAAATATTTTATTTGTTAGAGAGAGAGAGATTGAGAGAAAGAGAGAGAGAGAGAGAGAGAGAGAGAATGGGAACCTCTAGCCAATGCAAATGAACTCCAGATGCATGTGCCACCTTGTACATCTGGCTTACGTGGGTCCTGGGGAATCAAACCTGGGTCCTTTGGATTTTCAGGTAAGTGCCTTAACCGCTAAGCCATCTCTAAAACCCATCATGTTGCCATAAGTTTTGTGGATCTCCTGGGTCCCCATTTCCTACAACCACTAGGCCTTTCTGTACTTTTCTTTCTTATTGTTGATCAATGACTTGTTGTCCAGTAGCCCTTCCTCCCTTCCTCCCTTCCCTCACTATTTCTCCTTTTTCCTATCTTTGTTTCAATACCATGTCCATACTGTAGATATATATTATTGCTTATAGTTAATTGACACTGGACGAGGCTAGGAACTTCATATGAAAGAAGCCATGTGGTATCTCTCTTCCTGGGCCTGTGTGACCTCACTCAGCATGAAGTTTTTTCAAAGTCCTTTCATTTTCCTGCAAATTTCACTGCTTCCCTTTTCCTTATCACTGAGTAGAATTCCATTGTGTATATGTACCGCATCTTCATTAAGCATTCATCTGTTGATTGGCATCTGGGCAGCTTCCAGTTCCTAGCTATTATGAATAGAGCAACAATAAAATGTTTGATCAAAAATGTTTGAACAAATGTCTCTGTGTAATTTTGTAAGAGTCTTTAGGGTATATTCTCAAAATACTTGTTTAACTGCTAGAGCTAAAAGGTAAGTCTGTATTGATGAAGAAACCACAACCTGCACCCACAGGCCATCAAGTAGTCATGCAGGAACTGAGAGAGAATCCAGTTCCCTCCAGTTATCCCTCATAGTGCTGGAAAATGTTATGAGGGCAGCTGAAGAATAACAGTAGCCAACAAAGTGGTTAAGCAGGAGGTCCTCCCAGATACAAAAATCAACCAGCCAAGCAAGAAATATACACTTGTGCATTAGTGGCACACAACTCATGTAGGTAACCAACTACGCACGGATTGGACATGAGAGCTGCTCAGTGGGGGAGAACTCATATCTGGCTCTGGAAACCAAGCCAGATTCCTTAGAACAGGAATCCAGTAGGCTTCACTGCTCTCTTATTTTGAAGAATGAATATACCCATCAATATATCTTTCTAATGACTAGGCTTATCCACTTTTATTAAAAGCGTTCTGACTTTTGGTTGAAGAATCTGTTTTATTTTTCAGATTAGGGAGAATTTGAGGGAGAACAAATTTAGGAGAGCATGCATCAATACATAAAGAAGTGAGAGATAACTGTCTACCAAGAGATGGGTCATGTCCCCCTCATCTTCTAGGCCCAGAAGTCATTATAGAGGAAGAAGTGACGTGAATTCTGCTCTCACGCCTAGCCTGAAAAACAGTTCCTGGGAAATGGCAACAGACACTGTGGTCACTCAAACCTCATAAAAGCAGAGATTCAGAATCTACAGAGAAACACTAAATAAGATCTCTATCTTGTCTACCAAGGCTCAAGGAGTATCACAGAAGAGGGGGTGGAAAGATTGTAAAAGCCTCAGGGTAGGTGAGAATAGCTTGAGACACCATGTTTCCCTTATCCTTTTAGAGACTGACTGACTGAGGCCACTTGGTCCCCCCCCCCCTCAATGAATACTAAGAACCCCAGTGAAGACCCTCAGCAGATTTGGGGTGGTGAAGAAGGGGATCTATATGTGAATCCATTTTATAAGATGCATCAATGAATTAGAAATATACATACATGTGCATACATATATATAGTAAGTTAACTACTTTGATAATAAAATTATCTGCCAGGCATGGTTTCACATGCCTTTAATCCCAACACTCAGGAGGCAGGGTGGAAGGATGGCTGCAAGTCCAAAGTCTGCCTGAGACTTCATTGTGAATTCCAGGTCAGCCTGGGCTAGAATGAGGCCCTACCTTAAAAAAAAAAAAAAATAAGAATAATAATGGTAATAATAGTAATATAAAATTAATAAATCTAAAAGTAAAACAATTGATTTTATTTTTAGGAGCACAAAATACACATTACATAGCAGATATCCAGGGCCTCCTATGACCTCATCACTGAAGTAGATTCAAAACCCACCTGCCATGGCTCAGGGAATGAATGGGTAAATGTCTTCTTTTTCATATATTTTACCTGAATCAAGTTCTAATTACTAAAGTAAAAATACATATTAAGAATTATATAGCAGTCATCAAATGACTATACCTATGACTGAATGAATCTTTAAAAATCAATTAATCATGTTTATCTCACAATTCTTCATGAAAAAATTAATTTACTCTTATTTAATGCTAATCTATATATTTTAAAAATCATATAATAAATATCTTTCTACCATTTTCATATATTTATTTCAGAGTAATAAAACTAAAATTATGAAATTATGTCCTTATCTACTTACAAAAGACACACACACACACACACACACACACACACACACACTGGAGGAGGCAAGGAGAAAAGGAGTTAAGGAGACAGGCAGAAACTGTGACACAGAGACAGAAAGATTTGGGGAATTCATTTTAATTTAATTTAATTTTAAAAATAAAATTTATTATGATTGACATTTAGAATATGTAAAATCCGCCTTCCTGTCAGTATTGTTTATGTGAATTCTTGTATCTTTCATGAAGTTTGATAATATGGATTAAAATTCAAAACCCTTTCCCCATGTCCTCTTAGCAAGACTCCTAGCCATGCTGAATGAGGTTTTGGCAGGGAGATTCCACATGCTTATATTTTTTACTTCCTTGACAAAAAAAAAAAAAAAAAAAAAAAAAAAAAAAAAAAAAAACTCTATGCCTCAAAGAGGAGCTCTCCTTCATTCACTGTTGAACAAATATGTTAATTGCTTTATCTCTAAGCTTTGAGGTCTAATGTGCTCTCCTACAGGCCAGCTTAGAAGAATACAGTCCTGTGAATTCATTCTTACTGAATAAGCCATTAACTGGGTTATTTGTAGTCTGCCATCAGGCGTAGCCCAAGGAATGCTAATGTACAAACTATGCCATTTCAAAATTACAGGTGTCCCATGCAGATAAAAACAGATCCATCCCAGGAGCTGCTCTCTGTCACTCCTGGAGGATCATGTTGTTTTCATAAATCCAACAATTTTCTGCATTAGCTGTGATTATTGCCAAATACTCAAAATTTATTCAAAATATATTTCTATGGAAAACATACTTAAATCTAAAAGTAAAACTTAAAAAAAATTATTATTCTTTTCCTAGGAAAACATCACTAGCAAGGTGTCTTGAACACAGACTTTCTTTTATTCTTAGATGGAAGGTTGTATTTATATAGAAATAATTACAGATGGACAACACTTTATACTTGGAGAGACTGAAATTTATTGTGGGAACAACAACTCTCACCCTGGAAAGAAATAACTTTTAAAGATCACTTCTAAAGAAATAGCTTCTAAAGGTAATCACTTATTTAAAACAACAACAACAACAACAATAAACAAGCAAAAAAAATAGAAACTTCCAGAGAAAGTATCCACTCAGAGATAATGATATTTTGTGTGGCTGCCAGGTGTAAACACTTTGCATTTCCTGGCATATATCCATTTTTTAGTAGATAACTTTTCTCTGTCTACTCAATTCCCAATCACTTCTGATTCCTTATTCCTGAATAAGAATGAGTAGGAAATACTAAATAATGTCATTTTTAAAAGACAATAAATTTTGTTAAAAATTTTAGTATAGGGCTGGAGAGATGGCTTAATGGTTAAGGCATTTGCCTGAAAAGCCAAAGGATGCCTATTTGATTCTCCAGGACCCATGTAAGCCAGATGCACAAGGGGGTGAATGCATCCGGAGTTCATTTGAAATGGCTGGAGGCCCTGGCTCTCTCTCTCTCTCAAATAAATAAATAAACTATTTTAAAAACATTAATATATATACTTACCAGTATTTCTTTATAATATTCTCCTATTTCCCTCTTTTGTCCTAACTTCCACAGCCCTATTCCGCTGAACCCCATCCTCTTTCCAGGCAGTTCTTCTATGTTAATGTCTCCTTCTTTTCATCCTCCTTTATCACCTATGGCAGAATATGTATGCAGTAATTATCAATATTATGCAGGTATTGGGAAGTAATTATATGCACTGAGACATGGTATGAATCTGATAGTCACTTCAAATCTGTAATATAGTGCCCCGAATGCTCTTCCCTGCACTGTGGATAGAACATTCTTACATTCTTTTCACTACCTCTTCCACAGTGTTTTCAGCACCATGGAGTATGTATTAGAGCACTAGGACATTTCAAAATCTTATAATGACAGAAGTGCTAAATTTGAGACAGAAACAGAATTTGGGAAAAATATAGAAGAAAATATTCAAAATTAAGATATTTGAGCCTGGTGTGGTGGCGCACACCTTTAATCCCAGCACTTGGGAGGCAGAGGTAGGAGGATTGCCGTGAGTTCTAGGCCACCCTGAGACTACATAGTTAATTCCAGGTCAGCCTGGAACAGAGTGAAACCCTACCTCAAAAAAACAAAAAAAAACAAAAAAAAGAAGATATTTGTAATTTGTATTTGCAGACTACCAAGGATGATGCCATATATATATCATTGAGAAAGAAATAATGGGTATGTCAGGGCCTCCAGCCACTGCAAATAAACTTCAAAAGCATGTGCCCCCCTGTACATCTGGCTTACATGGGTCCTGGGGAATCAAACCAGGGTCCTTTGGCCTTGCAGGCAAATGCCTTAACTGCTAACCCATCGTCTCCAGCCCTTTACTTTTTTTTTTTTAAAGTAGAGAAAACTCAGCTGGAGTGATATGTCAGTGGTGAAGGCTCTTGCCTAAACCTCACAAGCCAGGTTTGATTCCCCAGTACCCACATAAAGCCAGTATCACAAATGCACAAAGTGGTCAGAGGACTTGGTGTCCCAATATTTCTCTCTTCTTTTAACTCTGACTGCTTGCATATAAATAAATAAAAAGAACTTAAAAATGTACAGTATAAAATATTATAAAAATGAATCAAAGAAAATATATGACAATAGGTGAACACACTGTAGTGGTCCTTGTGAGTGATACCATAAAGAAATAAACACTTGATTGACAAATAACTTAAATCTTATACAAAACTCATTAGTTTTCAAGGATTTACAAAGTTGCACAACCATAAGTACAGACTTAGTTTGGAACATTTTTTTCCCTTCTAAAAAGTAGCTCAGTCCCTTCTTTCTCTGTGCCTTCCATCATGCTGTCTTATAGGCTAGCACAACATGTACTTTCTGTCTTTATATATTTGCCTATTGTGGACATTTCATGAAAAGGGAAATTGTTTATTAATAATAAAACCCTAGATGTCAATGAACCCTTGACCTCAGCAGCAGGTGAACTTAGAGATGGGTTCAGATTACTCAGCAGACACTCAATACCTACAGTAAAGCCCTACATAGGAAACTCTGTTTCCTAGTTAAAAACCCAGATGTTTTATGCTTCTAATCATTGACATTTTATTTTGGGAGAGATAGTAGTTGCCATGGAAGCATCAGAGATACAAAAGCATAGAAGAATTTTAGTCTTTCAAGTCTTTTATTTTAGTTTTGGATGTCTTATCAACTATTTTATTTTGACTCATGGGTGCCAGCTGTTCAAACTCTGGTGTGAAAAGAAATAAATTAGTTTGTGTATCAAAGTGCAAAGATTATGAATGTAATAATTTAGTTTAAGCCTTCTCAATTTATCTAGGTTAATAGGGGTGTTATTATACTACCAAGATGAATGCTGATAGTGAAATTAAAACAAACTCATTTTTTTTTCAAAATTCTCTTATGGGTAATCTTATTTTTTATATACAGCATATGCTATAATGCCACATATCTGATTATTATCCTTATTATCATGAAAGGACACTGTATATATAGTTTTAAAAGTGTACTTAAAATTTAGGGACTATATTCAATATTTAGTATAGTCAACAGTAGAATTCCTTCAAGGCCTAAATGTGTTTTTCTTTCCTTATTTTTATTTTTGAAACATATTTTTGTGGATTAAACTCAGATTCTCATGCTTAGAAAGCAACTACTTTACCTATTGAACCATTTCCTTATCTTTCTATCTCCATCTCTCTCACACACACACACACACACACACAATTTATACCTAAGTTTACTATCATATGATATTAAAGCTAGGTTATGACAACTTTTATTTTCATTTACATACAAACAGGGTGGTCTATTTTCATAAGTAAACTATTCTCACTATTATTCTGTACTTTGTCTACCAATATTTCCCATACTACTTTTCCACTTAGCATCATCAACTATCAGAGTAATAGAAGCTTTTATAAATGAAATGCGATAACCTATTCCCAATATAGAAGAAACCTATACCAGTTGGTCATTTATTTGCTATGTAGCAGGGAACCTTTAATTTTCTATCTCAGATCAGGACTCTTTGCACTTATATCACTTTTCCTAAGTCATTGTCATGTTTGTTCTTTGCACTTAGTCTTGGGTTCATATTTCTATGGAGGAAGATTTGTTTTTCATATTAAATGTTTATCCTATTTGGAAAACTTAAGTTACTGTCACAAGAAATGATTCATTGCCATGAATTATGTACTTGTCCACTAACTATGCTTCTAGGTACTGTGTCAATTAAAACAAACACATTTGTCAAAACTCTCATTTCCAACACATACATACTACTTAAGAGTTATGCAATGTATCTCTTCTTTTACTTTCTCTTTTCTCTCTCCCCTTCTTCCCTGTCCGGTTTTACAATAAATTCTTAGGTGAAAATATATACATAAAATTTTTAAATAACAAAGGTAAAACACAGTACATTGTAAAAATTTGGGAGACTAAATTTCTAGAAAATTTGCCTACATCCTTTTCAATCTCCTTTGCACAGAGTGCAAAATCCCACAAGACCCTCACTCTTTTATATTTAAAGTTCCAGCTCTAGTAATATCTTCAGAAAAGGGAGAAAATAAATTTAAAATAACAAAGACAGATGAAAAACACAATACTTATGAATCCTTTGTATGCCAAATATACACTAAATGCTGAAATTACCCTATTTCCTATGGAGAAAGTGTTGTGATTATTCTCCATTGAGAAATGAGTCAGCCAAGTATTAGGTATACTAAGGAAATTGTCCTTAGCTAGTCAGATTTTATGTACAGCACAATAGTGACTAATTTTTGAGAATGTTCTGTTTCCAACCCTTGTGCTCTACATGAACCAATTTTATTTTCAGTTTTTGTCACTCATCGTGTTCTATCCTTTCTCATTATTTTCTTTCTCCAGCATTCTCTTTGTGCCCCTCCTTCTTAATTAGAGCTGCTACAGGCCTCTAAGTTCAGATGGCATAGCATTTGGACTTGGACAAAAAAATATCTTTTAACATAATAAACAATATTCTGTAATTGCACCACCTTAGGGTATATAAAATACTTATGATATTAATATCATACCAGTTTGCTTTAAAACACCAACCAAGGCAATGTGGGGTTGACATTGAATTTCAGAGATCATGGCATGAATATGATATATGCAGTATACTGTGTTAAATTAAAAATGAATAGAAAGTAATGAGGAAAGAGTCATTAAACTGAAAGACAAACAAAAATGTGTAATCTGGTCTTTATCCACTCACCATTGTAATCATCTTCCCTGATTTTTGATGCTTCAGTAAGAAAAACTCATGCTTGGTTGATAGTGATAAAATTGTGGTTTTTAGACTTTTCCCCTACACTAGCATTACTGAGTATTTCTTTGTCATTGTCACTATTTTTTGACCTCTATAAACAAAAGTGTTTATTTTGTGTGTTTATATAGCAAATTTCTAATGAAAGAGTTTATAATTTTTGTCTTGTAAAGATTAGTATCATACCAGTCTTAGCCTTATATGCATTACCCTAAATAAATGTGTTAAATAATCATGTTTCCAATAGAAACCTCAAGTCACCAAGTATCTTTCTATGATTAGTGATAATAAAAAAGGAAAAAAAAAGAGTTAATGATTTTTCTAAATAATATTTTATTATGAAGGGATTAACTAAATTGTGGGAGATATAGATGGGTTCTAAAAGACATGTAAAGTAGAAATAAAAGCATGAAATTTCTAAGACTTGAAGAAAGTTGGAGGTTGAATAGATATGACAATAATAAATTTATAAGTTCCACTTTGTGTTCTATTATGTAAATGTTGTTCTTTTCTCTTACTAGTATTTTTAGTAAAATTTGCATTACTAATATTAGTTTTTAGAGCTATATTTTCTTCTAGGGATACCCACTAAAGAGTTATTCATTTTGCATTTTTTTATTTTTGCATTTTTTTTATTTTTTAATTTTAGATAGAGACAGACAGAGAGAGAGAGAGGAGGGAGAGGAAGACAGAGATGAGAATGGGTGCGCTAGCAGTCTCTCAGCTGCTGTGAACCAAATCCAGATGTGTGCACCCCCTTGTGGGCAAGTGCGGCATTGCGTCCTTGCGTCACTTTGCATGTGGCTGAATGTGGGACCTGGAGATTGGAACCGGGTTCTTAGGCTTAGCAGGCAGGCGCCTTAACCGCTAAGCCATCTCTCCAGCCCTCATTTTGCATTTTGATTTGTGTACAGAGAGTGTTGTCAACCTGCAGGAATATAGTCATATCTGGACTAGAGTTATAACTGTAATCATTCATAAGTCTTTATTTAATTGTGATATTTTCTGAAATAATGTTAATATATCTTTTAATCAGAACCATGTGAACTTGCATACCTACCTTTGTCCTACTGCCATTGAATTTGAACTTGAGAAGGCTGTGTTCCCTTTTTAAATACACTTTTTTTCTCTGTTCTTTTTATTTATTTATTTATTAGAGACGGAGAGAAGGAAAGAGACAGGGAGAGAAGGAGTGAGAATGGGCACCCCAGGGCCTCTAGCCACTGCAAACACTCCAGGCTCATGCACTACCATGTGCATCTGGCTTACGTGGGAACTGGAGAATCGAACCGGGGTCCTTAGGCTTCGCAGGCATGCGCCTGAACCACTGAGCCATCACTCCAGCCCTATGTTCCCTTTTGTAGGTACTAAAAAGAACTACTTTGTAAAATATTCTACTTAAAGATATTACATCATAGTAATCTAGCATATTTCTTAAATTTCTTTAAATGTGTTAGCAGCTGTTTTGTTTAGTAGGCTTATTCAGTCAGGTTTGTCTTAACAGTTAGAGTGGAATATCTTTCCTCTTGCACATCAGGCAGGGAAGGACATAATGAATGCAGTACTTATACCTTCTTTCTTAATCTGTATTTCTAAAATCCAGAGCTGATTAAATCAAACAAATCTAGCTTCCTCTAAGACATTTATCTCAAGCCACAGGTCTCCATGTATTCTAAAGCAACAATTCATTTGGAATACCAAGAATGCCAAAAAAAGTAGTTCATTTGTATTTTTCATTGAGATTAAATAAAAAATCTAGTGTTTGTTCTACCCCCCCAAATTTCTCAGTATGTTAAAACAATATAAGAGATATTTTCTTCCATTAAGTATGTTATCTTTTCACTGGCTTTTAGAGAAATTTTTTTCCTGAAATAAGTTCAAAGTTAAAGGTTGAAAGGAAAGAAGGGCTGGGGAGATGGCTTAGTGAGTAAAAGTGCTGTGCAAGTATGATGACCTTGTTTCAGATCCCCAGGGCGTGCATTCGCTGGATGTATTAACGCTGGATGATAACCCTGCACACCTAAAGGGAGTGTGTAGGTCTGATAGTTGGAAGTAAGCAGCAGTGAGAAACAAACAAGATGCTTGGTGAGGACCAAAGAGCTTGTGCTCTTACTGAAATATGAGTGCTATCACACATCTATGCACACATACACATAAGCATTAAAAAGAAATAGCCAGAAATAAATTTAAAAGTTAAAAAGATTTGAAACACAACTACATGCCACTAGGAATAAATATACTCCTTATTATGACCTCATTACAAAATCTTGATAATGAGCACATCAATTTACAGAGACATCTGTGAAGAAGAGAAAGCTACTTGCCTCTAGTGATAACAGAGGAGATAAATGACCCATTGCACTTCACCCTAGACCCAGCTGAAACTACAGAGGAATTGGGGAAATGAGCAAGAGTTCTGCCTTGACTGTGAACCTGCTATCAAGACAATGGTGAAGAAGATAGACACTGAGGACACTCAACACCTACCAAACCAGAAATCCAGAGGCTCCTAAGAACCCGTCACTGAAGAAGACTTAAAATACACCCAACACAGCTCAGGAAATTTTTACGGAAGAGGAGGTGGAAAGATTGTTAGAGCCACAAGTTGGTACATTATGCGCAGAGTCACTATCTCTCCCCTATAACTGATGGCTACCCCCACAATGCATGGCTCACAATCCCCATGAGGATGACCTGCATCCCCAAGGAGGAGATCCCCTTTGGAAAAGGGGCAGGGATGAAGGAAAGGATGGTACCAACATGTATTGTTTGCATACTATGTATGTCCATAATTGATAAAACTAAATTAAAAAAATAATGAGACCTATTTATTCCAATTTTTTGTCCTGAGAGTGAAAGAAGTCATTAGATCGAAACTATTGATACATATTCCAAGTATCTGGATATGAATGTGCTCATAGTGATGAATGAATATTAGCTGAGCTTTTCAAAAACAGAAATTTTCCTGACATAGAAGCATATCTTTGTCAATTGTTAATATGTCTACTCCCTCACCATATTTTACCCTCTCACTTCTGATACTAGAGGAGTTTGGTTTGTTTCGCACTTGTAAAATGATTGGCAAAACATACCTTCCTTGTCACCTAATTGGGTAATTTCCAAGTCATGCTTTAGTTGTGGATCCTTAGCATTATTCAATAATTGGGATTCACAGCTAATAAATCAAATATTGTCATTCCAATTTAACATCTATAAAGATAAATAAAATGATAAAATCTGTCACATTGTAATGTCATACTAGGTTTTCCTGTATCTTAATAACATCTACAACATCCAAAATGGAAGGAATGAAAATATCTGGACCAAACTAACTTAAAATTAACGTGTGTCCAAAGCTCTACACTGGAGTGCTATCAAAATATATTTATAAATTCTGTTTGAGAATACTGGAAAAGGATCATGAAATTTCTACAACTTACTTACTGGTGCTGGGTTTACTGAAGATGAATAATGAATATTAACAATGAGGCAGCAAAAGCTTATATTAGTAATGAATCCAGTTTCTGTAAAAGCTGAAAGTGATGATGGATATAAGAACAAAGAATTTGACAGAAAAATGGTTGAAGAAATAAGAAAGCAATCATCGAGAAACAAACCTTGTGGAATAATATGGATTGTAATTGAGAAATAATGAAGGATCTTTCAAAATCTGTATAGTTAATGAGCAGTAAACTGATGCTAACAATTAGAAAACCTTACAGGACTTTAGGAAATGCAGCTTTGATAGCAAGTATCTATTCATGTACTCATGCTGTCACTATTGAATACGATAGTTATTTCAAAACACATTTCAGGGAAGAAGTGATAGCTTGGTGGTGAAAGTGCTTGTTTGTGAAGCCTAAAGACCCACATTCAATTTCCCAGTTCACACGTAAACAAGATGCAAAAGGTAGCACATGTGGCTAAACTTTGTTTGCAGTGGCTAGAGACCCTGACATGCCCATTTATCACCCCCCCTCTCTCTAGCTCATAAATAAATATCTAAAAATTACATTTCAAAAATATATATTAATAAAAAGTATTCAGTGTAAACATAGTATCTACAGGTCCCAAAAGCTCCTGAGTAATCCATCACTTGAGATATCCACAACATAGTAACATGTTCATTGTGATTGATAAGGCCAAATAAGGCATCTTTGGACAAAACTAAATATACATTTAGCATCTAACCTCATTATGGCTTGTATATGTTATCACTTATCAACTTCTGTTTCTTTTCCTATCCAAAAATGGGAAAATAAATAGATACTGATTACAAAGCTCTTCTATCATTTAATTCAATAAATAAAGTTTTATTAGAATATGGTCACTCACAAGAGAATTTCACATGTTCTTTTAATAGCCTTAATTTTTAGTGACGATACAAAATAAATTAAGTTTATTAGATATTTTCATATAAATTTTTGTACCTTGATCATATTTGCCCCTAACTACATGACCTGCCCATTCCCCCACTTCTTGCAGCTCCCTTAAATCTTTACAAATAATCTTTCTTTTCTCTCTCTTTCTTTCTTACACATCATACATATACATTTAATCCTGTATTCCCTACCTAGGAGAAAATATGTATTTCATCCCTCTTTCTCCTATTGCCCTCTTTTGTCCCACTTCTTCAAGTCTAGGGCTTCTTGCTCTTCTCTGTTACACTACCCTTCTATAATTTGTAAGTTGGTAAGTAGATGTCGGATTATAGCTATATGATAGAAATTTAAATTTAAATTCACATATAAGTGGAAATGTATTATAACTTCTGAATTTATTTCACTTAACATCATGATCTTTTGTTGTGTTCATCATCCTACAAATTACAATGTTTCAATTGCTTATGGCTTAGTGAAGCACATTTTTGTATAAATACCATACTTTCATTATTCATTTATTTGTTGTTGTACATTTAGTCTGGTCTTGGCTTGTATGAATAGTGTTGTAATAAACATAAACATGTAGGACTCCACCTGTGCTATTTAATACTGTTGCCAAAATGAGCAGCCATCACAGAAACATTGTAATCTACAAAGCCAAAAATATTTTCAAGCTGTCCCAATAGTGCTTCCTAAATTTAATGCTAGTGTAGAAATCTGTTTTACCTAATAATATGCAAAATTTGCAAAATTCTTTGGGATTTTTTTGAGGTAGGGTTTCACTCTAGCCCAGACCGACCTGAAATTCACTATGCAGTCTCTAACTGGCCTCTAATTCACAGTAATCCTCCTATATCTGCCTTCCCAGTGCTCGGATTAAAGGCATGTACCACCATTCTTAAAATATAGGACAGAAGGCTGGAGAAATGGCTTCGTGGTTAAGGCACTTGCCTGCAAAGTCAAAGGACCATGGTTCTATTCCGCAGGACCCAAGTAAGCCAGGTGCACAAGGTGACGCATGCATCTGGACTTCATTTGCAATGGCTGGAGGCCCTGGCGTGCCCATTCTCATTCTTTCTATTTCCATCTGCCTTGCTCTCTCACGCAAATAAATAAATAATAAAATATTTAAATATATATAGGACAGGGAAGTTGCTAACAATGGTACCAGCATGACAATATACACACTACATAACTAATAAAACTAATAAAAATAAATAAAATAAAAATATAATTATTAACTCTGAAATTAGGTTTTGTGAAATATGGCAGATTTTCATAGTAACTAATTTTTGAAAAATATTCTCATGCTCAATTTAGTTTTAAGTTATACAATTTTATAATAGACCTTTATGCTCACTTGAATGTAAATATTTCAATTAACATTAATTAAATCATATGTCCCCAGTAGTTGACTTTCAGCTCCCTTAACAAGACATCTTCTGTTGTCTTTGTGAACAAACTTGCTTTCACATTTATCCAGGCATGGTTTTAAAAAAGAGCATAATCTAAAACTCTTTTCCATGAAGCCAATTCTAAACCAACATTTTTCTAATAAATATATTAATCATAAGAAATTACTCTGATTCAATTTTCAAAAAATAATGGCACACCATAACTCTTCATTTGATATGCTTTTATTTTGATTTTTCATTATAGAGATTGTAAACATTACATTTCAGTCTGTTTCATTTGAAATATAAATTCTACACTTCGAGTTATTTGGCTGAATGTAAGTTTCTAAATGTGATGTGCCCTCTTCTCTTCTCTTATGCAAAGTTTATATATTCATACATATTTAAAAGTCGGTTTTTAAAATCCAGCATGATTGCATTCCATTTTAACAGTGAGAACTGAATTGTTTTTGCCCCTGTAGGTGAAGAAGACAGACAAGTTAATTGCCTTTTTAACTTACAGATTTTCAGTGTGGGATCTCATTATCATTTGCTTTCAGGAATGAATTTTTCTCAAGTTTTGATGGAGAGTCTGCTTTTTCTCATCATAAAATCGTGAACTCTTTGCCTTCTCTTTCTTTCTCTGAATTCCCATACAGACTACTTCATAGAAGCCTGATTTTCCTCAGCACTGTTTCAAGTGATCCTTACAATAACTTGAGTGAACAAGGAAGACACCACATTTGCATAACAGAACACTTGAAAAATCAATGACTGCACTAGGTAGAAATGGCTGTGCTCTACAACCAATATTCTTGACATTTAAAAAGGTCATATAGAATATATCTAAAACTCAATTCATTAGAATTGTTATAAATTCACATTTCTATTTATCATGTGAGGTCCTTTCTCTCACTTGAATACCTTAGAACTATATAGTAAAAAATATCCCAGCAAAAGAGAATTTTGGTTAAGAGGGTTAGGTATTTGAAGCCACAGTTAACGAGACACAATTTTATATTAGCAAACACATGCGTGGAACAATTTCTGATATTTGTTGAAATAGGTAGACTAAAATGGTTTCAATGTATGTAGTGTTGCAGTTATCTTCTTGTTGCTGGCACAAAATGTCCATTTGTGGGAGGAAAGTGTTTATTTTGGCTCATAGAATTGAAAGGACTCTCCATGATGGCAGGGAAAAATGTGACATGAGAAGCAACTGGACATCACCTTCTGGCCAACATCAGGCAGACAACAGCATCAGGAGAATGTGCCAAACACTGGCAAGGGAGCAGGCTATAACCCCCGTGGTAGTATGAATGTATATCCACCATAGACTTTGGTGTTTTATTAAAGACCATTTTCAGTTGCCTGTTTTGAGGAGTTGTCACTGGGGGTGGATCCTAAGGTGTGTTGGATGTGAATCTGAATCCCAGCCAAAATGTATACAGAGTGATTTGAGTTCAACCTGGGTCCCTACAGGATTTGAGTTTGTTGCAGTTGATGTTTTCTGGCTGATGATGGTTTTAATCTGTATGGAAGCAGCTTTTTCTGCAAGTGATAGGATTTTCTCCCTAGATCTGTAAGAATGAATGAAATTCCTTCCTCCTCTACATTGTGCCTGGATCAGACGTTCATTCGAGCAACATGTAACTGTGTACAACACCCACAAGCTCACCCCCAACAACGTCCCTCCTACAGAAATTTATAATTTCCAAATTGCCATCAGCTGGGTACAGAACATTCAGAACACACGAGTTTATGGCAATATCTAATTCAAATCATTACATTTAATTCCTGGCCCACATAAACTAAAGATCACCCCTGATATAATATATAATGCACTAAGTCAAGTCCATCTTTAAATGTTTTCATAGATTTTATGAACCCCAATGTTGTTCAAATATACACACAGACCAAAATCTATTGTGTTTGTTATTAAAAAAAAAAAAAAAACTACGTTATAGAGTAGACAATGACAATTCAAAAGATAGCATTGAGAATAGCACAAAAATATTGAACTCTACAAAATCTGAAGTGAAAAGGGCTAATAATCAAGTTCTCTGGCTCCAAGTCAAATGTCTCTAACTAGTCTGGTATTACAATTCTGCCCCTTCAGCTATGCTGCTCACATCTTGGGGTAGGGGCAACTCCAAGCCAATATCTGGCTTTGGCAGCCATCCCATAGTCCTGGCAACTCTACTTGAGTCTTCACTGCAACCCAACGTACATCCTCCTGGCTCCATAAGGTCTCCACTCAGGGAGTTCCAACAACCTTGCTTCACATTGTTCCTGTCTATTCAAAAAAAAAAAATAATAATAATAATACTGCATTGAAAATAACTCCTCTTTCTTGCATCTGTTATAGTAACAGGTGGGTGACCAACTTCTGAATCATTCAGGGGGAAAGTAAAATCAAATTGGAAGAGCAGGACACTCCTTCAGCATTCATTCAGCATTCATGGCCCTGACTTTCAAGAGAGTCTGCATTCTTCCTGTTGTCCCAGTACACATCAGCTGGCCCAATCTCACTAGTTGTAATCTCTAAAACAACTACAGTTGAACTGGCATCAGCTTAGACTGTTTCAATTGTTTCTGTACCACATCCATCTACTCACACAAAGCTATTTCTAGATAATGCAGTCCTGCAAAATTTCTCGGGACACAGGCAGGCAAAACATAGAAAACCCCTCACACAAACTGCTTCTAGACCAGTCTCAACACAGCTCTTTCTAATCCTTAAAAGCCAAACCTCACAGTCCATACTGCATTCAGGTCTGTGACCTCTGAATAGAATCCATCAAGTTGTACTTATAGCACTTCAAAGTATCTCTCTTTTTATTTTTTTAAAATTTATTTATTATTATTTATAACATATTTTGTATGGATGCATCATGTGTTGGTACTCTCTTGGCCCTGACCCTATTCCAGTGGGGACCCTCCTCAGTGGGGTTTCAGGTAGTCCCCATGGGACTGTGGATTATGTCTTGTGGGAGCAGCAGTCAGGTTTTGGAAGAAGGCAATGCCTTTGGGCATGATATCTCACCATGACTCTTACTATCTTTCCTCTCCCTTTTCTGCAAAATTCCCTGAACCATGGTGAGTATGTTTTAAGTCTAGTTCAGTGATGAGCTCTTAGGAGCCTCTGGATCCTCTTGCTCATCTCCCCACTTTCTCTGTGGATTCAGCTATGAGTTCACTGAACTGTGAAGGTAGTTTATCTCCTTGGGTCTCATTACCTTCCAAAGAAGAAGAACAGACTCTCCAAAGGAGAGTGAAGTCAGCACAGTCTACATGGGATAAGCAGGGCTGGAGAGATGGCTCAGAGATTAAGGTGTTTGCCTACAAAGCCAAAGTACCGTGGTTCCATTCTGCAGGATAGGCACAAGCCAAATTCACAAGGGGGTGCATACATCTGGAGTCTGTTTGCAGTAGCTGGATGCCCTGGTGTGTCCATTATTTCCCTCTCTCTGTGTCTCTTTCTCTCTCTCAAATAAGTAAGTAAATAAATAAATTAAAAAATATATTTTAAAAGATGCATAAGCATTATTATTTTAGGGAGAATTTGATGTATGTAGCTCCTCTTTTAGCCAAAGACTTGTGAGAGCTTGACACTGGACAGCCTAATCTTTGTCTCTATAGGATTCAGGTCTGGTTCTTAATTCCAGATATGGGTTCCTTTACACTGAGCAGATCTCTTAGCCAATCAGAAAGCTATTGCTTACCCACCAAGGCTGTGTGCCACTATTGCACTGGCATGCACACCCTGTCAGGTTGTTTGGACATCAGGTTGCTAGGACTGTTTTTGGCCACTTTCACCCAGTAGCTCATGTAGTTCTTTCCAGCCCTGGATGGACTAACTGGCTAACAACTGACTCTCTTCTGGATTGCAGCCAGTTCTCTCCATGATCTGTGTCAGCAGCATATGGTATCTTCAGCAATAGGGTCTTACCTTTTGCCTCAGGAGGATAATCCAGTGATTTGACAGAAACCTCTCTTGTTTTGGGGACCTTGTACGTCTCTCTGACTAAGTTTATTGTGGGTAGCAACTGTTTTCTTCTGGAACTGGAAGTTACAGGACACACACACACACACACACACACACACACACACACACACACACACAAGGGGTAGGCTTCATCCCAAGGCCTTTCTTTTCAGGCACTCTCCCTTACTCCTGTTGAGGGTTATATCTTTCAGCCCATCTTCAAGGATCAAGGCTTATATTAAGCAAAGGCTTCAAATCTTTCCACATTCTACTTGTAAATCAGTTCCAAATAACCAAGACTCACACAATAAAGGTTATAAAAGCAACAAGTCCACAGTTGGTACCAATTGCAGTGCTGCTGTTAGCTTCATGTTGCTGGCACAAAGCACCCAACCAAAGCTGCTTATAAGAAGAAACAGTTATTTTGGCTTAAATACTCAAGGGGAAGCCCAAGGATAGCAAGGGAGAGCATAGCATGAGAAGAGGCTGGTATAACCTCCTGGCCAACATCAAGTGGACAATGGTAGGAGGATAATGCCAAACACTGGCATGGGGAAGCCATTAGTCTGCCTCCAGTAACATGCCTCCTCCAGGAGGCTATAATTCCCAAATTGCCAACAACTTGGGACTTAGCATTTAGAACATGAGTTTATGGAAGACACCAAATTCAAACCATCACATATAGATTTTAGAAAATGGTGAATTTTTATTTTTATTTACTTATTTGCATGCAGAGAGAGGAAGAAGAGAGACATTGAGAATGGGTGCACCGTAGCCTCTAGCACTGCAAAGAAATTCCAGATATATGTGCCACTTTGTGCAGCTGGGTTTACATGAGTACTAGGGAATGAAACCCAGGTTGTTAGGCTTTGCAAGCACGCACCTTAATGATGAGCCATCTCTCAAACCCAGCAAACAATTTTTTAGGAAGCAAAAATATATAAGATAAGGAAAAATATTATGGATATCAATTAAGGTATAAAAGATGATAAAGACAAAAATCAATGTTGACTATACACTTTTAATGTGGATTCAGCCTTGTGTAGATTTTGGGTTTAAATTAGGAAAAGTGAGTTTCTAGGTTTTAACAAATAATGTTTGAATTTTTCTTTGTATTTCTGAATATGCATTCAAAACTCTCTCTCTCTCTCTCTCTCTCTCTCTCTCTCTTTCTCTCTCTCTCTATATATACATATATATATATATATATATATATATATATATATATATATATATATATATATGGAATTTATTTAATGATGCAAATGTGAGCTAAGAATTGCTTCATTAGGTGATTTTATCATTGAACAAATAGCATGTATGGTAGTTACATAAATAAATAAATAAATAATTTGTAGCATCTGGTGATTAATCCTATGGAAAAATAGTTTATGCATCCATTGTTTGCTAAAATATCTAAACTAATAACTATTTTACTAATATGTTTAATTTCAACTACATTTACTTGGCTTTTAATATGTATATATTGTTTGGAATTCTTTCTTAGTTTTAGTGAAATATATGGGTTTAAGACACAGAATTCCAGTGTGGTTCATTTAGTGATTGACAAATGAGTGAATTTATCTACTTTTAAATAAACAGCTAACAAATTATTATTTGCCATATTTATGCTATTAGTGATGCTATAAGTGATATAATGTGTGAAATGGCAAAGGTAATGTCATTACATTATTGATTTTGTACTATTTGACAACTGAGTAGATTTTATAATGATAGTAATTTTCTTTGCAGTGACAGTGAGTCAATTAGCCTGGGAGATGTAAGTGTGACTCTCAGATGAGGCAGCAAAGCCATAGAGATGGTGGGAAATCTGCCCTGGCAAAGAAAAGATGATGAGAGAATCTGAGAGATTCTGCTTCTCTTTTTCAGATAGATGCAGAGCCTGAGTGGAGAATCAGCCCATCATACTTCATGAGGACCCCAGCTGAAACCATAGAGTAATTGGGGAAATGGGCAAGAGTGCTGCTTTCTTGGTGAACCTGGTACCAACACAAGTGTGAAGGAGATAGACACAAAGAACACTCAACTTCTACCAAGCCAAATATCCAGAGACACAGAGGCTCCCGGACCTCATCACTGAAGTAGACCTAAAACCAATCCAACATGGCTCAGGGAAAATTGTGGAAGAGGGGACAGAAAGATTGTTAGAGCCATAAGTTGGGACTTTATGCACAGAGACATTGCCTCTTCCCCATAATTGATGGCTACCCCCACAGTGCACGACCAACAATCCCCATGGGGGTAACTGGTATCCCCAACTAGGAAGGTCCCTTCAGAGGGGGAAAGCCAGGGATGAGGGTAAGGATGGTACCGACATGTGATCTTTACACACTGAGTATATACATAACTAATAAAGAAAATGGTAAAAAAGAAAAGATAATGAAAATCAATTGAATAACTTAGAAAATAGTATAGAGAAAACAAGTATGATGGTGGAAAGAATTTAACAAATTAGAAATTAGGTACAAGGAATGGAAGTTAAAGAACTTGACTAAAACTCTATAATGTTTATTGATAGGAGATTCCAAAAGAAACCCATGGCTGCATTTTGGGGAAAATATAGTCATGATTCCTAAATGCTTCTAGCCAGAAGCACAGTGTACTGTAAAGAAACAAAATCTTCCATTGAGATTGACATGAATAAAAACCCTTCGAGATGTGGTCTGAAGCAGTTTCAGTAACGTAGATTTTAAAAGCGTGTGAGGGGGCTGGAGAGGTGGCTTAGCGGTTAAATGCTTGCCTATGAAGCCTGAGGACCCCGGTTCGAGGCTCGATTCTCCAGGACCCACGTAAGCTAGATGCACAAGGGGGTGCATGCATCTGGAGTTCGTTTGCAGTGGCTGGAGGCCCTGGCGCACCCATTCTCTTTCTCTCTCTCTACCTGCCTACTTCTGTATCTCTCTCTCTCAAATAAATAAATAAATAATAAAATATTTTTAAAAAGCATGTGAGGAACATAACAGGTGTACAGATTATGAATATAGACAATTCCTTAAGATTAACAACTTTCTACTGTGTTCAACATAGAAGAAATAGTAGGAAAAACATGTGTGTATATGCTTGTTATTATAATGTACCATTTCACATCATTATTTTTGCATGCATAATGAATATATTCATGTTAGATATTAATGTATACAATGATATAGAACATGTATATAAGATATGACATATATATATGTGTGTGTAGCTACATATGTATAAATATGTGTATATGTATACATACATAAGAATGAGATATATTTAACAATAAGCAAACCAAACAAGGGAAAGTAAGTGCCAAGAATAGATAAGAAATATTTAAAGGAAAGGAAGTTGAGTAGAAGGGGATTTTCATACTAAGAATGATACTTGATGGATTTTAGGAGGAAATCAGATACCTTCAGATACAGATGATTATCAATTTAGTAAAAGGCCGTGGGTTACTCAGCTTATTTTTTTTTCCTCATTAAAGTATGGAATGGCAGTATGCAATTTTCAAAATTAGGGTGATGGTGGACATGAAATATACAGACATGAGGCTAGAGGAGAGAATGCCTAGTAGAAGTTTAGTTCATAACCATTAACTAAGAAACATTAGCACTGACATTAGTTTGTAGCAATCTATGCAACATAAAGCACACATTTGTCAATTTCAAACAACACACTGTTACTATCTCCCAGTTCCAGTATATTCAGAGCGATGAAGGACTTATCTGGATCCTCCAAGGTCAAATTCAAGATGTTAGCTGGCTCCACAATCCCATCTGAAGCTCCCAGTCCTTTCCAAGTTCCTGTGGTTGTTGGCTGAGTTCATTTCCTTATACCTGTACAACTCTGGAGTCTGTACTTCTCCAAGGCCAGGAGGGAAGTGTAAAACCTCTTTGAAAAGACAGCCAACTGATTAAGCAACTGTGAAGTTCTGTTTTACATTACTGAAGTAAAATTGAATTTTGTATACCATTACTGTAATCAGTTTTAGAAAAAGTGACCATAGCTCTCAACTTCCATGGCTTGCTTTCTGTATAATTCTTCCCATGGCCAACCTCAGTTAAATCCAACTAACCTATATGCCCATGGCACGCATTGGCCTTTACTTTGGAAAACCCATGAGTTAAGCGTGACTGGTGCTACGCTGAGGTCACATCCCCAGACATCTAATATACATATGGTCTGCATATATGTGTTTTCTTACCACAATAATGAATTATGATGTAAACTGTATGTATATAAGTACTAAAATGTTTGTTATGTGGCCTTTAAAGAAGTCTGCCCACCTCCAGCTTAGACAACATGAAAGAACTATATCAGAGCAGGTACTAAAGTCAGCATATCAAAAGGGAAGAAGCTATTGTTGAAAACTTGAGGCTGAAGATATTATTTTAAAGATTGGAGGATTTGGGGAGAATAGAAAGATGATCAGGTAGCAACTTTATGAGGAATGGACATCAGAGACAGTTTGGCAATGAAAATGAAATAATGTAATTCTATTCTTCAATACATAGCAGGAGTATTCGGAGGATAGACCAAGGTGGAGTCGATGAGACAGCTTACAGAAGCTGTATGTAGCGGACAGCATTGGTGTTGAAGTATATGAAGCTTGTATTTTTGCTTACCTTATATCTACCAGCAAGGAGGAAAGTAGATGAGAGAAAAATGATATGGTAAAATAGGTTTATTTTTGTTATGGATATAAGTGAAGTCTGTGAGAGCAAGAAATAAAAGGCTTTTGATTCAGAAGTCTGTAAAGCAAGCCTGTCAGAGAGGGGAGTCAGTTTGCAAAATGAAAAGAATGTTCTGACAAGAACGGTTCATGTGACACTGTCTGTTGAGCCTGCAGCAGCAAGAATTGAGAGTTCAGAACTGCCAGGGGCCTGTAGAGTGAGTCAGCATAATAGTCCGAGTATTGGAGATAGCAGAAATCATGAGAAAATACATGCCCCGTGGAGCTTAAGCTGTCGGGAGACACAAAGCTAAGCAGAGATGTCAAGGATGACGGAACCATACCCAGCGGTCTACTTTCCATCACAGAACCCACGCATGCTCTCTCATCCAATGGAAAGGTCACACATATCTTTTAATATTATAAGTCATTTTAAAATGTATAATACTTGTTCACTGATATATTTAAAATCTTCATGCTGTATGCCTCTTTATTCTTAGATTTTCAGATAAATGGGTTGAAGGTCACAGATTTCTAAGGAAAATGGCTATTGAGTATTTAACATTAACTTCAGTACTATATTTCATATGTAATTCATCAAACCTTCTACATTATAAATGTTTCCTCAGGAATACAACAGCATATACAATAAAAACATTATATCATGAGTGCTGAGTGATTGAAATCAGATAAGGCCCAAGTTTCTCATCCTAAAAGATGTAAACACAGTCCCATCAGCTACATAACATCATAACATGCTTAAAAATAATTTTGTTATTATATCTGCACAATATTAATTAACCCTATTTGGTCTCATCTATTACACTGTTAGGAAAACACATTTCATTTATCCCTGGAAATGCCAAGGTCTAAATATTCTAAGGTTATGTTTCTGTTATTGCAGTATCATATTCTGAACTGTCAACAGGGCAGTGCTCACCTTTTCCTTGACCAGTGCATGTTGTTGTTCACAGTCAGAAACAGCAGCAGAATGTCCCATAGATTGGGACATAGAATGCCAGACACACGGCGGAGTTCCTCATCATCACAGAAGCACCATCCAAGTTTACATCTGTCAGCTGCACTACTTAGACGTGTTTAAAGCTAATAATGCATTCTTGCTCTCATTACCCTTAGCCATCCCAACTGTTCTTACCATTCATTAATCTGCTACCACCCAGCCAATCCCAGGCACAGGACATTCTGGCTGATTTATTCTACCATAGCAGTAAGAATTAATTGTAAACTCCGGATCACTGAAGAAAAAATGAGGAAATACTTTCTCTTTGTATTTTTTGGAAAATGGTCATCAATATGTACTTTTGGATGAAGGTGAAAATGCTCTATTTGGACTAATATATGCATATAATTCTTCTCTGTGTCAGAGGCGGGAATGGAAGAACATTTTTTACCAATAAATAGTGTGTTCTAGAACCAAGCCTGCAACTCAAGAAGCACAAGGACCTAGCAATTCTTTCCTGTCATTCTCATCAAGTTCTCTACCTCAGATGTTTCTTTGACCTGGTGGAGAGGGTCTACCAGCTTACTTTTTATTATGGATCATGATAGCACAGTGAGTTAATGTGCAGACCAGTGTATATGTCAAGTTAACCTGTGCTGTGACCTACTACTCCTGAGTTCAGATTCCCTTCTGTAATACACATTTGAGTGCCATGGTGTACACTATGGAAACTTTCCTCTAGAATATCAAAGAAAGTGACCATTAACAAGTCAAATAATGAACAGAGACATGGCAGTTTTAGATACTTTGACTTAATTTATATTAAACTGACTTTGATGTTGATCATTTTCATAACATTACCTACACTACTGATGGCTTTCCAGATGTCAATGCTTGTCTTTGCTAAATGCACTTAATTATTGCCACAGAGAACATTAAATTAAATTTCTTTGTAGATTGATCAATATGAGAGACAGTCAAATAGATATTGATTATTAATTTAAACTGTTGTACAATATACAAGCTGCCAAATTAGTAGGGGATGGTCCTGTTTATTGGCTATTAATGTTAGTCAGGGTGTTATCCCAGGTCTGCCTCTGAACCATTGTATGATGCCTTTGTTAAGGAAAGAATGACAAGAATGTATTTAGTTATCTAGTACCAAGTGCAAAAATACATCAGAGCTGTTCATTGTGAAGGAAAATGGGGATTTTTTTTTTTTTCATGGACACAGGCATTTGTTGGGAGCATGTAAAAGCATCAGTGCTTACAAGAGTGAATGAGGGTTGTGTGAACCAGCAGAGGCCTTACCTGGGCCAACTGAATGTCACTTGAGATTCATGAGTGCAGACCTGCAATCCAAAATTTAAATACTGAACAGGTTTCTATCTGTTTTCTTATTGTTCAGTGTGCTTAATGTAGACCTAAACTGTTCCAAAAGGCTTCCTGCCCATTTCAGGATGCTTTCCGAATCATCATTTCCATGATTAGGTCATCTTTTAGAAAATAATGCAGAAAATAGTGGGAGGAATATGTTTGTTACAAGAATATTGTATCTGAAAGGAAAAGTGTTTTATGAAGACTATCTTTACGTTTTGTTACTTAACAAGCATGAAAACTATCTAGCAATTTTGAAGTTTTTGAAATAAATTAATTATCCTCTTATCCTGATATGTTTCTTCCTATTTAACCAGGCTTATTCAGATTTGCAACTACTCTACTTGGGGAAAAAAAAATAAAAGAAATTTCATTTTATTGTTATATGATAAATATGTAAAATAAATATCACCAATGTTTGTAAAATTATGACGACCCCTCAAATGTTATCATGATTTCCACATATAAATGAAATGCTAGTACTTCAATAGCAATAAAAATAATTGCAACAGTGTACAATACAAATTTATATGTAATTATTAAGGTATTTGGGATACATTGAAAGTATAACAAGCATCAATATATTTGGGATATATGCAACCTTGACTCTCCAACATCAAATAAGTCAAATGATGAATTTTGAAATTAATCATATATTTTCATGAAGCTCCAGTCGTATTTCAATTCTATTTTTTTTTTTTCCTTCATGATGTAACTAACTTTCAGTAAAATGCTTTCTGGGCTGGAGAGATGTCTAGTGTTTAACGAGCTTGCTTGCAAATCTGATAGCCCAGGTTCCAGAAGTAAAAAGTGTCACATGCATCTAGAGTTTATTTGCAGAAACAAGAGGACTTCTCTCTCTCTCTCTCTCTCTCTCTCTCTCTCTCTCTTTCTTCCTCTCCCTCTGTGCAAATAATAAGTAAATTTATAAAGATTAAAATAAATTAAAAAAAAAAAAATCCTTGCTATCGGAGCATAATACAAATTTGAAGGTTGATTACAAACATATTAATTGACAGCATAATAAAATGAAATAAAAAAAAGATGGTCTTCAGTCATTTACACATTCAACAACAAAGTATTAAAAACAAGACTTTCAACTGAGCCTGAGAAGATAGCCTCTCTTAAATTTGATCTTATTTATGTTATCAGAAAGAATGAATGTGAAAGTAGATGGTTATCTATTTCTATCTATTTCTATTTATAAATAGGAAATAGAGGGAAAGATGATAAATATAGATAGATAGGGATGAAGAAGTACACTTTTGACAAAATCTATATGCTAGTATGTGTACATTTATCTCTCATGAGTTTATTTCTACATTATGTTTTTTATCATTTAGCTTTACATAGAAATATAAACTGCTTGCAGGCAGAGATTATGTTAAATTATCTTCTTCACTTCACATCTTTAGAGCAGAGTAAATATTCTAACAAATATTTATTTAATGTATTAATAAAGAATTTGACTATTAATTGTTGATCTTGAAAAGTTGTAGTAATAAATATTAGTTTACATTTAAATGTATTCTAATAGTATTTTGAGCACTTTTTCTTAAAAATACACTGTTAGTTAGGTGCTTTGGGGGCCACTTATAATCCCAGCACTCAGGAGGCTCTGGCAGAAAGCTCCGTAATAAGACTGTGTGACTCATATAAAATCAACACAAAGAAAAACACAAAATGACCATAGGAAGAAAAAGCAAACATTTTTTTTTTTCAAATTAGTTGTGTAGATAGTGTGTCTGTAGTCATGTTGGTACTATTGTTAGACTCTTCCCTGTCCTCCCCCCTCCAAAGGAACACTCCTTACTGGGAAATGTGGGTAGTGCATTGTGGGGGTAGCCATCAGTTATGGGAAAGAGGCAATGTCTCTGTGCATAATGTCCCAACTAGTGGCTCTAACAGTGTTTATCCCCCTCTTCAGTGAATTTCCCTGAGCCATGTAAGGTCTACTTCAGTGATGAGGTCTTGGGAGCCTCTGTGTCTCTGGATATCTGGTTTGGTAGGAGTTGAGTGTTCTCTGTGTCTATCTCCTTCACACTTGTGTTGGTACCAGGTTCTAAAAGAAAGCAGCACTCTGTTCATTTCCTCATTTGCTCTATGGTTTCAGCTATGGCCCTGGTGAGGTGTGATGGGCTGATTCTCTCATCAGGTTCAGCATCCATCTGAAAAAGAGAAGAAAATTATCCAACACAGAAAGAAGTCAGCACCAGATAAATGGGATAACCATTATTATTTTAGAGAGAATTTCATAGGTGTAGGCCCTCTTGTAGCCAACGACTGGTGGGAGCTTGATATTGGAGAGTGGGCTTGTTTTTTTGGATATGATTCTAACTTGTTTCCCAGTTCCAGCTATGGATTCCGTTCCACTGAGCAGATCCACTAGCTAAATATAGAGCAGTTGGTTACCCACCATGGCTGTGTGTAACTATTGCACTTGTGTGAACATCATGTTAGGTTGTTTGCTGCTGAGAAGATTAGGCCATGTGTTGCTTGGACAGATGTTGGTCATTTCCCCCCAGTTGCTCGTGTAGCACCTTCTGGCACTAGACAAGCTAACTGTCTGGGGACTGACTCTCATCCAGATTCCAGCCAAGTCTTTCCATGTTCCATACCAACAGCATATGGAGTCTTCAGCAGTAGGGTGTAGGTGTGAATTGAATCACTTCTACTGGGTCATCAAATACATTGACAGAAATCGGTCTTCTTTTGGGAAACCTTGTAGGTCTCTCTGATCAACAGCTCATTGTGGATGTTAACTGCATGCTGGTACTGGGAGTTACAGGCCAGCACCAAGGGAAAAGAAGGAAGAAAAATATAGGTAATATAAAAGAGAAGGAGAGAAGAGAAAGAAGAGGGAGATAGAAAGAGAAATAGGAGAAGAATAAGGTTAATCTTCATCATACCCTCTCCAGTAAACTTTAAAAAAGCAATGATTTCATTTTTTTAAAATTTTTAATATTTATATAAAGTATTTTAAGTTTTGATATGTTATTTTAATACATTTGTAAAACTTATAATTGGATTTACAAAAATAATAAATTATTGTTAATGTTCAAATGAGACACTGACATTTCTTGCCTACATAAATTATGTTATTTAGACAATCTCACATTGAGATTACTCATTGTAAGGATTAAGTAAACAAGACATATTTTTATATGACATGGTTATTTATATTATGCAGATATTGACATAGAAAATGAATCTTAATTCTGTCACAAAATGTGTAACAAACCTCTGTATAAATGGTAAATATCATATTTCATGATGAGGGAGAAATATGAGTTAATGTAAAGAAGCAAATATATGGATATAAACATTCTGAAGACTTCCTGTCATTCTCAGATAGTGAGTCTGCAAAGTTTCTATTATGTATATTCATTTCAGTGGGAGCCATTGTGTTCAAAGGTTTAAATTGTCTGTCATCTTAGAAGCTTTATTTTTAAACAGGAGAAAATTAGAGACATATAAAATGATTCTCATTGTTTATATTTATTTGTTGTCTTAACTTTTAAATAGATATTAGCATGACGGGCTTGAAATTTTTTTTATGCCTGTGTGAGTATTTGTATATTTCTATTATTTTCCGTTCACTCTTTTAAAAAATATTTTATTTCTGGGCTGGAGAGATGGCTTAGGGGTTAAGGCGCCCGCCTGCTAAGCCTAAGAACCCGGTTCCAATCTCCAAGTCCTACGTTTAGCCAGATGCAAAGTGACGCAAGGGCGCATTGCCGCACTTGACCACAAGGGGGAACATGCATTTTGATTTTGTTCTCAGCAGCTGAGACACTGCTGGCACACCCATCTCTATCTTCCTCTCTCTTTCTCTCTCTATCTCTCTCTGTGCCTTTCTCCACAAAAAAAATAAATAAATAAATAAATAAATAAATAAATAAATAAATAAATAAATAAAAAAATTAAAAAAATATTTTATTTCTTTATTTACTTGAAAGAGAGAGAGAGAGAGAGTAAGGAGAGAGGAATGGGCACACCAGGACCTCCATTCTACAAACAATGCATTTGCCCCCTTGTGCATCTGGTTTATGTGGATCCTGGGGAATCAAACTGAGGTCCTTAGGCTTCACAGGCAAACACCTTAACCACCAAGCCATTTCCCAAGCCCCATTTCACTCTTTTGTGAGACCAAATATTTTATGTGATTTTTATTTCCTTATGTAGCATGCACCTATGTTTGTTACTTTTTTGGTGTGCTTTATAAAAATTTAAATTGTCAATTTATATTCACATACTATTTAAATGGAATATTGCAACATGATATAACTAACAATCATTGCCTAAAATGCTTATCTCTTACTTTTGCAGTAAGGATATTTAAATTTTACACACATAATATTGAAATACATAGCACATAACAATAACTATAGTCACTTCGTTGTATTTTTTTATTTATTCATTTTAAATTTTATTTATTTATTTATTTTTTCGAGGTAGGGTCTCACTCTGGCCTAGGCTGACCTGGAATTAACTATGTAGTCTCAGGGTGGCCTCGAACTCATGGCGATCCTTCTACCTCTGCCTCCCAAGTGCTGGGATTAAAGGCGTGCGCCACCACGCCCGGCCCGAATTTTTTTTTTTTTTTTTTTTTTTTTTTATGAGAGAGAAAGCCATAGAGAGACAGAGTAAGAGAGAAGACCTCCAGCCACTGCAGTGGAACTCCAGACATATGAGCCATCTTGTGTGCACGTGTAACCTTGAGAACTTGTGTCACCTGGTGCACATGGCTTACCCGAGGAGTCGAACACGAGTCCTTAGGCTTTGCAGACAAGCGTCTTAAATACTAAGCCATGTCTCTAGCTGTTCATTGTAGATTTGATTCCAGCAAAGCTTATTAGGCTTTTATTTATGAAACTTTTTAAAAATTTATTTATTTTTTGAGAGATACATAGAGAGGACAGAGAGGGAGAAGGAGACAGATAGAGATGGGCACGCCAGCAGTCTCTCAGCTGCTGTGAATGTGTGTGTGTGTGTGTGTGTGTGTGTGTGTGTGCGCGTGTATGTGTGTGTGTGTGTTAATTTGATTATATACTAACCCTGTAATAATTATGATAGTAAAAATGACTTTCATTTGACTTAATAAAAACATCTTTCCCACTGAAGCTATTATAAGTCACCATACACACATGTGCATGCATACACACAGAACAATTAAAGCAGTGAGTTGAATCATCCATTAGTTCTTCTGTTAAACAAGGAAAGTAGTATAATATGAGTACTGTCTATTTTTAAAGGAAGATATTAGTTTACTATTAGAAATGTTAGAATCATCACTAAGGCATGGGTAAACACACACCCACACAAAACTAAAAAGAAAGACTTAAAAAAGACACCCTGAACATATGTTTCGGTCCACTTTTTGTTTTATGTACTAGCTCTCTCAATTTTCAAGGTTATTGCTTTCTTTCTCCTATATTTATGGTATATTCATACAGTTCTAGCTGGTATGCTGTAAAAATTTGAAAACATAATATAAAACTTGCCAGGACTCTTTATCATTGAGATACAAACTCACAGATCTAAACTTGTTAGTCTATCCAGTGCAGCTTTGTAGACTTAGAGGAGTTGTGTGTTGTCCTAATGGAAAATAAATAAAATGAAAGCATCTTATAATTTTCCTCATACCAGGGATAAAACAAAGTACCGACATTCCAGAGTAGACAAAACAAATCTGCAGTCCTAAAGTTTATAGGCACGAGGACTGAGTTGTGGCAGCTGTCCTTTGGAACTCATGAAAATATATTTTAACTGATAAAACAGAGGAAAATAGCTTTTCCTCGTAAAACATGTTAAAAGTTTCCCTAGAGGACAAGATGCCTGAGTGAGACAATGATTGGCAGAAAGAACTTTCTCTTGTGCATCCATAGTGACCAGATGTTGAGACTTACGACTATGGATTACTTGTACTTTACTTTTTGTGTCAAAGATTCTAAATTTATTCTACTTTCCCAAATACAGCTCTGGAAACTTTAATTTAAATTAGTGGCTGAAGCTTATCCAGGAACATCTAAAGATAAATATAGAAAAATACTTTCACACTTCTAAAATTTTCTCAGTATTCAATATGCTTGATGAGCTGATGCTGATAAAAAAATCTTGTCATTGTGAAACTTAAGAAATAACATTTTATATTCATTTAAAGAACCATATTAATTTAGATACACATGAGTCTGGAGTTCATTTTAAGTGGCTAGAGGCCATAGCACACCCCTCCTCTCTCTCTCTCTCTCTCTCTCTCTCTCTCTCTCTCTCTCTCTCTCTCTCTCTCTCTCTCTCTCTCTCTCTCTCTATATATATATATATATATATATATATATATATATATATATATTTCTCTCTCACACAAATAAATAAATATGTTTAGCAGGATCTTGATGACACAATGCTGAGAGAGCCATAGAACGTCTCCCGATCCCTAAGTGTCATTGCCAAAGAGCACAGCTGATCTTCAGATAATCTCTCAATCTCTCTCTTTCCATATATACTGGTGGTTTGATTTAGGAGTCCCCCATAAACTTAGGTGTTCTGCATTCTAGTCTCCTGCTGGTTGTGATTTGGGAATTGGATCCTCTTGGAGGTGATGTATTGTCGGGGCCGGCTTATGCGGGTTATAGCCAGCTTCCCCTTTGCAGCAGTTTGTACACTCTGCTGCTGATGTCCATCTAATGTTAGCTAGGAAGTGATGTCCAATCTCTGCTCATGTCATTGTTTCCCCCTGCCATCATGGAGCTTCCCCTTGAGTCTATAAATCAAACTAAACCTTTACCTCACACAAGCTGCTCTTGGTTGGATGCTTTCAGCCAGCAATGCAAAGCTAACTAACTGTGTGATGCTTGGTCTTTTAGGACTGATTTGAGGGAGGAATGTGGATGGATTTGAAACCTGGACCTAAGAGAAACTTGCTGTGCTGTAAGTACAGCTTGATGGACCATTCTGAGTGCAGTAAGATGTATGGATTGTACATTTGGCTTATGAGGGAAAGAAAGAGTTTTGTCCAGACTGGGATAAAAGCAGTTGGTTTAAGAGGCTTGCTGGTATTCCTGTGTCCCAAGAACTTATGTAGGGTGGCAGTTGTGTTGTGTAGAAATGGAGGTGTGAGCAGAATGATATGACACAGAAAGAAATAAAATGTTTGGGCTAAAACTGTTGCCCATTCAACTGCAATTGCTTGAGAGATTATAACCATTGAGATTGGGCCATCTGGTCTGCTTTGGGACCACAAGAAGAATCCAGACTCTTTGGAAGAGGCCTGAATGCTGAAGTCAGTTTTATTCCCACCCTGCATTAACAAGTTGGTAGCCCATCAGGTACCATGGAATATATTAAATCCAGAAAAGAGAGGGTCATTGAATTTGCAACACAGTTTTGTTTTTATTTTTAAGAAATCGCCATGGGCAGTGTGAAGCAGGCTTATTAGATTACCTTCATGGAGGTCAGATGGAGACATGAGGGTTTCAGTGGAGAGCCAGTGGAGATGCCAGGACTATGGGATGGTTGCCAAGGCGAGCTACCAAGGCTGTGGATAAACTTTTCTGGAATTGTGAGCAACCTAATGGGAGGAGAGGAATTGAACTCCAGAGGCTTGTCCCTGGTTAGAATTATCAGACATGGAGATTTATCATTGGACTTGGAGTTACAAAGTTTCATATTTGCCATGTTTGTTCTAAATCTTGTATTAGTTGAATATTTGTTTGCTTTGCTCAATGTCATGTTTTGCAGTATGAATGTTTATTCTATGCTATTATGTGTTGTTTTGGTTTTAAGGCTCAGTTAAATGACTTTAGATCATGGGTAGTTTGAACATCGTTGGGATTGATGAAAACTATGGTGACATTTAAAGTTGGACTGAATATATTGTATTTTAATTCATGGATGGTTATTGGCTTATAGGGGCCAGGGGTGGAATATGGTGGTTTGATACAGGTGTTATATACATATATAAATTTCCTTTAACCTTCCCCAGCGTACTCATGAGAAATTCTGCATAAATAGCCTATCCTCCAGATGCAGTGACACAAGGGTGCAATGCCGCACTTGACCACAAGGGCGCACAAACATCTGGATTTCATTCTCAGCAGCTGAGACACTGCTGGCGTGCCCATCTCTGTCTTCCTCTCCCCCTCTCTTTCTCTCTCTGTGTCTCTCTCCAAAAAAAAAAAAAAAAAAAAAAAAAATAAAAATTTAAATAGCCTATTCTCTACTTAATATGTTTATTACATATGAATTATTCATACAAGGTAACTGCTCCTTGCAACTGATTGTTTCCTTTGCTTGGTTTTATCTGACAAATAATAGATTTTTCTTTATAAGACATTACATTATTTTATTCCTGCCTCTCTGTTTGGGGACTTTCATTGCTGCTTAATTTAAGAAGTTTTTCTATTGTCCCATACCTCCATTAGCAGTGGCTAATCCCAAAGGCCTGTGTGAAGAAGAGGAACATGCTGTAGCGCTTGGCAGTGTTCAAACTCTGTGCTAAACTCTGCAGAGTCTCTTTCATTTTCCTTTCTGTCATATCAACCCCTTCTTCTTTACAGCTATCAAGATCATGAGTGATTTCCGGAAACACATTCAATTCATGTAATGCCTATTCTGACAGTGATCTGAAAAATATAAGGATACATTTATGATGTTTCTTCTCAAATAAAACATGAATATTTTACACAGAAACATGCAAGAATAGCCTAAGGGTTAATGCTTCATTCAGGTGCAGAGAATTTACAAAGCAAAGGGACTTTGGAAGGCCTCAGCTTTTCCAACTATTCACTATTTTCTGCATACATTGACAAAATCACTCTTTCTGACCTGATCTCTGGGTGTTTCTAAACAAACATAAGACTTTACCTTGCTCCAAAGAATGGGATCACCCTATCAAGCTTGAAATAGATCTCTCACAATCTATTCCTTGATTTGGTCCTAAATTGTACACTGCAATAGATTTTCCCTATTTATTTTGATTTTGTTTGTTTAATGTTTCTTTTAATACAGAGTCTTGCTATGTAGTCTAGCAGTTTTGCTTGGAATTCATGACCCTACTACCTCTGCTTTTACTATTTCTGGCTTGGTTCTCCCACTGAATGGTCAATTTCAATCATATATAGTGTCCAGATGACTTCCTGTCTGACTTCCATCTATGTAACCAAAGTCTAGCAGTCTTACTTTGAATTTGTCTCCATCTATAACTAAGCAGAATACTCAATATGAATGTTAACTATCACTGTGTGATTGGGCCCAGGGTTCTCTATCTATAATGTAGAGGAACATACAAGATCCATGAATTGATGGCTTCTTCCTCAAGTATGAGCTTTTAGGAAGTGCTAGATACTCTATGATGAGGTCCCTAGAGCTCTTCTGATCTAGGGTACTCTCTTAACAGAAAATACCAGTGGAACCATTATTGGCAAGACAAATAAATCTCCCTACAGCTGCTCTGGCACCCTCGCCATTTGCTCATGTAATATAGCTTTTGCAGGCAAGAAGAAAGTCAGAGTGAAGGGATTACATAGACATCCACCATAATTTCAGAGAAAAGCTTTTAAGGGCAGACAGTAGGTACAAGTGTTAGAGGCTTCATGAAGAGGTTGTGACATAATGACACAAGGTATTAAGAAAGTAAACTGGAGCTGCAATGGAGACCATAGGAAGAAAGGAATGTCAATAACTTTGATTGTATCCTAAGAAAGCCAGAAGAAGCCTGCAAAACTAAGACAGTGCAAGTGGATCAACCTTGGCATAGCCACAGTGGCAAGCTACCCAAGGTTTTGGGTGCCCAGGAGCTCCCACATTGTGTTTTGGAGGAGACCAAGGAGACTTGGATTTAATGTTTGACCTGATGAGTTCAGACTTGCTTTCATCCTATGGGAACATAGCTCTTCCTTTATGCTTCCCTTTGGGAATGGCAAAGTTAACCCTATGCCACTGAACTTTGGAAGGATGTATAATGTTATCTACTAATTAAATTCTTCTGGAATCTCATAGGAAACCTTATACTGGGACTCGAGCAATAACAGGACAGTTGGTAATTTGGGGACTTTTGAAATGGAATAAGTGCATTTGGCATTGTGTTGTGGACATGAAACTGCAGAGGCCATGAACAGAAGAGGACAGTTTGTACTGAAATGTTTTGAAAGCTTGGTTCCCCAGCTGGCCCAATGTTTAACTAGAAATATTAGATGAAAAAAAAAAAGCCCTTCTTGGAACAAAGATATTATCAGTTGCCTCCAAAATTTCCTGAAAATGAATGTATCTTAATAATACACTGTTCAACAACTTTCTCATTGACATAAATTAACTGATAGTGGGGTAAATAACACCTTCCAAAATAGATAATAGTACACTTGACAAACAATTATTTACAAGGCCTTTCATTCAGAACCTCACTTTTTTGCGTCCATTGGGTCTAAACATGAGCTGAGCTGATCCAAATGAGATCCTGATTTTGAAAATCTTTGCTTGAGTTGCTAGAACAAGCCCTCTAGGTATTCTAGGTATTCATACCTGATTGCTTTGGTGAGACACTTCTAAGACCCTCTCAGCATTATGCTTTCCTTTTAATCCTTTTTAAATTTTTTTTTTTTTTTTTTGGTTTTTCAAGGTAGGGTCTCACTTTAACCCAGGCTGACCTGGAATTCGCTATGCCATCTCAGGGTGGCCTCAAACTCATGGCGATCCTCCTACCTTTGTCTCCCAAATGCTGGGATTAAAGGTGCAGTGCCACCACGCCTGGCTCCTTTTAATCCTTAATAAATGAATTAATCTTTACTTGCCCAGTAGTCTAGTATAGGGAATTGGCAAGGCACCTATGTCTGTTATTAGGACTTTGGTGCACAGATTAAGGAAAGCCTGTGACCTGGACTGTTCCACCTTTGAGTCAGAAGTACGTTCTGCTCTATCTGTACTTTCTTCAAATTTCCTAGTGAATGTTCTTGTTTTGTATACTGTGCTCATGAATGAGATAATTTCTCTCCTTAATAATGGCTAAGTATTGACAATGTCAGATGCTCTCTAATAGATCTCAACATTTTCACAAAAATGAATATAAATTTAAAGAAAGGAAGGAATTGTAAGGGAGAAAAGATTAAAAACCTTTTTTGTGGGCAATCTGAGAATATGAATTATGAAAATAGTACAGGAACACATACGACACATGCTGTGGTAGTTTGAATAGATGGCCCCCAATATATTCAGTGTTTTACTAGTTTGTAACTTGCATCTGCAGCCACCATGCTGGAGGCAGTGTCACTGGGTGGATCTTAAGGTATGGTCTTGGGTTTAGAATTCCAATCTAAATATATGCAAAGTATGCCTCGTTGGAGTTCCTGAGGTGTGCTATGCTGTGTGGCTTTTGGCTTTTTCTGTCTCTTGCCTGGTCCTGTAAAAAAACAGGCCAGCTTCTTCTGCCAATTATGGAACTTCCCCTGGGTCTGTAAGCTTCAATAAATCCCTTCCTCCATAACTGTGCTTGGTCTGGGAGTTCATCTCAGAGAACCTGAAGCTGTCTGTTACACATGCCAAGGAAAACTAAAATGATATAGGTTCTTTTTTGACCATTTTTTTTTTGTTTCTAAGCAAAGAATTGTTGGTTTCATAAACATTCCTTTGAAAATAACTTTAAAAAACATTATTTTTCTTGTCATTCAAAAATGTATCACTCTATTTTTTTATATGAAGGGAGAAAGTAATTTTCTACATTCAGTTTCACCATGGGTTTTCCGGAACATAATGGGAAGACTACAAGCTTTACTTATCTTTATCAGATACTATTAAATCTACATGAAATATTATTTATGTGAAATTCATTCAAATACTTTAATGTTAAAATGTGCTTGCCACTTCAGCAATGACTATTGATAGGGGAGGACAGGCAAAATGAAAGGGAGGGAATCACAGCCCTCTGCTTTGCAGGCACTATTGGTATATATGAGTATCAATACATCATCCCTGTGGAAACCAGTGATATGATCGGTGCTCAGCAAAATCATAATAGATGGAAATTAAAATATTAAAGAGTAAACTTCAAGCACTAGAGCAGAAAGATTTCAAACCGACTTATAACTTCTTTTCAAGTACAAGCCTTCCCATTGCTATTTTTTAAAAAATGATGGTACATTGGCCTTTCTATTTGTGATAGCAGTTGAAGGCTACTTGTAACAGATTGCAAGAATAAAGAACCAATGGCCATGGGTTAAAGTGAACATATAGCAAATACATACATTGTGAACAATGCATAGAGCTAATTACCATTCCTTTCTGGCTTAGGCACATCCTGAGGCACAGGCCATATGGAGAGACTCCTGTGTACTGTTGTGTTGCATCAGTAAGGATACTATTTTTCAAACACGGTATTTTCTTTCTTATGTCTTTTTTTTTTTAATTGATTAATAAGAATCCTTCCTACTTATAGATTGCAAAGCCAACACATTTGCTATTCAATTATTGAGAGACAGAGTGATGTAATTAAAATCAGTACTTCTTCCATACCAATTTGCATTTGAATTCTCATCCTATCTTTCTTTTGTGGGAAAATATGAGTTAGTTCCCTAATCTCTAACTAAACTTTAATTAAACTAAAGTTTAACTCTTCTTTAAGGAAGTGTGTAGAACAGTGTTTAATTCATGTGGTGTTTTGAAAACAAAGATTACTAGGAAGTCAGCACAATGCCTGCCTGAGGAGACAATGATCAATGCATGCCTACTGTTATCATCATTATCTTTTCTGTACCACTCTAAGACCTTTTCTGCACCAATAACTGCTGTTGTATTTTTAAGATGAATATTAAAGCATAATGAAGTTAAATTAAGTTGTCTTTTCCACACTTGTAGAAAGACATAGTAAGGATAAATGGCTAGAATGAAGGAAGGTGTCCTTTTGAGGATCCTGACACACCTGATAAACTTTAACAAAGATGACAAAAGTGTCCCTGGAAAGATTGTGACTGGACTCTGGTTTCCAGTGATGGGAGCAAGGAATCCCAGTTCTTGGAATGCAGCCTTCTCTCAAGAGCAAAGACAGTATTTATTCACTGCAGTGACAACACGTGAACTCAAGGGAAGGAAACATGTCAGATGTAGATATTGCCATGAGTTTATTTTTCCATGTAGTTTATCATTGTGAATTCTCTGATTAGACACTTGTCTTCTTGGGGAAAGAAGACGATGATGCTCTGTTGCTTCATCTTTAATAGGCAATGTACCTGAAGCTTCTGGACCTTCATCACGTTAAAGAGAACGAGAAGTAAACTTACGTGAGGTTCAAAACTGAAGGGAAACAGAGAACTTTACAAGCAGTTTGCCTGAGACAGAGGACCAAGGAGAATATCTATGCTGCCTTGCTGCCCGGACAAGACTAGAATCCTGGCCTGACCTCGTCTCTTCCCAGATAGCTAACAAGCCAATCCTCAGCAACAGCACTTCCTGCTTCTTCCTCAGCCTTGCACACCTGTGCGGGCTGACCCTTCCTGAGCCAACCTCTTGGGTGCTGGTTTGCTTTTTGTTGCTGTTGTTGTTGTTGTTGTTGTTTGTTTAATTTCAGTCCTATGCCCAAAAGTTGGGGTCTACACGCCTGGCCCATCCTACACAATCCCTCCCTAAACCCAAAAATCATGCACCCACACTGAGAGAAATCAGGCAGCAATGCCCAGCTTTGTATCATTTTGTTTCTGCCCTGATGCCATCCAGTTCTGCGTGATTTATAACAGTGGAAGTGGAATGAGAGTTAAGGCGCAGCTTATGAAAGTGGGAACAGTTGAGCATGCCCGGGAAAGCAAGTGTGTGAGGTGAAAGGAAGGAAGGTCCCTCCCTGGGTTTTGGTTTTTTATGCTGTGGGAATAAAGTCAAACTTATGGTCTCCTATCCAGCTGGCTAAATTTGATTTACTTTTCTCACATCTTTAATCTCTTAACAGAGGGCTGGAAGATAAGTGTGTACTTTGGAATTTGCTTGTCAGTGAGAGTTAATTGGGAAAATAGAAATTTCTGACTACAGTTCAGGGGAACTTCTGTTAGCTTTTGGCTCTTTTAAAAATGTTTAATCCCTTTATGCATAATGCATTCCAATCCCACCCAAGTGCATTACTGTAAGCTCTGTTGCAAAAGTGGGATAAAGGATAAGAATTTTGACTCTATGAGATCTGTAATAATGCACATGATAGAATTAAAGAATTACATGAAGTACATAATACAGTTTGAACCAGGAGACTGGCTCTTAGCTCATTACTGTATGCTTGAATTTAGTTCAATTTAATTAGAGAACATTTTTGTGTATATTACCTTGATGACATGAAGAAACTATACATGTATAAAAGGAGACAGATAGCCCTACACATATAGAGAAATACAAAGAGGTAAAGAAGAAAAAGATAAAAGAGACAGAAGGAGATAAATGGGAGGAACAAAGGAGACAGAAATAAAAAGAATTAGAAGAGGGACTGGAGACATGGCTTGGTGATTAAGGTGTTTGCCTGCAAAGCCTAAGGACCTTTGTTTAATTTCCCAGCACCCACGTAAGCCAGATGTACAAGTTGGTGCATACATCTGGAGTTCATTTGCAGTTCATTGCTGGAAGCCCTGGCATATCCATTCTCTCTCTCTCCCTTTTTCCCTTTCATAAATAAATAAAATATTTAAAAAAATAATTAGAAGAAAGGGAAAGACAGGAAAGAAAGATGAATACAAAAAATATTTTAGCTAAATTGATGGAAATGGAAAGTATAGTAAATAAATTTATTCCATGCAGTTGATACTTGAAAGATCAATGATGATGTTCGCAGTCAGTTTCTCTTCTCAATCACATATTATAGATAAGTCCAATCATCATATTGGTGCCTTACAGACAAAAATAACCACATCTACATGGGGAATACCAGCAATCCCATTAAGGAGGGCCCTCAGTGGAGTGGGGAAAGGGAGGAGGGAAATGATGGTACCAACATTTAATGGATCCATATAAAGTTTCTACTAAATAAAACAAAAACTTAAAAAAATCATATTGGAGATGATCAAATGAGAACAACCAGGTGGACATAAAATTGCTAATGCTGGAAACGACAATGAGATCTTTGTCCACTTGCATTACTGTCAAACGGAGTCATACACTGGGTAGCTCAAGATTTATTTTCTTAGTTTTGGTGGCTGGAGCATCAAAAGTCAAGTTTCTGGTAGGTTTGGTGCTTGGTAGGAGAACATTCATCACATATGTTATACCTTCTGTTTGTATCCAAATATAGGGCAAAGGGGTAGATTCTTTGAACCCTCTTTCATAACAAAACTGATTCAATTCACACCGCTCTTCCCTCTTGACCTACTCATATACCAAAGCTCCATATCTTCTTTTTTTTATGTTTGTATTGCATGTTATGTGTGTGTAATGTGTGTGTGTGTGTGTGTGTGTGTGTGTGTGTGTGTGTCAGGAGGCAGGTAGTATGCCTCACATGCTCACCAGCAGCAGGGCTTGCTTGCCCGGGGTAGCTGGAGTGGATCTGAGACTTCTGCTGTCCTGCTTTTCATTCTTCTACTTAGTCTTCTTTTTAAGCCAAAGTCTTTATTTTATTTTATTTACTGATTCCAAAGCTTGTGGGGCTATGATAATTCTTTGGGTCTCTGCACCCCAAAAGGGAGGGAATTACAGGCACACAAGGCCATGCACATCTGCTTCTATGTGGGGTCTGGAGATGAGAAGTCTGGAGCACGCAGCACCACCCCACCCCCACTGGCCAGGCCCGCATGCCTATCTAGCAAGCACATTTAATGGTTAAGCCATCTCTCCACTTCTATCCTACACCTCTTTATAACAGATCATTGGCTATGAGATTGTGACATATGAATTTTGTGTAAATACATTCTGACCATGGAGGTAAGGAATATGAGATGATTTCCATTTTATGGACAACAAAACTGAAGCCAAGGATTTACAAGTTACATAACGTCATAAGATATTAGCAACACAGCTGTAGTAATAGTATAGATGGAATATTTTTAAGGACATTTGCATTGCCTAGCTTACAGAAATAATATCTGTTACATTTGTTATATGTCTATTGTATGCCCAATGTGGGCTGGAAAGGATATGTAAAAGAAATGTAAAAATATATATATATATCAAAAGCTCTATATACATCTTGGTTGTGATAGACGTTTGACCATTTATCACACACTATGCATGTCCTTACAGATCAAAGATGTAAAGGCTTGAATGATCTGGATTTTCTTCTTGAATTAATATTTGCAGAGGTAGATTGATGGAGACACTGGATGAATATAGTTATGTCTGGGCTGTGAGAGCCTGATAATCAAATTTTCTTGCCAGAAGACACTTCTGAACTTCTTTTAATCTTCTTTGAAATAGGATTCAATGATGAGTTCTGTGTATTCCTAACACTCGGTAGCCGTTGGCTGTCGAATGCCCTGGGGTAGACACTGTACTCTGAGTCAGATAAGGAGGTTTCAACCAACCCTCTTCTTGTGAGCACTGTAGACAATTGAGTGATACTCTCACTATATCTGTAACACTCCATTTATAAAATGTATAAAATTACCTTTACAGTGAAATCCATGATCACATTATATTCCACAGAGTGGAAGTGACCATTATTAATCTAACATGGGCAACAGAATTATAATGTGCAATGTACATCAGTATGTAGGAATGACAATTAGTATATTTAATAGACCTTAACTTCAATGTAGACATAAAATTAATATTTGGTTAGTATGTTTTTCAATTTTCTAGTTTCTTAATTATAATATCCCCCCAAAATCCTTTTGTCAAATTAAACTATATTATTATCATCCAGTAAAAGAAGAGACAGACACACACACACACACACACACACAAACCCACACACACACACAGACACACACACACCTGTGTATTTTGGTGACATTTCCACTTTTATAGAAACTTTTATAGAAACTTTTTTTTTTTTTTTTTTTTTTTTTTTGAGGTAGGGTCTTGTTCTAGCCCAGGCTGACCTGGAATTCACTATGAGGTCTCAGGTTGGCCTTGAACTCATGGTGATCATTCTACTTCTGCCTCCTGAATGCTGGGATTAAAGGTGTGTGCCACCATGCCCTGCTGAAACTTTTAAACAAGTTTAATTTTCTCTGAATGATCCACCCATGTGGAATGTACATTATCAACTGTTTTCATATATGTGAATCCTGAGTGAAAGAAAATAGACCAAGAGTTTTGTGATTTGATCATGTGAAGGAGTTGATCTGAAAAGCCTCATCATGTCCTTTTCCTTTAAGCTTTGGCTCGAGAATGATGCCTGTGTGAGTCTGTTTTGATAGAAAGGGCTGAGAGCACACAGCACCTGAAGTAAACTCCAAAGTGCGAAGACCAGCTTCTTAAGAGATTTGACTCGGGAGTCGGCCTCCGTGAACATTTTTATTTTCTGAGGAGAAAATATATATATATATGTATACCCATATATGCTCATGAAGCTAGACAAATGAGACTTTGTAGGATAAGATGTTTCCAGCACCTGGATTTTCATATATTCTAGACATGGAACAAAGAAATAAGATATAGAAAGAGGAGCCCTGGCTGTCTATCCATGTTATGATTTTATGTGAACTTAAAGGAAAAAAAAGAAACTACAGTATCAAGCAATAAAATCTCTTTTAAGAAGTGTATCCAGTTCCTAATGGTCTAAATGTTTCAAAAGAGATTAACATTTTTTGCCATCATCTATTACAGCATGATTTTGGGAGAAAGTTATTCTGAAACACACATATTTTAAAATCTACATAAAAGTAGCCCATGCCCACAGTAAGTATGTGCTTACATACACATACCCATGGCTCCAATACACTATCATTATCATGCCATTCAGGCCAATATCTGAAATGGATAATATCACATCATTTCCTCATTCTGAATTTCTTCAGAGGTTACTATTAGGCCTTCCAGTAAATGTGCATGCCAGACCAAAATAGAGACATGCAGAGCCAGTTCATGACTTATTTCCAGTAAGCAGAAATCTTACCTTTTTATTTTCTCCACATTACTAAGGGCAAAGATCAGTTATCCCAGACTCAAATTTAGAGGAGTTTGCTAACAAGCTGCTACACACACGTGTTTTGAATTGAGAAGATAGTTATTTCAAAGTATATCAGTGCATGTTCAAAGCTAACTGGCAACCTCTGCTGTAGTCACATTTTCATAACCTTGCAAGAGCTTCCCAAGGAAATATTTTCCCTTGCCCTGTTAAAAAGATTAGTATAATTGCAGTGAATAATAAAAATCTCAGAAGTAAATTTAAGCAATGAGCAATTTCTGCATTGTTTAAACATACTGTAAGATTATGTGGATTTCACACAATCCAGAAGTGATGTATATATTAATGTATTACCTAAGATACATTCTTCACCTGACTACTCTTGTTCTTATAAATTTTGTCTCATTTGATTTTCCCATGCAGTATTACTATATACAGAAAGATGCCTCACAGCTCTTATTGTTCAAAGTCAACAATCATTTAAATATCACTGATGATGATAGAAAAATGGTCTCTGACAGCAAGAATCATGATTTTCATATCACTGAACAAATGGCTTACTCATCTATTATGTCCAGATTAATCAATGGCTCATGAATCGTCTTTTGACAACCAAAATGCTGAACCCAAAACAGCTCAGGTCAGCTTTTCCAGCCATTCTTTGCCTTAGGGCTCTGTTCCTGATCCCAATTTTGTCATCCTAGTTTAACTCAACAGCAATTGTTTCAAAGATAAAAGTCTATGACTCCCCTCTTCTCAAATGATCCTAATTCAAATAAGTGGGTCAAAGAAAAAAAAATAAAATAGAAGTAGAATGAGTATCTATCTAATGGGAAGAAGAGTTATACTGGGAGAGGAAAGAGGAAGAGTTAGGGAATCAAAACGCATTGTACATGGATATGTATGAAATTACCAAACTTAATTTTAAAGATCCAGCTAAATGATCAGGTGTTAACTTTTTCGTCATGCTTGTACCTCATTGGAGATTTGCAGAAAGAACATTTGTTGTGGCTCCAGAAAGATCCATGTGTGAATGCCAGCACTGCTCATTAATGTCTGCGACATTTCATAGCCTAACCTCCCAGGCCATAAATGGGGACAGTAACAGATGTCTCTTCCTGGAGAATATATTAACTGATAAAAAGTTAAATGTGACCTAACTGAAGGAGTGGAGTTTACTCAGACTCCATTTTATATTTTTCAGTCTTTTTTTCCCTCTACCTGGAAAGTATAGATATATTAAAAACACACATTTAAGAATGTTGTCCTCACCATTTCATGCTTTAGCATGCTGATTATTTGAACCAATCCAGTCCTTTATTTAAGGGAGTTAAGTTTTCCACAGCTAGCCAAGGGAGACCTGGGCCTGCATTTCAACCCATATGTGCTTTGCAATTCTTCACCTTGGTCCTTCTGTGATGGTCTATGGACAATATCAGAGATGGGATGTTTTCTCACCTGTGATCACTTACAACCAGAGAAATCACAGCACCTTAAAAACTGTTTTATTTAATTTGTGGGTAGAACACTTAAGACATTTGTCACCAAACTCTAAGAATTTGATATATATTTGGGTCATTGAGGTCACCTAATAAAATTGAACAAAAGGGAACATCTGTTAACCAATATTATAGTTTTCATAGCTAACTTATTGCCAAAAGTCTTGTTAAACAATTTGTTTTAATATTCTTGATGTTTACAAAATTATCCATAGGAAAGTATATTTCAAAATAAAATGACTTACCATGCATAGGCTATGAACTGAGGGCTACTTATTATCTTCAAGTATTACGTTAGTATGAGATACACTGCTTTTATTTCACACATATTTATATAAAAAAGTAATTTGGCATTTTAATGTGTAGATATCAATTCTGCTATGATAATCAAGATTTCCTTATTTGTAATTTTTTCTCTGAAAAAAGTAACAGAAATGTTTATTTATAATGCTCTGTTTCACTTTATTGTTGTTAATATTGATCTGAAATTAATTACTGAGAACTATGGTATATAAATGAAAGTTAATGCCTACAGGTGATAGTAGACACATCTTTTCCCCAAAAGTCAATGGCCCGGTCCTTTCTTCTTAAGGTGACCTTCTTCAAGTGACCTGGGAAATGAATGCCTGATAAGTGAGGTTTTCTTGGAGCTTGTAATTCAGGGATGGGGAAAGCAAACTGATCTAAATGCCAGACTGTCTGCACCAGTCCCGAAGCTTAGAAATAACTTTGAAAATATTTGTAAAGAGCCTGTAGCTGAAACGACATGAGGATCTTGTTTTGCCTCTGTAAACCAGCCAAGCCTAGAGGAAAGTGCTTGCATGCTCAAATTTCTCTGCCTGGATGATAAACTATTATGATAACTTCCCCCACACATTTAGATTTATGGGAATTTTTACTTTTTTTTCCATTTTAATAACTATGAGGTCTGAGTAGTCAGTTAAAGTACAAATAAAAAAAGGAGAACATTAGACATCACTTCAGATAGTTTTCAAATTTTCAATACTTTAGATTTTTAATAAACCTATTTTGATCATTCATTTATAGCTTTGCTTGTTTTGTTTTGTTTTGTTCTTCTAGTGCCTGGTGTTGAATTCTGGCCCTTTTCCAGCTAGGCAACATATCTTTATGTTCCTTAATTGTGTGACTGTGTTTTACATGAATGCACAGGAAAACATAAACATGCACTATGTATAAACACATATGCATTATTTAAATGTGTGCATGTGAACACCTGCCAATGAATATAATACATATGTAACATATGTGAGTATTGTTGAAAATAATTTATTACTAGTTTTTAGCAGAGATGTGATCACTTTAAGACACCCCCAACACACACACCACCACACTTCCACTATGTAGGAAAGCAACAATGGGCCCTTATTGCCAAGGAAAAACAAAGCCACCTGAGTTTGACTTTGGGTCCTATCTAGAAGCAGAGTATGCAGAAAGGCCCTTCTCTTAGAGACCCTAACATACCCCTTTTCTCCAGAAAAAATATTAAAAGGATACAAATTGCTTTGTTATTTGGATATCTCTGTGTTTCTCCCTGTCTATCCTGACACTATATATTTCGCCTTGATGTAGCACTTGAAAATCTCCAAATAGAATTTTCAGTTAATTCTCAGAAGACGTTTCATCTCAGTTCCTCTCTTAGATCAGGATGCTCTCCCATCCATTCTGCTTGTATCACTAATTGTTCACACAGGTGAATCTTTCCTGAGATACCAAGTCAGTACCAGTCAGAAGGCTCTGTTTTATTTTTCTGCAATGAACTTTCAAAACTAGTACTTCCTTCTGCATCTACTACAAAATGTTAATGCATCTACTATATTATAAATTTTACCTTTACGTCATATGATTTTAACACATAGCTTTTCCAGCACTAGCAACCTTTAGTTAATTTGGAATTGAATGCTTAAGAAGTTTGCTATTTGTGTGAATGTCCATTAGCTGATGAAATAATAAAGGCAGTTTAGCGCATATGCACAGTGAAATACTACTAAGCCACCAATAATAGCTTAATCTCACCTCTTGCATCAGCACCAAGGACTGAACTAAATACATCATGTAAAGTAAAATAAGCCAAGCAGAGAAAGACACATGCGGAATCCGAGACAAGACTCATCACATAGAAATTAAGACTAGAATGTTGTTCACCAGAAGCTGAGAAGAATATCAAGCAGGGAGGAGTGGGAAATGGCTGAATAGTAGATACTATATAAAATTTGATAGCAGAAAGGAGTTTTACTGTTCCACTGCACAGTAAAATTGTTATAGGTAATAATATGACATTTAAAGAATACATGTGTTTTGAATGTTTTCACCATGATTAATTGATAAATGGTTGAAGACATACATATGTTTCTACTAAATTTAATTTTACACAATAAAAGCCTTGTATCAATACATTTTGTACACACCTTTAATCCCAGCACTTGGGAGGTAGAGGTAGGAGGATTGCCATGAGTTCAAGGCCACCCTGAGAATACACAGTGAATTCCATGTCAACTTGGGCTAGAGTGTGACCTTACCTCAAAAAAAAAAAAATTGTGATCACATATGTTATGATTTCATATATTAATTACAGAAGTAGTAATGGACAATAATAAAACTATAAGACAGTGTGATAGAGAAGAGCTCATATTAGCACACCTTGATCCATGTTCAAAATACATCCATGGACCATTTTATTGTTTGTTTGTTATTTTGTTTTACTTGATTCTGTAATGAGGCAGGGTCATGTAGCCCAAGATAGCCTTAAGCTCACTATGTGTCTCAGCATACTATGACATGAAAGGTTGTGATGATGCTTGCTAAGTCATCATGACCCAGAATGAGGTTTCTGCATGCTGATATTCAACTTCTTCTTCTATGCTTATAAGCTTTACTTTTTCCCCCTTTATTAAGTTTTTCCTTTCTGTGTTTCTCACTCAGTTCATAGCTTATTCCTTGTTTTCCCTACCTTGCTATGATTTCTTTTTATTTTCTCAACTTCAATAGTACATACTGTCAAAGTCATTCCAAGTGTTTTTATGACCATCTCTTCATATTGTTTCATGTGTGAAATACCTGCTGAGCCACACTGTTATAGCACGTGGTTAAGGAAGGGCCTCTATACCTCTAATACATATTTGCTGAAGAAATGAATCCTCCTTGACCAGATTAATATTCAGTCCCTCCAGGTTTCCCCAGGTAGGCTCTTCCTCAAATCTATCTTTATATTCTGATATTTACCAAGAATTTTTAAACAATCTCTGAAGAGAAGAAAGTGGTAAAATGTTGAGGGCAGAAACCTAACATAATAAACCTTCCCTTGTACAACTTGAATTATTTTCAGTAAGGAAATATAATATGGAAAGAAATTTAAATTATGAAATAATATATTTTAGATAGTAATAATTCCATGAAGACACCAAAGTAAGTTTTGAGACATGGTATATATAAGGCCTTTCTGAAAGCTACTACATGAGAGGAATAAAGAATTACAATTGAGATAGAGCTGTGTGTAATTAAACCTGCACAAAGATAGCTATAGGAGAAACAAAAAGCCAATAAACTCTCTTTTATAAGAAAAAGCCTGGATGTTTGATGCATAGTTAGAGGACAAACATGGCTGGAACATGGACTAGGTATGTGGAGAGAGATGTTGCCAGAGACATCGTAACAGATTGTGGAGGCTTCAGCTCCAAATAAAGAACTGAAATCTATACTTGTGAAAATGGAAAGTCAATGTGGCCAAAGCAAAGGTGTTGTATAGTGCACTTCATTGTTAATTATCACTAACCTGCATTTATAAGGTGAGCTCTTGATTACTGTAATTGGTGTGAACTATTGTCTCAAAAACTCATAGGTTGAAGACTCAATCATCAGCTAGGGTTCCATTATGAAGTTACCACATCATGAAGGTGATAATTCGATCCATTTATGGATTATATTTGAATAGGCCTCTGTTGCAGTCAGGTTCGCATTGCTGGCAGAAATCACCCAACCAAGAGCAGCTTGTGGGGGGGAAAAAAAAAGAAGGCTTATTTTGTCTTACAGGCTTGAGGGGAAGCTCCATGACGGCAGGGGAAAATGATGGCATGAGCAGAGGGTGGACATCTCGCCACCATCAGGTGGACGACAGGAACAAGAGAGTGTGCCAAACACTGACATGGGGAAACTGGCTATAACCCATAAGCCTGCCCCCAACAATACACTGCCTCCAGGAGGCATTAGTTCCCAAATCTCCATCAGCTGGGAACCTAGCTTTCAGAAAACCTAAGTTTATGGGGGACACCTGAATCAAACCACCACAGCCTCCAGGAGATGGGACTTGATTGGTGGAATAGGTCACTGGGAGGTTGAGTTATTTATTTATTTATTTTGAGAGAGAGAGAGAGAGAATGGGCGAGCCAGTGGCCCCTCAGCAGCTGTGAACAAGCACCAGACACGTTCGCCACCTTGTGGTCAAGTGTAGCATTGCACCCTTGTGTCACTTTTTGCATCTGGCTAACCATGGGACCTGGAGACTGGAACTGGCATTCTTAGGTTTGGCAGGCAGGCACCTGAACCTCCAAGCCATCTCTCCAGCCCACAGGATTGAGTTTTAACAGTATGTTTTGGTGACTATCCCTTTCTCCATCTCCATCCTTTCTCTCCCTGCCCACCTTTATCCTGCATACCACGAGAACAGCTTTGTGTCGCCATGTCTTTTAGAAATAACGTAACTTTCCTTATAATATGCTTAAAAATATAGAGCCAGATGACTGTGGACCAAATGTTCTGAAACTAGGAGAGAAATAATTATTTTTATTTTCCTTTTAATTGATTTCTTTGAAAATTTTGTCACTGAGCTGTGACACTAACACATGCAATAGAAACACAAATGAAAATAAGAAATCAGTTTGGTGTCTGTCATAGTTATCTTGGAAGCATAGTCATAATGGCATGGAATATAGTGCCCTTAAGGGAAGTTGAGTAGTACATAATATATCTTGGAGATATAGTCATCAGGGATTTTTGATGAATTAGATTGAGGAAGATGGAAATGGAGATGTCAATGTGGAATGTTTTCTTAGTTTGTACTGGTTACAACCCTGAGGTGAAGTGAATTAGGAAAGAGCAATTACAACGAATGTGTTTTTTCCAATACCTTGATTTTAGACTCCTAGAGTCCAGAACATAAAGAATGCAGTTTTGTTGTTATAGAAAATCCATTTTCTTAGGTTTCTTTATAATAGCTTTATAATGTGCTCATGGGAAACTTTTTTGCTGGGGAGATGGGAACAAACTCTATTCACTTCAGACAGGCACAGATGACAGACAAAAGCAAGTGATGACATAAACACAGCTGCATCAGCAAAAAGCCCAGCCCGACAGGCAACAGATGGAGCTGCATCTTGGAGCACAACGGGCAACGTGCACACAGCTTGGCTGGTCAGGAAGACTGGAGCACAGTGGGTGCCTTGCAGGCAGCTCAGTCAGAGTCTCTTAATAAGCAGTTGTTTTACCTTTATAATTTTTTTTTGTTTTGTTTTGTTTTTGTTTTTCGAGGTAGGGTTTCACTCTGGTCCAGGCTGACCTGGAATTAACTATGTAGTCTCAGGGTGGCCTCGAACTCTCAGTGATCCTCCTACCTCTGCCTCCCAAGTGCTGGGATTAAAGGTGTGTGCCACCACGCCCGGCTTCACCTTTATAATCTTTACAGTGGAGCCCTGCAAACTTTTGCTAGACTTGTTGACTTCATGGGTCTCCTGAGCTTTCATCCTCTAAACAGGAGGAAATATTTTGATTCTGAGGAAATTGTTACATAGAAACTTCTGATATGTATCTCTCTGAAAACTTTACATGTGCTAACAAAACATCAGGTTTTGGCAAGATACTATCTAGACATAAAGACATTTAATCAAGGTGAAGATAGAGATTTACAGACAAATAGAAATTATGGAAAATAGACATACTTAGTTATTTATGATCTATAACAGAGTGATAGCTGATAGATATATGGAAGATAGATGATAGATGATAGGCATACAGACATATAATATGAAAGATATAAGGCATTATATGTTTACATTATATGTTTATTGTCCTTTGAGAAGCTGGATTAAATGGACTGGAATGAGAAATTCTTGTTTGATTGGGACAGATCAATGAAGGGGAAAGCACAAGTCTGTGACTCAGATCTGAACATCAGTGAAGAATGGAAAAATCGAAGGAAGGGAGAAGTTCTCAAGCAAGATTCTTGAATGAGTCTCTCAAACCCAAAGACGTATTTGCATTAGTAGCTCTTCCATGTTCAGTCTGAGCTGAGTCCTCCCTGAATAGGATGGCCTAAGTGTCAACAGTGAGTTCAGGCAATTATTGTCACAGGAAGTCTGAGAGTTGCAGTCTAATGGCCACCACAGGCAGGAGAGTAACAGAGGATGTGGTGGGGAAATTCCCAGCCTCAGCTGCGCATACCTGGAAGTAATTATTTTCCCACCATTTGTAGGAAATTATATTTTATATTTCTTTACCAGCCTTTTCTTGATTAGAGAGAAGGGATGGGGATGGGATATGGAAAAGTAGAGAGGGTTTAGAGTATCATTGGAGAACAAGCACGAGTTAAACCTGTTTTCTTATTTAAGAGACAGAAAGTATTTCCCTAATAGATTGGGCTAAAATATCATGTTTTTTTTTTTTTTTTTCCTGTTATAAAGCAAGCTCAAACACCTGCTTAACTCTTTTCTTTCATGTTTAGCAACAGCAGCATAACGCCAGTGCCATTTGCCTTGTCCTAGCGACTTGCAAAAATTCCAATCAAAGTGATAAGAATGAAATTTTATTTCAGACTTGCCAATGCTACTTTTTTTCCCCTAATTTTCCTTTCTTTTAAAATTTTGACATTTACAGGCACAGAATTTATACTGTTATAATATCAGAATTCATGTTGATCCCATGACATACTTTGGTGTCAGATAAGCAAATATTTCTCTTTCCTGATACACACTGCACAATGAGCTAGCATGATGATTTCATATAGAAAGTATGTGTTCTCCAATCATATGGAATTCAGAGAGAATGGGGAGCCATAAAATCTCAGAAAATCTGAACAGTGTGATCAACATCATGCCAGTTAATGCAGGCTATGGCTGAACATGATGCTTCTTAATCAAATCAAGTTTGGGTCAGGAAGGAGAGGACTGGTTATTTCAAAAACTTCATCATTTCATTGGTCATTGCATAATATGGGACTCCTTAACTATGAACTTCACTTGATGTTGCCATCAGTTTATCTCTCTGTTCCCTGCACTGAACATGTGAATTCTGTATCTAAATTACTATTAAAGACTTAGTACTGTAAATGGTTCATAAAAATACCACTAGTTGTTTAAAATGTTGCTTAATGTATACCAGGACTTGTAAAAGTTAACAATTATATCCATATTCAAGCAATGTTTACAAGTAACCCAAGTTGTGAGTATACTTAATTGTAGAGAAAATACATAATTAGCATATGGATTATGCTCCAAAATGTACTCTTTATATAAATTGTTTGGAATGTGTAATATAATTTTCTTATAGAAAACAAAACGATATATTACCAAGCTAGTGCATGAAAGTCTAATTAGCTTATAATGTGGCCGGTATGCTATATATTTATCCTGAAAATCGTTAAAATCATATTATTCACCAAAATTAGAAAGATTAAATATCCAATAGTGGTGGCTAAATAAAATAAATTTTATTTCAGCTAATTAGGTTATAATGGAATGCAGTAGAGCCACCGATGATTACCATGCGGAAGAATAATTTCTTATGAGTCTCTGGATGTAAAAATAAGGTAATGAAAATGTAAAAGATCACATTGTAGAATTTCTTAATTATTCTACCTTTGAGAAGCATCAAGCATTAATAGTTTAGAGTGAATTTCAGAGTTTAAATAAGAAACATTCTTCTGTGAATAGAAAAACATTTTAATAACATATTAATAGAGATATAACTACATTTATTTTAGAATTTGTAAAACTTTGAAAATAATACAAAGAAGGTTTTCTTAGTAGTTTTACATTGGGTCATTTTTAACTTAACTTGCATTGTTTGACTATTCTGAAATTATGTAATTTACATGTTTATATGTGTTCTTCCAAAATTTCAAAATTTCAAAATTATTAGCCTTCAGGAAATGGCATACTGGCTAATTTTCAAACTGACTTGATAAAGTAAGCATATCCTCTTCCAGCTTTTTCTTAACATAGAGATAACATAGAGATTCATGATAACTCCCCCAAGCATTTTTCATTTTCTCTGTGAACACATATCAACATATACACAGATTTGTTCCCTTTTCTTGTACGTGCACTAATGTGTCTTTCATGAAGGTAGTGAATACAATTGAATTTGGTTACTTTCTTATTTCCAGCTTCCTAGACAAATGTGAGGAAGGTAGAAGTCAAACAAAACATACTCTTGAGATAGTTGCCAGATGGAAATGCATTACTATATAATGAAAAAAAAAAAACATGTTTTCAAGCTCTGTATATACCATAAGTATGGAATTTTCACTCTGTTACAACAGCAAAAATTGCTGTTTGAAAATGTACAACTTTCTAGATACGAAACCCTACTTGTTTCAGAAAGATTTTGTTTTTAATAGAAAGAGGAAACACAAAAATTCTTCTACCGATTCTGATGCATTCTGAATGACTTCCAGGTTTTCTAGATGATGGGTTCTAAGTCTATAGAATGACTTTATAAAATCAGTGCCTCCCACCAGGCCATCAGTCTGTCTTTAGCACAATGCTTTTTCTCTGTAGTTCTATTCAAAAATAGAGTGGAAGGTGGGAGTAATTGAAGAGAAGGCAAAACTGGGTGGATGTTGAGAGCCTTTTGAGAAATTTCTGGGCAAGATTAGGATGAATTTGTGTAACCAAATGAGTCATTTAGAATAAGCTAAATCATACAGAGATAAGCACAGTAGTAATGCATCATTAGCTTACAAAAATAAGTGTTCATTTTACACTAATGTCTATCAATGTTTGGCTGGTGCACATCTACATTATACTTGTCCATTCCAGAGGTCTTAAGTTAAAGAGTCCAAGATTTCCCTGAATGGTGGGAAACATTTTCTCCATGTTTTTCCAGTAAGAACCACCTACCACTTTTGTTTTTATTAATTTTTGTCAATGCTAAGTTCATAATCGATAATAAATACTATAGTGAGGGAAATACTAGACTTAACCTATACCTGGAAAGACAAGAAAGAAGTATGTGCACTCATTCAATAACTGCATAGCAGAAGGAGTAATAGGGTCCCAAATGACAGAAAGCATGTGCTTTAAAGTAGGAAAGGAGAGAAGAACATTTAGCATAAGGATTGAGAGCAAAACAGACTGAATGTACTTTCATCAGGCAATGAGTGAGCATAAGTTATGTTGCTGTGTTGTGTTATGTTGTTCTGTCATATGATGATGTCATGTTATGTTATGTTATGTTATGTTATGTTTGTTATTATGTTATGTTATCATGTGTTATGATTTTTTGGTGTGTTATGTGACATTGCTATGTATGCTAGATTATCCTATTTTATGTTTTCTTGTGTTATGATGTGATGGTGTATGTTATGTTATGTTATGTTATGTATAATGGTGTATTATGTTATTTTTTATGTTTCTGTGTTATGTTGTTTTATGTTACATTTTTATGGTGTCTTATGATACTATGTTTTGTTATATTATGTTACAGTTTATGTTGATAATTCTATTATGTATGTTTTACTATTTTATGTTATATGATACGTTATGCAGTTATGTATTTTTTTTTAATTTTTATTTGTTTACTTGAGAGAAAGAGGCAGCTAGAGAGAAGTATAGATTAGGTGAGCCAGGGCTTTCAGCCTCTGCAAACAAACTACAGATGCATGCACCACCTTGTACATCTGGCTTATTTGGGTACTAGGAAATTGAACTTGCATGTTTTGGTATTGCAAGCACATGCCTTACTGCTTAACCATCTCTCCAGTCTATTTTATGTTATGGTATTATGTTATGATGTTGTGTTGTTATATTTTATATTGAACTATGTTATTTTATGTATGTTAGAATATTTTGTGTTATATTCTATGTTATATGCTATGTTAGGTTATGCTGTTCTGTATGTTATGTTATTTAATGTTACATGTTATACTATGTTATGAAATGTTATGTTGTTATATATGCTATGTTTTTTTTTTGTTATGTTATGTAATATGTTATATTAGGCTGTTATGTATGCTATATTATTATATGTTATATGTTATGTTATATTGTTATGATGTTTTGTCATGGCCTGGATTAGGACCCTGATGAAGAATAGTACCTACCATCAGCATACTGGTATTAATTTTGAGTTTGTATATTTATTATTTTTATATACTGTCAATGTGAATTAGTAAATATAACTCTAACTTCATTTACAAGTCTATTGGTGTCTGTAATCATGCACTTAAAGTTTAATAAGATCAATATTTCCCACTGATTTCAAGTATATTATTGTATCTTCAATACCTGATGAAATCAGAAGGTATGGTCAGAAGGTAATATGTGCTATACTTGATGTCAATGGCCTAAATTTAGATTAATTTGTGTTTAAAACATACTTATTGCTATGTTAATGTGATTTGGTGATTTTTAAAGCTAAATCTCACATCCATTAATCATCCAAGAGGCCCTTCTTTGATTTTCATGATTCTTAGTTGCCAACATTAGCCCTTTTTTATTTCCCATTCATTATAACTTGCTAATACATTTGTTGCTCCCTCTGGATATGAGTACACTGCAGCTTTTAACTGTGTTTATGGACTACATGAATACATATCCTGCCAAGAAATTTCACATTGAGCTACAAATTACTATCACCAATCACATTTACCATTTCATTCTTCTAGTTGTGTGAATAGTTAGTGTGAGCATCCATTAGCAGCAATGCCCTTATAAGAGGGTTTTCAAAGTTAGAAATCAAACCAAACAATGTTAAAAAGAATTTGGAATAAATGAAAATGAACTTATACCTTATTTTTATTATATATATATATGGCTAAATGCAGTAGTTTCAGGAATGGGTCATTTGCTTAGTTTCCATAGCTGGAAAATATTTGACAATAGAATAAACTCAAAAGTAGATACAGAATTAGTGAACAATTCAAATAAAAATTTAAGACTGCTCTATTTGCCTGCATTGAAAATTTTATTATTTTTTCCATTGTAATAAAAATAAATTGTTGGTAGTTGTATGCTCACATTACTTTAATTATTTAAATTACATTAAATTGGCTTTGAGGGAAAGGAAAAAAAATCACCAAGCCACATAGTTTTGCATTACTTCATTTCTATGCATTTGAAATATGTTTGAAGTGATGCCTTGAGCTTAGTCCAATTTTGTTTTAAAAGTCTACAGCACATTTGTTTTCTACTTGTATCTGATTTATTTGTCGTGTCCACAAGTATGTACAAGCTCCCGATGTGTGAAAATACTTGCCAAGGTCCAGCAATGTTTCTGGCTGTTTCCTAGGGCTGAGGCATGGGGTAAGGCAGACAAGGGTCTGCAGCACTATCAGGTCAGAGAGCTGAATGTGGACAGTGCCTAGGACTTTTGAGAACAGGCAAGGCAGCAAAGAGAAACCAACAATAGAAGAACTTGGAGCACCAGCTTTTACAGGGTATGCAAGTAGAATCATCATGGTGTGGAGACAAACCAACAAGGAAAGGCTAGTAAGAGATGAAATTAACTCCTTCCTACAGGCTTGATTAATTTAATAAGCCAACACCATATTTACGAAATCATGCAGCAAACAAAACAAAACAAAACAAAATTCTTATGTGATACCATGAACATTGTTTCCAGAAGTAGGATACTATGAACTTCCACTCTGAGCTCCAGTGGAACACGCTGGATGTTAGAGAGATGTCCACAAGAAGAGAGAATTAGAAGGATAATGGTAACTCTTGTGTGCATGTTTGTTTATTTAACACATCATCGTGAGCTTTTAAAAAAGTTATTTTCATGAACCAGGGAGATGGTTCAGTCAATAAAGTGTTTGTAACACACACATCACAAAAACTCATTTAAAAGCCAGGTGTGATGGTCCACACCTATAATCCCAATGCTGGTGAGGTGGAAACAGAATACCCTGGAACTTCATGGAGAGCCAGTCTAATCTAATCTCTGTGTTTCCAGTTCAGTGAGGAGCACTCTCTCAAATACACACAGAGACTAGAGAGATGGCTTATCGGTTAAGGCACTTGCCTGCAAAGATTAAGCACCCATCTTCAACTCCTCAGACCCCACGTAAGCTAGATGTACAAGGTGACACAGGCACACAAGGTGGTACATCCACCTGGATTTCAATTGAAGTGGCTGGAAGCCAATTCACTCTCTTGTAAAAATAAAAATAGAACACTGCAAAAGTGATTGGGGAAGATACCTGTGATTGAAGCAATATTAGGATTTTTAAAGTTTATATAATGGCTTTGAATTTATGACATTCTTTTGATTTGTTTTCAGTTTGGTTGTAGTTTATAAGAATTCCATTAGTGAGCAAGAGCTATTAGAAACTAACGTAGACTTCTTATCCATGAGGTGATGATCAGTGAGCTCATAATATTGTAGTGACAAGGAAAGGGTAAAGATCACCACTTTGCATTTATTTCCTATTGATTCATTTCCCAAGTTAAGTTGTTGTGGATTTGCTGTTTTTAAGATCTCTACAGATTTGTCCAGAATAATTTTATCCACCAAAATTGTATCTTCCTATGTTGTTCAGGCATGCTTACTATTCAAAAGTATGCAGAAGGTTCTTTGGCTCAACATCCAGGCTGAAGAAATAAATTTTTTTAAAAAAAAAAAAAAGAAAGATTTTGGTAAAATGCATTTGGATATGCTGCAAAATAATTGTCTTCTGATTTATGGGAGGCTGAAAATGCCAAGGCAATTTAAAAACTAAAATTAGAAAGAATAATCTAAAAGAGGAGAAAGGCTGAGTCAGTTGACTGTAGAAATGACAAGAACTGGAATGGAGATGAATACATATTCCAAGTAAATGACCTACTCAAAAAGGTACCTTCAATTTGCTGTCTCATTTATGATTCTTTGATGGACTGTAGATTTTTGCAGAAAGGTACTCTATCCCCTCTATATATCTATTACTACTGATGGACTAAATGAAAGTTATATAATCATTGGTCATAGAAATAGAAAAATACTTTTTGACTCCTGTAAGATGATGAGAAAGAGGGAGTAAAAGGTTAATGTGTGTGTGTGTGGGGGGCATAAAGTTAAGGTATCTCATCTCAAAAGTATGCCTTTCTTTGGGCACGTGATGTAGCTCAGCTGGTGAAGTACTTGTAAGCATAAGGACCAGAGTTTGATCCCCAGAGCCTACAAAAATCCTGTGCAAGTGTATTTGCTTCATGAGGGAGGTGGACACAGGAAGTTCCGAGAAGCTCTATGGACAGCTAGTCTAGCATAAGTGGTGAGTCTTACAGATCAATTTCAGAAAATATATATATATATATATATATATATATATATATATATATATATGATTGACAGGGGCTTGAGAGATGGCTTACCAGTTAAGCCATCTGCTATCCTGCAGAGATTAATGACCTGGGGTCAATTCCCCAATACCCACAGAAAGCCAGATGCAGTGGTATATGCATCTGGAGTACATTTGCAAGGGTTGGAGGCCCTGGAGTGCCCATTCTCTCTCTCTCTCTACCTATTCTTTCTCTCTAGAATTGTAAATAAATAAGTAAATAAATAAAACAACGATTGACAGATCTGAAGATAGTACTCAATATTGTTCTCTGGCCTCCATGATCACATGACCACATGTATGTGTGCATGACACACACTCATATATAAAAGAACACATTTATGCACAAACACACACACACACACACACACACAGGATTGCAAATTTCAAAGTGTTTTCATTAATATGGCTTTAATAATTTGAGACATATTTACTTTATTTTATTTATTTATTTATTTATTTATTTATTTTTATTTATTGTTTTGGAGAGAGACACAGAGACAGAGAGAGAGGGAGAGGAAGACAGATAGGGATGGGCAAGCCAGCAGCCTCTCAGCTGCTACGAACAAAATCCAGATGCTTGCGCCCCCTTGTGGTCAAGTGCAGCATTGCGCCCTTGTGTCACTTTGCATCTGGCTAAACGTGGGACCTGGAGATTGGAACCCGGTTCTTAGGCTCAGCAGGCAGGCGCCTTAACAGCTAAGCCATCTCTCCAGCCCTAATTTATTTTTTAATAATTTTAATTATTTGTTTTAGAGAAAGATGACAGAAAATAGAAACAAAGAAAAAAGGAAAAGAGAAAGTGAGTATGGGAGTTCCAGGGTCACCTGTCACTGCAAACACCAGACATATGGGCTATTTTCTGCATCTGGCTTTACAATGGGAAGTAGGGCATTGAGCCATTTTGTTAGGCTTTCAAGTAAGCACCTTTAACCACTGAGCAATCTCTCCAGCCCTCATATTCAATTTTAATATGAGTGTAAATATCAACACAATAGTTCTTCAACATTTTTATACCATTTTTTTCCTTTATTAGTTATGGACATACTCAGGGTGTAAACAGAACATTTTGGTACCATCCTTACCCTCCTTCCTTTTCTCCCCCATCAAACCACATCACCCTCTCTTTACCTCCTCAGTCTCATTGGACTCTATGCTCTTCTTTTTAATTTTTTTAATTTAATTTAATTTAATTTATTTGACAGAAGGAAAGAGAGAGAGAGAGAATGGGTGTGCCAGGGCCTCCAGCCACTGCAAATGCACTCCAGATGCATGTACCACCTTGTGAATTTGGCTTACATGCGGCCTGGGAAATTGAACCGAGGTCCTTTGGCTTTGCTGGCAAGCACTTAACCACTAAGTCATGTCTCTAGCCCCTGCATGTTCTTCTTATCTCTTATAAGTGGTTATGCCAAAGAAGATAATGATTGCCCCTCCCTGACAATCTTCAGCTGTCACTAACTCATTAGGAAGAGGATGGTCTCTCAAGTCCTTTTCCCTGTTTTGTTAAGAGTTTTCTCTACTATGTGATTTAACTGAATCTTTTCATGTTGCCATTTTCCAACTAAAGGGTTAATACAGCTAAATGATTTTGTTCTGCAATATTACAAACCTCTATTATTTCTTGGAAACTTATTTCTTGGTATAGGAGACCCATCTAATGATAATAATAGTAATTATCATAATTATAACACTACACTTGCAATTATCCAGTGCTGCCTATTCCAGTGAATCCCTGAAATCTTTAGGAAAAGAAATGCAAACCATAGATGGAACTCATCAAGGAAATGCAGACATTACCACAGTGATAATGAGGTCACAGCCTTCTCACCTCCATGTACCCTAAAGGCTGCTATTTAGAAAGGAAACTGTTTACGATGAAACATAACTTGGGAAAATGAAGTTGAAAATTTACAAGCCTCAGGTATCCTTGGGTGTGGTTGCTAAATATAATGATAGATGATAGATAGATAGAGACACACAGAGAGAGATAGATGATAGAAAGATAATAGAAAGATAGATGAAAATTTGTTTACAATAATAAAAATTGTCATTTTCCTAAAAACTTATGAATTGTTGCCCTATATACGTTCATGTTCCACAGCATTTTATAATACATACAGCAAGGATATTGCTTTGGGTTGAATAAATGGCTCAGCATTTAAGGCACTTGCCTGCAAAGCCTAAGGACTAGAGTTCTATTCCTTTTTAACCACATGAATCCAGATGTACCATGTGGCACATGTTTCTCGAGTTTATTTTCAGTGGCTGGAGACCCTGGTATGCCCATTCACACATTATTTCTCTCTCTCTCTGTATTAGTCAGGGTTCTCTAGAGGAACAGAACGGATAGAATGAATTATATTAAAAGGGAATTAATTGGATTAGCTTACAACAGTCCAGCAATAGCAGGTTGCAGGTACGAGAGTCAAGGAGCCCGGTAGCTGCTCACTCCACGAGGCGGGAGGCCTCAGCAGTCGGAATCCAGCACTGAAGGCCTGGAGGCTTCCTGGAGAGACGCTGCTCTTCAGTCCACCCTGGTCTTCAGTCCACACTTCAGGAACTCCTATTAGGCACACTTTGCATATCTTTACAATGGAATCTCAAACCATCACCACACCTTAAGACCGGCCCCCAGTGACATTGCCTCTAGCAAGGTGATTGCAGATGCAAACTATAACTAATAAAACACTGAATATATTGGGGGACATATATTCAAACTACCTCTCTCTCTCTCTCTCTGTAAATAAATAAAATAAAATAAAACAGAATCGTCTATTTACTTTCTATAGCATATGCTATGAGTAGGATAAGGTGTGTGTGTCTCTCTCATGTGTTCTAATGCTCCAAGACTCACTCCAGTGTGGTAATGCTTCCTACTGAGATGCAGTAGAAACATTAAGGTAAGTAAGATTTAAAGGAAGCTGGATAGGTCAGCCCAAGCTTCACCCTTGAGAGAGTCAATGTCTTCTTCAAGGGGTTCAGATAATTACCATGATAGGCAGCTACAAAATTAGCAATTCTGGATCCTACTATGTGATCCTACCAGGTGATTGTCTCTGTGTTGCCCAGCAATTACATCTTTTATTGCGTGTGTATTTTCTACAATGGTTTGATTTGAAAATGACTACCTAGGAAATGGAGTTCTGCTGCTTAAAATATGGAAGAAAAACAATTATGTTCCATTTTTATACCACTTTTGCTCTAGTGAATTCTAGACCCCATTAATCTGATTGAATTTGGACAGTTTTATACAAGTAATTCTCAGTTGACGATCTCTGAAAATTTTTAATTTTTTGATTTATTTTCCCTCTTAGCTTTAACATATCTAAACTATATTCAAATAATGATCCTTATTATTTTAATATTTATATGTTCAATCTTGGATGAAATTATTTGTAATGTTTTAAAAAGCAAGAAATATGAGCTCCAAAGATTTTGACCAAAACTTCCCTTACATTTTCTCCTCATCAGTCTCATTTTACAAAAGACAAACAGACTTAAGATGCTCTGATTTTCTCCACCTGAATACCCTTCTCCAAATCATTTATTCAAATAATGTTATCTCCAACTCAATGACATAGTAATGATGTTCTCTTATGAAAGCTATAATTTGAAGTTTGAATATCCTTTATAAGGGTTTATTTTTTTCCCTTTGTGTTTTTAAGATAGGAACTCTCTCTAGCCCAAGCTTTAAATGTGTATTCTTCCTACAGCAGGGATATTTCTTTATTAACACTGCCTGTCTTCATAGTGCTTGCTACAGTAAGTGCTCAATGAAGTTATTTCCCTCCATGCCAAGGATCACATTATACAAATACTGTGCTATGGTAAGTGCATGGCATAGCTTCAAAACACAGCCATTTAGAAAATGTCTCATAAAAACAAATGATCATTGTCACTTTCTAGAAGATTGTATACACAATAAAGAAATATGTACATTCATTCTTTATTGCACATAATATTGGCAATATTAATTTGCAAATATATGTATTCCAATAACTCATTGAAGCATACTGGCTACACCAAAGTCTTAAATTTTATGTCTCATAGAGAATACAATTATTCTATGCAATTCATATTCAATTAGGACCCACATTTAGAAACAAGTGGACTTATGCCTAAGGCCTATCCAAGCACACTGAATATGAAATATATTTGAAGAGAAAAGGCAGAAATCCTCATCCCCTCAAAAGGAGCTTGTCTGCACTAAGTGACTTAATGTTCCTACCAGATAACTGAAAAATGTGCTGAATCCAAGGACAGAATTTATGTGCGGCCATGTGAACTTCAAGAAATAATTGCTCTGCTAAGATTTATCTTCCCTACAATTCAGTTAATAGGAGGCTGTATTTTGGCATGCAGGGAATCCCTTTAAAAAAAAAAAAAAAAAAAACTCTAAGGCACATTACCTTCTTATTTAACAAGAATGTTACCCTCACATAAAATTTATTATAGCCAAGTCAAAGAAAATGTGTGAATAGTGAACCTGTGAATAAAACTACTACTTCTTGGAGAATGAAAAAATGGATTATATTCTTATATTCTCCCTGTTAGGTATTATTGGAAGAACGAATGACTTCCAGGAACTAAAAAAAAAAAAAAAAAAAAAAAAAAAAAAAAAAACTTGAAGATTAGTGACTGTAGGAGAAGAAAGCAAAGAAATGGAGAGTTAAGGAATGTTTATTATGGAGGTGCTAGCCCATTTCCTTCTCCTAAGCATTAGCCTCAGGGACAGAGGCATGTGCTTGCAGGGTAGAAGGAGTGTCATTTAGGTTTTAGATTAAATGCTGCCCTAAAAATCTATCTTGATTGGTTTGTGTTAAATGACATGACTGTGAAATGAAGTACAAATTAGATATAACTAGGGGTAGATTGCATTAAAAATGTACGTGACTGCACAGGGAAGTTCAACAAAAGTTCAATGAGTTCATGCTGGTGTGAAGTGAGGGGCTGGGCACAGAATTGCATCTGCTGCTGAGGGTGGAACCTCACCAAGATACATCGTCTGGCACTCAAACAAAGGAGATGTGATGGGAGTATACACAAACAAGGGCTTTCCTGAAGTGAGTGACATCCTGCCGGACACAGATAATTGGAGCCATCTGAGAAGCTCATTCTAGCCATTGGTGTTCTGACCAGCATGCTTCCTGTTGGTTCACACTACATATAGGCTGACGCACACTCTACAGTGTGTACATGCATTGTGGATGAATGTTTGTGACCGTGAAGAGCAATACTCACATGCTTCTTAGCACCAGGAAAAGAACTGAATGGTATCCACAGAAAAGTGTCATAATTTCTTTCTTCCCAACATTGATTCAAGATCTCTTTAGTTTAAAAAGAACTTTGAAACATTTCATGCATCCTGTGAAAAAGTTGTTTTCTCTTGTGCATTTAAAATGCATAAATTTGAGTCATATTAGTTCTTTGCAGCTTTAATGCATTATCACTGAAATGTGATCACACCTTTTTTTTCACGACACAGATCAAAGATCTAAAGCTGTTTGCATGAATAACAATGGCCAGCACATAAGTTAGGAATTGATAAAACAGCATCCACTTTTCATTTAGCAAGTTTTCTAAATATAACTATGAGGGAATTAATGTCATTACCTTCCATCCCATCTCGCAGATGAGAAGGGTCTTATTGAAAGAGGTCTAGCAAACTGTCAGAGAAACTAGGTTTCTATTAACAAAATCAAGACTTAGGTACAGACATTCCACTACGCACCTGCCCAGAAGACCCCTTGATGTACAGCTTTCTTATACCTCATTATCCTGTACTGAAAAAAAAGTGGCACATAGGAATTATGGTCAGTAGAACTGAATGGTAAATACTAGGAATATATCAAAAACTTTTTCAATAATTGCATTGGTTAAAATTTCTGATGGTATAGGCTGACATTTAGGATTTATGGGAATGTTCAAAATTGTGTGGGAGATGGCAACACAACTCTGAATCCCTTTATACCATTGAATATGTATGTACAAAGGTTGCTAGAAGCTATAGTCTTTTAAAAATATTTATTATTATTATTTGTTTATTTGAGAGAGGGAAAAAGGCAAAGAGAAAGAGAGAGTCAGAGAGGAAGAGAATGGGTATGCCAGGGCTTCCAGCCACTACACACAAACTCCGCATGCATATGCCACCTTGTGCATCTGGCTTATGTGGGTACTGGGCAATCAAACCAAGCTCCTATGGCTTTACAGGCAAGTGCCTTAACCAATAAACCATCTCTCCAGCACCAAAGCTATAGTCTTAATAAATATATTTTACTTATTTTGTAAATCAGTACCCGGGCTTCATGTATCACCTCAAGATTACAAGCAAGCTCTCTACCTCTGAGCTACATTCCCACCTGATAATTTCAATTAAATCCCAAATTGCTGAAAGGTTGTTAAAACAAGAAAGGGAAATTGATCCCCTGTAAAAGTATTGACTAGGTATAAAAATAGTCCAAAATCATAGCATTTAGTTGTGTGAGTGAATTTCTTCTTCCATTGTAGTTTTATTTGCTTTTTTTTTGAGGCGAGGTTCTAATTATAATAATTGCATGTGACATAATTATAACTTTTTTGCCACACATACACATGCATATGTTCTAAGTAGACAGAATGCTTGTATTGAAATACATTAATGATAGTTTTTTCTCCAGGTTTACAAACAGCTTTTGTTTTAAATTTTAACTGCGGGTAAGCAAAGAAGTTAGTTTGGCATGAGTCATTCCTAAAGCCACTTCTCTTTTAAAATTACATTCCTGGGCTGGAGAGATGGCTTAGCGGTTAAGGCGCCCGCCTGCTAAGCCTAAGAACCCGGTTCCAATCTCCAGGTCCCATGTTTAGCCAGATGCAAAGTGACACAAGGGCGCAATGCTGCACTTGACCACAAGGGGGCACACACATCTGAATTTCATTCACAGCAGCTGAGAGACTGCTGGCGTGCCCATCTCTATCTGTCTCCCTCTCCCTCTCTCTCTGTCTGTCTCTCTCTGTGTCTCTCTCCAAAAATAAATAAAATAATTAAAAAATAAATAAAAATAAATAAAATTACATTCCTGCTGTTTGGATCCTTGCCTGGAATTTGACAGAGATAAAGCCACCATAATAAACCAAAGATTTTTATCCTTTATTTATGATATTACTACTCCTGTTCTAATTATCTGAAAGTTACTTTTTTATATGTGCAACATAGTTTGGAGGGTGTCATTTAATTTCATTCTGTATTACAGTACTTGTTAATCATAGATTTCTGTTTCATTTCCTTTTACTAGAAGATATATGCTGTGTTATGGATTGCCAGAGATGGGAAACCAGATGTACTAACACTACATTTCATTCATCTTTACAATATATTTTATTTTTTCATACATATTATGAAAGGGTCTTAATGACCCTTATGTTGTAAGCCACATGTAAAAAAGAGGCATTTAGAATTTAATCATAAACACATTTATTCTTTAGCATAGTTGTTTTTGTTTGAGGGTATTCACACATATATACTATATTATATATGCATGATTAGTTGAATAAAATGTGTTTTACATAAAATAGCTAATCACAAACCTATTTAGTGGTTTCATATATGTTGAAAAGTTTTTGGTAAAATTCAAACATTTCCTCTTAAGGTGCTTCCTGTTTGATATGCTTGCATTAAACATATACAATCTATTTTAATCTCTTCCAATTTAAGAAGAGGCATGACAGTGAACTTCCTCACTCTGTGGCTTTCCAAGGATGAATTAAAATGTGTAAAATGGTTTGAGATTCATGGTGAAAGGGTGCTTTAGAGAGCTAATCCCCCTTGAATTCTGCCTCTGGGATCCTACTTAAATAAGCAAAGAACTTCTGGAATTGGATAAGCATTGTGGGTGGCCAGGCTATGGTTAACAGGAAAAGAGGGAAGATTTCAATTAAAGATGTGAGTTCACTCACATAAATACTATTATTTGTAGACATGTGTGCATGTGTGTTAGTATGGGCCACCGGCTAGAACAGGAAAGCCAAGAGAAATTGAAAATAATTTGCCCCATGTGTTGGAGAAAAAAAAAAAATGCTCTGAAGATAGCAAAGAAACTTTTGAAATATATTCGTTTCATCTCAATCATACTCTGGGTTTAATGTTATTGAATTTGGCTATGATCAGAATTCAGGAGAAGTGTTGACAAATTAAATAACTGGTGAATTTTGATTTATTATTGATATTTCAGAGTTTAAATGGTATTTTCATTTGTATTCCCATGTTTTCATGTGGGGAAAAATAAAACATATGTTATTTCCTGTTTATTATAAGAGGTTAGCACTCCCTCATTTTAAGGTCATGTAATTCAGATAAAATTGCCTGTATGAGAAGAATGGAAATGCTATCTAAAATGGCTGATTATAGAAATAAATTCATGAACTTGTTGCAGTCAGGTTCACACTGCTAGCAGAAATTACCCAACCAAGAGCAGTTTGGGGGCGGGGGTTATTTTGGCTTACAGGTTCAAGGTGAAGCTCCATAATGGTAAGGGGAAACTGTGGCACAAGGAGAAGGTGGACATCACCTCCTCCCAGGCAACATCAGGTGGACAACAGGAACAGGAGAGTGTGCCAAACACCGGTAAGGGGAAACTGGTTATAATACCCAAACCCACCCCTAACAATATCCTGCCTCCAGAAGGTGTTAATTCCCAAATCTCCATCAGCTGGTAAACTAGCATTCAGAACACCTAAGTTTATGGGGGACACCTAAATCAAACCACCATAGAAGTATTTTATTTTTTCTAGGTATCCTTATTACTTTTCACATATTATCACCATATTTTATATTGGACCCATTGGTATATACTGGTTAAAATTACTTTTACATTGCCTATGTTTTGGACATACTGAGAAACAAATTGCTTAATTATCAAAGTTCTCATGTTATCATTTACAGACATCTCCAAACCCCAGTCAGGGATGGTTTTCAACCAGCTTATGAAGAATGTACATGTGGTAAAGAAGCCAGGCCCTGGAGTCAATGGACTTTTGATATTATAAACTCAGAATCCCATGAATAACTCCCATCCCAAAGAAAGGACAATTAGAGTCCTTTGGAGAGGTAGGATGACCTTCGTTCATTATATAGACCCACTCAAACCAGTAGAGAGGCTGGCCTGAGTTTTAAGCTCCCGACCTTCTTGCTAGTTGACCACATTTTCCAGAATTCTTGTTGCCATAGTACTATGTCAGAGTACAAGCCCTTCCCCCATGTCAATGTTTTAAATGTTTTGTTTAAGCATATCCAATTCTCTGGTACCCACATAAATCCAGAATCACATGGTGTATGTGTCTGGAATTTGCTTGCAATGGCAAGTAGTCCTGGAATAGCCATACTCACTCTCTCTGGCTCTGATTTTCTCCCTCTCTCAAATAAATAAAAGAAAATATTTTAAAAAGAAAGAAACAGAAAGTTTCGTCAATTTTCAATCATCACTTATTGAAGTATTTTCACATTAAATTTATAATTGACAAATATCTTCAGTCATGTGGTCTAATTTCATGTTGAATGTTACCTACAATGATGGGGGGAATGCTAGAGTATTAGACGATTAAAATACTTTTTTTTTTTTTTTTAATACTCTGTGAAGATCTTAGCATGAAGAGTATGCATTATAATACAACGTTCATGCATGTACCTGAGGGGATGTGCTTTTTTAACAAATGAGCTTAGAGATTTGGTGACTTGCTGCTTTTTCTAATATGTATGAAATAATTGGAATTAGCACTTAATCCTTTACCTTGTCAATATCCAGGAAAAACAAAAGGATATTAAGATATGAAGATGCCTGAAGACTCTGCTGATGGACACTTGTCTTCTATTGCATGCCTCATTCTCTCAGCTCTTCATTTTTTTCTTTTATCATTTCTCATGATTAATGAAGTAGGTTTGCACTACTGCTGAAGGCCAGAACTTAATCATCATCACTATGATAGAGAATTGCCTGGTCCCCTCATGGAAATCACCACTGAAGTAACTAATGAAGACCCCATTCAACCAGAACCCCCAGAGGAAGTCTGTTGATAGGTGAAAAAGTATAATAATTTCTTTCTCTTCAGGCCAACACTTGCTATTCAGTTATGCTCAGCATAGTATGTGATTTTCTACTTTTCCTTTTGTTGTGAGAGATGTAATCCAGGATATGCGGAACAACCTTCCCAGCCACATCATTTCACTCTTTAAGGACCAGAGGGATGGCCACAGGCAGTGAACAAAGTAAAATGACACATATGTATCAAAATTTCATAATAATGATATTGTGTCCCTCGTATAGATATGTGGTTGGATATGTACATACAATTTCCTTTGTAATGTTCTAAGCACAAAATTCTGTTTTGTACAAATGTAACTTACAGGCTGGATATGATAGTGTTAATGGAGCTGCAGACTTATTTAAATTTGATTCCTATTATAAAGTCACATACATTTGAATATGAGCAATTTAAAGTTGCTGTGATTAAGTTAATAAAGACAAATTTATCATAATAGCCAAAAAAACTGAATGAGATTAAAAAGTTCACATGAAGATTATGGAAAGAACAAAATTATCTCAGAAACGATTCCGCTGGTCAGTATTGCTTGGCAGCCCCCTCATACATAATAATTGTGTTCTTCTTTCAAAGGGAATAAGCAGAAAGAAGAGTCTGTGGGCTGGAGAGATGGCTTAGTTTTTAAGGTGCCTGCCTGCTAAGCCTAAAAACACCTCTTCAATTCTCCAGGTCCCACGTTTAGCCAGACACAGAGATGCAAGGGTGCAATGTCGCACTTGCCCACAAGGGGGTGAATGCATATGGAGTTCATTCACACAGCAGATGAGAGGATGCTGGTGTGCACATTTTTATTTCTCTCTCTCTTTCTGACTCTGTCAAAAAAAAAAAAAACAAGAAAGAAAGAAAGAAAGAAAGAAAGAAAGAAGGGCGGGAGGGAGGGAGGGAGGGAGGGAGGAGGGAGGGAGGAGGGAGGAGGGAGGGAGGGAGGGAAGGAAGAAGGAAAAAGAAAGAAAGAAAGAAAGAAAGAAAGAAAGAAAGAAAGAAAGAAAGAAAGAAAGAAAGAGAAGAAAGAAAGAAGAGAAAAGAAGAGTCTGGGGAAAATAAGATGAATAATACACAACTACTGGATACTGAGAACCAAGCACCAATGAGAGGTAGAAGAAAGTCAGAAATAATATCCATCTCCTAAAACACACACTGGATTTAATGTTGGCAATACCCAGGGAAGGCAGTAAAGAGGGCAGAAGACTATCCTATGTGTTTTAAGAACATGTACTTTACTGTAAGGGAAAGTTCCATAAGTGAGTAATTAGAAAACTCTGTGCATTAAGGACTACTGGAGCTATGTGAGGAAATATGCAACACAGGATGTGGACAGAAGCCCTGGAGAGAAAATCTGAGTCTTATTTCTGGGTGTAATTTCCTTAAAATAAATAAATGTTAATCAAAGTTCATGATACAACTTTTTCAAAAATGAGGCTCAAATGATTTCAACTCATCCCAGTAGTTACGCTTCAGGCTCTGTTAAATTGTCCCTAGAGAAAGTAAGCAATTGACCAAACAGACCTATTCTGTAATGAATTTTTACTAGAACCCAGGTCTTCTGGATGTTAGCCCAAACTCTTCATCATTTTACACAACAGATGAAAGAAATTCAGAGAATATTTTAATATCAAAGAAAATTAAATGGGAATTTATAGAATGTTTCAAGGATAGTAAGTAAAATGATCTGTTACTTATATTTTTAATTGAGGAAACATGACTAAAGATATGTGTACAAACTTTTAAATCAAAACATAATAACTATATGTTAAAGCAAGCACACTGTTGGGGATGAACTGAGCATTTCATAATAAGAAATCCCAAACTGGAATCCATGGAATTTTTTAGCTAATTGACAGCGTGTTCAACCACAAGAGTAATGACATATGTCAAATTTCATTAACAGACTTTAAATCTGCACTTATTAGCAAATCCATAGCATACGTAGAAATAGATTTCTGTCTGTAATTTCTTAAGATCATATAGACAAGTATATTTTATAATGTATATTAAGATTGGTGATTTACAACATACACAAAGATGGTATTACTTACAACTCATGGCAGTGGATAACTCCAATTCTGCAAGCACAAAAGTAATATCACACAGAAGGAAGGAGATCAAGGCAAAATGAAAGCAGAAGGGACATGAAAAAGACCATGCATTGAAATCCATTCCCACTGCCTTTGATTCACTGTTTACAAATGTGCTTGTTACTCATCTATCTCCTGTGTTTGCTGCTTCTTAGGGTCTGTGCACATTTCCCTCTGAAATTATGGGACCTTTTTCTTTCTCTCTGTCTCTTAGTTTGTTCCCCACTATCTTACCAACAAACAGAACATTTTCCTTCACTGGTGCACCCAAAGGTTCATTTCTTGAACTTATGGCATACCTGTAGCTTCTCGTCAGATTGTAGGTATTATATGCAATTGGTAGGACACAGAGACCAGTCATCAGAATAAGCAATTTTCTGCAAGACAGATTGGCATTTGAATCTGCCTCCCATTATTTAATGACATCATTACATAAACATACACCCAACAAATAAATATACTAATAATAATCAGTCAGATAAGCCCGAAGGCGTGAGAGACTTGAACAAAGAGTCAGATAAGCCCGAAGGCGTGAGAGACTTGAACAGAAATAATGTGAAGATTATGGTATATTAACCACTGGTTCAAAATTATACTAGTGTGTATATATATTTCTGCTAAGATGGGGGGGTGTAGGAAGCACAAGTCTGCCAGTTTCAATCAGCCTAACATATCTGATAACATCATCAGATGAGAACAGGGGAGGCAGGGGTGAGTTGAGGGACATGAGTAAATTGAATGTTTTGGAATAACTCTCCTGGGAAATCATATAGAAATTCAACCTTGAGTGAATGAAAAGGTTATAATGAAGTGCTGAGTGGACAAAGAAGGCATTTTCAGCATATCCACTTAGCCAGTTAACATGACATTTTCTAACATTGCTCAGCAAATCTCTCTTGGGAGCAAAGAACAAAACAACTGGGCTTACAAGATCTACTTAGCAGGTGAAGGCTTAACAGACCTGAGAGGAGACTGAGACTTCCAAGTAGTGTTTCTAATGAGAATCACCTGAGTTGAATCTGAACTTTTCTTTGCATTGTATATCACATGCTGTGTATTTTATGAAATGTAATGGTTACATATACTGCACTATCATCTTATAAGAAAAATATTAATTGTTAATCATGGTTAGAAATAAATTGGTTTGAATTCACTGTCTACAAAATAAGAAATTAACTATTTGTGATTTGTATAAATATTCCTTGTATAAATTAATGGTAAGAAAAATGATTTACATCAGAAATACATATGGTAATAAAACAAATGAAGTTATAATTTAAAATTTTCTCATGCTATGACATGTTCTATATTTCTGTATTCTACAACTTGGAATATCTACATGTATTTAATAAAACTTATTGGTATATAACTTAACTCAATTTACAAGTTTTGCTCTAGTTTTTCACAATTTCATTCCATATTGAAACACTATCTTAAATATGTAGCCAATGATAATTATTTGATAAGTATATAATACTATGAGACAGTTGAAAAAAATACTATCTCGAATAACACTTATATAGAATTACATATAGAATCATTGTCATTTATAACTGTCCACATCATGTTTCTTTTAAATATGGTAATCCAGGGACTGGTGAAACATGATTAACATTTATAAATCGTGTTTTACTAATTTGTATATCATTGAACATTAAAGAAAAAGTGTATCTGTGTTTATGATGTCCAGAACTCTAAAAAAATTAGAAGTATTCAGTATTAAATATCTCAATCAATAAAACATGTGTTCTAATAAAATAGACATGAATGTGCCCATCATTGAAGTTATGTAAAAAATGTCTGCATATTTGTTTTAAATCTATTTTATTTTTCACTGTAAACCTTACTTTAGATTCTTACTGTTTTTTGATGACTTTTAAAACTTATCCTATATTATACTTGTACACCCTGTCACTGTTCATCAGGTTTTTCCATAGATATCTTAGATTTTTTGTTTTGTTAACTTTTTTTTTTTTTTTAATGACAGAGAGAGAGAGACATAGAGCAAGAGGGAGAGAGAGAATGTGTGCACCAGGACCTCCAGCCACTGCAATCGAACTCCAGACAGTTGTGCCACCTTGTGCTCATGTGTGACCTTGCACTTGCATCACCTTGTGCACCTGGCTTATGGGGGATCTGGGGAGTTGAACACAGGTCCTTACGCCCTCAGGCAAGCACCTTGTGGTAGTTTGAATATATGTCCCCCAATATATTCAGTGTTTTATTAGTTATAGTTTGCATCTGCAATCAGCTTGCTAGAGGCAATGTCACTGGGGGGCATTCTTAAGGTGTGATGGTGGGTTTGAGATTCCATTCTAAAGATACGCAAAGTGTGCCTAGCAGGAGTTCCTGAAGTGTGCTGTGTGACTCTTTCGGCAGTAGTTTTGCTCTGTGTGCTGTGTGGCTGGTTGGTTTTTCTCTCTTGCTTGGATCTGTGAAGGCAGGCCAGCTTCTTCTGCCATTATGGAACTTCCCCTGGATCTGTAACCTTCAATAAATAATATCCCTTCCTCCATAACTGTGCCTGGTCTGGAAGTTCATCTCAGCGAACCTGAAGCTGTCTGCTACACACCTTAACCACTAAGCCATCTTTCTAGCCCAATATTTTGTGTTTTTTAATAGAGTCAGTTTTATGGAAATACTGTAATGATCAGAACGTGGATTTTCGGGCTGCAGAAATGGCTTAATGGTTAAGGCGTTTGTCTGCAAAGCCAAAGGACCCCGGTTCAATTCTCCAGGACCCTCGTAAGACAGATGCACAAGGTGGCACATGCGTCTGGAGTTCATTAGCAGTGGCTGGATGCCCTGGCGCACCCATTACACTCTCTCTGTCTCTCTGTAATAAATAAAAAAATTAAAAAAAAAAAAAAAAAAAAAAGAATGTGGATTTTCTTTGGGCTCACATTCAGGTTCCCTTTTTCTCACACTGACTTTAATATGCCATCTGTGCCACACTTCAGGGACCACTGTTGGCATATCATTATTGACAAAATTTTTCATCCTAAAATTATATTGGTTTTTACCTAATGTCATTTTGTTCTGTCTCAAGATCTCATCTGTGATACTGCTCCATATTCAGTTGTTTGGTTTCCATGGGACATTGGCAGCCATGACAGAGTGACAGATGTGACTCTGTCTTTCTCTCTTCTTTTTGATGACCTTATTATTTAGCTCTGGCTGGTCTCTAACTCACAGTCATCAATCTGCCTCAACTTCCCAAGTGATTGGATTACAGACCTATACCACTATGACTGAGACAAATCTATTTAAATATCTAGACAGTTTTGAGCTTTCTGGTCACTTAGATAGTGTGTAGATTGACCTGCAATTGGGATGTGCTTGACATTTTTCTCACACTAGACTGATATTGTGTTTTCGGGGGAAAGATCAGAATTAAAGGGTCATTTATAACATCATATCATTGGTCTATCAGTAGATGCATTGTTCACATTCTTCACCACTTTGGATCTTAACTCTGGCCATCTGGCAGAAGTGGATTGTGGGTTTCTCCATCCTGAACTATCAATTTCCCACTTTCCATATTGAACACTTTGGATAGGACTAACTATAGCAGCATAAATAGACTTAGGAAGTCTGTTTAGCATCTGGGGTATGATTAGCCCTTGATTGTCTTATGAAAGGCAGTAAAGAAATGAATTTATATATACTAGCACATGTATAGGCACATACATATTTCTATGTATCACTATCTCATCTATCTTTGGCTTTCCGTCTATCTTTATAATAAGTGAACATTAGAATAAAATTCCCTATTTTTTATTTCCTTACCCTATGCATCATTCTTTTTCTTTGTTTCTGTCTAGATTTGCACCCCAGTAGAGCAACATGGATTCCACTGTTTATTATTGATTTACTTGGATGTTCGTTTGTAGCATGTATGTTCAGTGCCATGGGTTTCAGAGTCATTTTCCTTTACTCCTGCAGAAAACAACTTTGTCAACTATAAAAGAGAAGACTTTGGGCTGGAGAGATGGCTCAGTGGTTGAGCGCTTGCCTATGAAGTGTAAAGTCCCTGGTTTGAGGCTTGATTCCCCAATACCCACGTAAGCCAGATGCACAAGGTGGTGCATGCATCTGGAGTTTGTTTGCAGTGGCTGAAGGCTCTGGTGCACCCATTCTCTCTCTCTCTCTCTCTCTCTCTGTTTCTCTCTCTCTCTCTCTCTCTCTCTCTCTCTCAAATAAACAAAAAGAAATGTTTTTAAAAAGAGAAGACTTTAGGTTAGTCCCCTCCATCTTTCTTTCTCTAGTCTTACAGATTCCATTTATCTCAAAATTATTATGCTAGAATAGTTCTCCATATTCTTCAGTGATGTTGTTTAGCACATTTTTAATATAATTTCATTAATTTGTAATCGGCTATAATATAACCTATATTACCCTATATTCCTAAAAGATGTTGCTAGCTTCACATGCTTAAGGTTCAATTTCTGTTCTTTCTAGCATGTTCTCATGCAGCTTTTTATCACTGATAATCTTCCCCATTCTCAGGTTAGGGTATTCTTTAAGCCAATAGTTATCTGTTTGTTCACTGTGATATAGTCATTGTTAACCTCAATATTTGAACAAATGAACACTTAAAATGAGTATTAATATAATTTTGTTAACATCAGATATGTTTATAAATGTATGTTTTCTGTAAAATTGTTTCTGTCTGCATGTTTAATTTTTATTTCACCTATGTGTAGTTTAGAAATTTTGTATTATTTCATTTTATCACTATTATTAGTGCTCAGCTGAACTTGCTCAGGAGATGCTTCGGGTTGTTGCCCCAGAGGTTTGAGTATAAATTTTTACATGACCACTGCTGACCTCTGGATAGGATTCTACATCCTTAATTTTAATGTGACCACTACTGATCTCTGAATAACACTCTATATCTTTAAGTTTTATGTGGATACATTGAAAACAATAATCTTGGCCCTCCCGTGACACTAATTCCATTTATCCATGTGCTACTGTCACCCAGACCATTAGTATTATTTTTGATGAAATAAATTTCAGAATCTTTTTGAAAAATACATTAAAAATCTATAAAATATATTTTTGCATTTATTTTTGCAAGCTCTTATTATCTACCTATCTTTATTCAGATCTATGTTTCAGATATGTATCATATTTATTCATCATTTAAGATTGTCTTTTGTTTTGTGAACTCATGATAATCATTTCTTTAGTTTTACTCTGAGAAAATCCTTACATCTTGTCTTTGGAGAAATCAATACATGACATAGAGTTCTAATTTATTTTTTTTATTAAGTGAAAACTCTGTATGGCACATCATATGGTGGTACTATCATGTCCCCCCTCCTTGACCCACTCCACTGAGGGCCCTCTTTAGTGGGATTGCTGATATTCACCATGGATTTGTGGTTTATGAGTTGTGAGAACAATGGTCTGACGTTGCAGGTGTGGGTAATGTCTCTGAATATTCCTTCCCACCCTGTGGCTCTTACATTGTTTCGACACCCCATTTCAGTAAATTCCCTAGGCCTTTGTGGGTGCGCTTTATGTCTACTTTAGTATTGAGCTCTCAGAAGCTTCTGGATTTCTGCTTCCGTGCATTTTGAGTGTCTTCAGTGTCTGCCTCCATCACCCTGGGAAAGGTTTTCAGGCTCACAGTGGAAGCAACACTCTTGTTCATCCCGCCAATTCCTCTGTGGTTTCACTAGGGCCCTACCTCATGTTCTAGGTGGTCCTTCTCCTGCCTGGGGGTCAGCTATCTATTCTTGTCCTCTTGATAGATTTTAGTTGTCCTTGGTTCTTGCTGAGTTCTGAAAAAGAAAAAAAAAATCACCATTAAGAATGAGCTCAGGATAAGCACTGCTAACTTTCAGAAATTTAGATGGGTGTAAACTTTCAGTCCTTTAAATATTTCCTTCTTATCCCCTTCTTACATAGAATTCATTTTTTTTTAAATAAACATGTTCTTTAATTCAGAGCTGTGATAGTTTGAATGTCTGGTAGCACAGACTCTGGTATTTTATGAAAACTGAGCTTGCAACATGAGACCCTAGCAAACAGATTCCTGCTACAGGGACATGTCACTGAGGGCCAATCTTGGAGTCCAGCCATAAGGTGTATTTGGGAGCAGATCTTCACTTCAGTGTAGAGAGCAGTTGGGTCTCTGTCTGATTTTGCTTGCTGGCCCTTGCAGAGTTGCAGAGGCTGGACATCACTATTTGCCATAGCAGAAACTAGGGAATCACATTCTCTAAGAAAATATCAGTTGCCATCACATTCATTAACTCACAGTGTCTAATAGTAAATAAATAAATAAATAAATAAATAAATAAATAAATAAATAAATAAACCTGTATAGTATGAGGGCAAAAAATGAGATAGCAACAAATTAGAATAAGGACTAGTTAGACAGAAAGGGTTCAGTGGGGGATGAAGGGACAGAGGAGGGTGGTGGCAGGCAATTAGAATTCAGGATACATTGTATTTGTATGGAGGTTGTCAATAAAAAGTTCTTTCTAAGTAAAAAAAAAAATTAGGATGAGTGCATATTAAATAACAAATAAAATATACCCTTAAAACGTGTCCTTATTCTATAGCTGATATTATTTCAGAGATAGTTACTGAACTCACATCGTTATGTAGTATTTTTGGTAATATTTGCTTAGCTCTTATCCAAATCCTATTTCACTTGTCTCATTCTATTAGAATGGCCACATGTACACAAAGTCCATCCACCACTCTTCAAGTAAAGATTCTTCCATTTCAAATAATAAGTTCTGTGACTAAATTCTTCCTACACTACGTGAAGAGAAGGAATAATTACAAATCCTTCATTATGACCTTAAAGGAAAAAGAATAGGCATACACTTCTTATTCATCTTCCTGTTAGCAGGAATGAAGATCTGAAATCCAGAACTGACATACTATTGATTATGATTTTTTTTGTTTCTGAAGACAGAATCTCCTTATATAGCCCAGGCAGACCTTTAATTCACCATCTTCTTGCCTTTGTCTCCCAAGTGCTGGTGTTCCAGAAGTGTACCGCCACATTGGGCAATTTTGGCGCATTGTAAAGAGAGCAACACAGACCAGAACCAGAATCTAGGCTCTAAGTCTATTACTGTGCTGACAAGCCAGGGCAGCTGAAGTCACAATGACTGTTTGCAAGAGATTCAGAAAGCCTCTACTTTAGCAACTCTTAATTTTGCATTTATTTTAGTAGATGTATCTATATCTAAAGTAACAAAGGGATATTTACTTTGAATTTAATTGAGGTCAAAACTACATGAGAATAATTTAAACAAGATGCTCCAAAGTACCTAATAAATTAAATTTATAAAAATAATCGGTACTATAAGTGTCATTATAGGATTAAAAATTAATTTAAATATGCAATTATTGATTTAGAATTTTGCTCTCCTTTCTGAAATTACAATGGTGGCCCCTATCAAGCCATAGCTGTCTAGAAGCCATGAGCAAAATCAATAATGGTAGAAAAACAAAGATAGTTTAATCTGAATAAAGCTTATTTATAGTTAATATTTTGTATAGAATACTAAAGTTGAATTCCATACTTTCCAGTTCCAAGCTTTGTCTTTCAAGTGTGTGTGTGTATGTGTGTGTGTGTGTGTGTGTGTGATTTTTTTCTAACAGTTTCACTATCATAGGTGAGCAGAGATGTGGGGCAGTGTCTTAAGTAACCATCCATGTTTTCTTGGAAAAGAAGGGAACAATGATTACTATGTTATCATGGGTAAATATTTTTTTTTTATTTTTCACCTCATTTCTTCTAAAAAGAAAATCAGATCTATCATTTTCTCATATCACAACTATATCATTTACTTTCTCATTGCTGGCATAAAATGCTTATCCAGGGGCAGCATAATGAAGGAAAGAGGTTTATTTCTTACTTATAGTTTCAAGGGAAAGATTCATCATATCTTAGAAAGCAGACCATATCAGACAGTTGGTGTCAAACCTTCACATCAGCATGAAGTAACTAGAGAGATAAAACAGGGCTATCCCCTGCCAAAGCCTCCTACTGATAACACACCTCCTCCAGCACAACTTTACCTCCTAAACTTTCCCAGTGCAGGGCCACTAATGGAGCATTAAACGTCAGAGGGAATATTTCACCTTCAAACCACCACATTGAACTTTGTTTCTTGAAGATTCAATACAAAGTAAAAGCATGTAGTATATATCCTTTACTCTCTTGATCATGCCTTGCACTCGAGCACATCATCTAATTCTTGTTTACACTAAACAAAATAGATTATGTTCTGTCTTCTCATTATCTAATTTTTAAATATTATAATTAATGCTTTTCTGAAAGGATGTTGATATGTTAAGTTTGAGTAAAACATCAAATAAAATTATCTATTGAGATGAGATCTTGATATAACAATTTATCTGACTATTAAGCCTCAAAAGTTACTTCATTATAAAAAACATTTTAATAGCATGTGAATGACCAACATTTCCTTCTCACGACAGAGACAATTGATGACGGGGCTTGTAGGTAGACTTCCAATCAAAACGGAGGCAGCAGAATTGCAAGTTGAGGACCTGACTGGTAACTCAATGAGATCCTGAATCAAGGGAAAAACTGTAAAATAGACTGTGTAATGCCTCTGGGATAAAGCACTTAGTATGTTGATAATTGAGCATGCTTAAATATATTTGATGCAGAGAATGAATATCTAAAAGGAAAGTAGAGGGAACTAGCAATCCCTAAATACTGAGTGGGAAATACCACAAAATGAAATCATACAAGGAAATGAAAGAAAATTATATGGAAAGAAAAAATGTATATTAAACTTTACTGGATATACTTGTTAATTACTTCATCCCATTACTTCAATGAATTTAGGGAACTATATTTACCATTTTTTGTTGTACAAAGGAATAAATATATGTGTAGAATTAAATAATTGGCTTCTAAATATAGCAAATTCCAAACAGCAACTGCAATTCATATTATCTATCTCATTATTAGCGTCCATTACTCTAAGCCCAAGAACAGAAGCAGTCAATTTTAAGGTGAAAAGTTATCACAGTCTTCTGATTGTGATAATTTCCTATAAATTATTTTCATTGGGTTTAAATTTCTGTTATATTTGAAGTTACAGATCCAGTAAAATTTATTGTTACTTATTACCTTATACCATCTTAGGCATGCTGACATATGAAATGACATCAATGATCAGAGTTAAACTAAGACTCCATAAGTTATTTTTATTGGAACCCGTCAGTGGTATGGGGACTTGTTTTTTGTTGTGTGAAACTTTTATCTGGGGAGATGCAAACACATGTCATTTCAACCCATATAGAACACAGATGACAGAATGAAGCAAAACTAGTTTTGGTGAATCAATGAGGTTGTTGGGGTTACTTACAGAGCATGGTGAGGAGTGAGTTACCGGAGCAGCGGGATGCCAAAGTGGCCATAGACTGGAGAAGTCAAATCCCAGCATGGGTGATGACCTCTCCAGAGTGGCTTAGATAGAGCTCATGTTCCTTGGATTTTCTAGCTCCTCTATACCCTATCACTTCCTGAGGAAACACCAGTACCTATGAATCCTAGAAGGAGCCTGTACCAACTTAAAGGGTACAACGGGGAAAGTCAGCTCTGATCTGCATACCACCAATATCTTTGCTCCCTGGCCAGTCATCACATGAAAAGCTCTGCTGTACCACACTCTCTAATCTTATTTATTTATTTATTTATTTATTTATTTATTTATTTATTTATTTATTGGTTTGTTGAGATAGAGTTTCACTCTAGTCCAGGTTGACCTGGAATTTACTTTGTAGTCTCAGGGTGGCCTTGAACTCCTGGTAATCTTCCTACCTCTGCTGCCCATGTGCTGGGATTAAAGGTGTGCACCACCAACCCTGGCTACTACACTCTCTAATCTTAATAGTAAACTGATACCTCTTATCCCCACCATCAAAATCAGCCCTTCCTCTATTAAGTGTTGATGCCAATTATTTTATCACAATGACAAACAAGGTAATAGCCAATCATCATGATCACCAGAAATAATGGGGTTTGGGGTGTTTGGGATAAGTCCTTAAACTCCAAACCCTGAGTTTGTAAGTATAATTATTAAATTATTACATTTATTCAGGGAAAAGGAAAAGAAAATACAAAGAGCTTCGGCCGTGTGGAAGGCAGGAGGAGGTACAGAGCCTGAATTGGAGTAGGGGTAGGGATCCCACTCCTCCCCCCATCTCAGTCCAGCAGGGTTCAGATGAGAGGGAATACATACCACAGCAGGTACCTTGAAATTCAGGACAGGTGCCAAGCCAAGAAGTAGTCTTGCACACCTGGTAAGGATCTATTTATCACATTGTGGTGGGCTTTATTTCAGGCTTATGTAGTCCTCAGAGAGATGATTGGTGTGGACTTATGGGGCTGGCTCAGGAAGGAGTCAGCCATGACTCCAAATTTTGGGGCTGAGCTTAACCAACCACAAAGTCAGGATCAGATTTAAATTTGAGGATAGGTGAACCCCTCCCCACCCCAGCCGAAAGAGGGGCTCAGGTTGTTTATGGAAAAATAGGTCTAGTTAACTCCTTTAGCCAAGAGATAAGCAAAAAAAAAAAAAAAAAAAAAAAAAAAAAAAAAAAAAAAAAAGATCCATCTCTGATCTCTAGTGAAGTAAATATTGTAAAGGCAGAATTAAGAACAGGTTTTTTTTTTTGTTGTTGTTTATTTTTTGTTTTTGTTTTTTACTTTGGGGGCCCAGTCACCTAAACTACCTTACAAAGCTAGTTGAGTTCCTTTCATGTGTGTGTGTGTGTGTGTGTGTGTGTGTGTGTGTGTGTGTATTGTGGTGGTGCTGCCTTAAGAATATTCCTGAGTCCTACACTGTAAACTATCGGTGAGCATTTCCAGTTTGTGGAAACTTACAGTTTGTTAGAAAAATACTAGCAGAATTGTAATGATAAGTGTGCTGCTGGGCACCATTAACCTCCTTCAGCTACCTTTATGCTGAAGACAGGGGAACTGCAAGGTATCAGTTTAGGAAATGAAGACAGGTGTTGCCAAGTCCCCTCCAGTGTGCCATCTACTGAAGAAACCTTCTTTTGAAGTAGCCAAGAAGAAAGCAAGGGAAGTAGAAGATCAGCCAGGTCAATTGTACTCCTGTTGAATGTTAGCAGAAACAAAGGCATCTTTCCACAGCTGAATGCTAACATTACTTACTGTGGGACCATAACAGGAGCTGGGCATGCATTTTTATGCTTTTGCATAAGTAATAAAGGAGCAAGTAGAATACCAGTTCTGATGTCAAGAGCTGTACATACTGACAGAAACATGTGCATGTTTTCTGCCTCTTTCTCCCATAAAGCCTTCATGTAAATGCATTTTGCATTGTTTAAATGTTCTTGGGTTCTGTAGTTTGAAAATACAAGAAAACATAAGGTAAGGTTTTCTTTCCCTTCTTTTTTTCTTGTTACATTTTAAAAACTTACATGCCGATGGAAGGGTATTTGTTTTGATTTCGGCCATAAAGTATCCAGATTAAACAAATAAAAGAAAACAAGTAAAATATTCACCCAAACTTTTTTTTTTGGTGTTTCTGTCATAATATAACCATGTACGAAAAAAGCAAGAAAATTTTTATAATGACAAAAAAATTTTCATCAAATGACAATATTTGTATCAATTGTTTGGACCACTATGTGGAGAATATATGTTGGTACCCAAAGCATAGAAAATCAAGTGTTATGAGGTACTGTAGGTTATTTAGGTTATTTTCTTCTGTGAATTCCTTTTTTTTTTTTTTTTTTTGGTTTTTCGAGGTAGGGTCTCACTCTAGCTAAGGCTGACCTGACCTGGAATTCACTATGTAGTCTCAGGGTGGCCTTGAACTCTTGGTGATCCTCCTACCTCTGCTCCCAAGTGCTAGGATTAAAGGTGTGCGCCACCATACCTGGCATGTGAATTCCTTTTACAAATCCTTTTGTTAACTCCCAAACTGATATAATTATGGGCATAATAGTTCTCTCAACCAGAGACACTTATATAAGTTAAACACATTGCATCCTGCACAGTACCAGGCATGCTTACGGTAGCCTTTCTTTCACTCTCCATAGCCCCACTCCCTGTGTGCATCCAAATCGTGCACTGTGAGCTTTGTGTGAGGATCCCTACAACTTGATGTGACCATGTGATTGGCTACAACATACTTTTGGACAAGGATAGACATTGCTGCCTGCAATCAAATTTTACTTTAAAAAATGTTGAGACAGAGACTTGCCATGTGTTCTGTCTCACCTGTACTTACTCCATAGCACAGGCTGGCATCAAACAGGTTAAAAAAAAAAAAAAAAAAAAAGTCCTCTTTCAGCCTCTTGGCTCTAGGGATTATAGCTATGAGCCACTTTTCAATAAATTATGACCATTTACTTTTTCATCCATTATGAGGTAAGAGAAGAAAGTGTTTTAGATAAGAAAATGCTAAGTTATAAGTACTTATTATCAATGTGCTTTATGGAAACTTACTTGTAAAAGTATATTTTATATGTTTTAGAACTCATTATAGTAAATTTTGATCCTAAATTAATCCAATAAAGAGAAAATAGGGTGAATTTACTCAAATGGAATACATTTTAAAGTTCTGGAATTTAAATTTTAAATGGAATACATTTTAAAGTTTAGAACCATCAGATAGCAGAAATACATGCCAAAATAAAGCACCCAAAAGGAATGACTGCTGATAACTGTACAGATAGCCAAATGTAGTCTGTTATTTTGATATATGAAATCAGATTAAACACTAAGGAACATTCAAGGCAAACTTCCCTGATTGAACCACCAGCAACTCACATTTTATGCTTAGGCTCATAATGAAAGAGAGAGAGGGAGAGAGAGAGAGAGAGAGAGACTGTAATTAAGGAAGAAGTTGGCTGTAAACCAGGGAGTTCTCCTGCTTCAAATACTCTCCTTGCCAACACAATCAAACTATCATCTGGTTGGCATTGGGTTGGCACATCTCTGAGACATTTTCTTTACAATATTCCAAGAGTTTCTTAGACAACAAACATGAGCCTCTAGACCTGAATGATTGGACTTCTTTTGATCAGCAGCCTGTGGACCCGATTCCTGTTTTCAGTTAATGTCTCTTTGTTGATGTAAATTGCAAATGAACAATTGAATTGTATAAGATTTCCTTTTGTACCACCAGTTGGACCAAGAATAGAGAATACTTATTATCTATACCTTTAAATAGACTAAGTTATACTTAAGGCCAGATTCAAGTGTAGTTTATTTTTATTTCTGCTATATTCACTTAAAAGTTTAAGATTTGGTTAGAGTACATCAAGTATGCTTTTTATTTTTCCAAAAGGAATGGTATAAACTCTTAATTTTCCATAGTGCTGAATATAATCTAGGAAGAATGTGTGTGTGTGTGTGTGTGCGCGCATGTATAAAAGTTCTGTCTCCCCTGAGTAAAGAATGTTTCTCCCTTGAACTTCCCTCCTTTCTACCTTCTCCTCTTTAACTTGCTTTGTACCACACAGAAGCAGAAAATCAGTGTCAGTGAAGTCCAATGTTAGATTTCTTATGTTGTGAGTAGAGATATGAAACCACTAGGAACTAAATAAACAAAGGAATAGTAAAAACAGTAATAAAAATAAAAATGCAAAAATACTGACCATATAAACTTTGTTTTGGAGAAATGTCATATAGATAACTATTCTTTCAACCTATTCTAATGACTTCCAAGTTTATAATTTGCATTTACTACATGGCTTTTGTACCCACAGTTCACACATTCCCAGAATCAACCAAGCAAATTTGGGTTGAGAATATTCTTTAAAAAAAAAAAAAAAAAAAAAAAAAAAAGGCTGGAGAGATGGCTTAGCCATTATGGCGCCTGCTTCCTAAGCCTAAGAATGCTGGTTCCAATCTCCAGCGGTTCCAATCTCCAGGTCCCACGTTTAGCCAAATGCAAAATGATGTAAGGGCACAATGCCGCACTTGACCACGGGGGGCACATGCATCTGGATTTTGTTCACAACAACTGAGAGGCTACTGGCGTGCCATCTCTATCCGTCTTCCTCTCCCTATTTCTCTGTCTCTCTCTGTCTCGCTCAAAAAAAAAAAAAAAAAAACCTTACTACTAACTTACTATTGTTTTAATTTTTATTTTGTACTGCATAGAGGTCTTTCTTTTTTAAATCATGTAGCAGAGTAAATATTTACAAAGACATTATAGTAATCGATGGATGATTTTATATGTGGTGCAAAACAATTTTTGGTCCAGTGTGAAACTGAGAGGGCAATTCTGGTTTAATTGTGTTGGTTGTTTCTTGTATTGCCACCATCCATTGTCCCTGCAGTATGTCTCGATGACCATGTTGTTCAACATAGCACACTCATTCTGAAGATAATTCTGATGGACTGCTGGAATAAGCATAGATGTTTGTCTGAGTGATCCTTGACTTCAGATCTTTCTGAAACTTATTTAAGCTCACAGAAGGAATAACCTTTTTTTCCCCAAGTAGTCAAGATTTTTAAGGTTTCAGCCTTACTTGTTTGGTTGCAAAAAGGATGACTATACTTGCTAAATTTTATAGAAATGATTTCTAAAAAGAATGTATACCCTAAGAGCCTGAACCACACTGTACACTTGGTAGGAGATGATCTTCCTATTCCCTTTGTATGGGAGGGAAGTTCTGTCTTTGTAACATCCCACTAACAAGTAAAGAACACACCAAAGTTGTTCTTACCTTCTCATGTGCTCAAACATTTCCATTTTGGGCCCACTTAGTACAAATGAAATTAGAAGCACTGAAGAAAGAGAGCGAGAGAGAGAACACTCTCCATAGGTCTCTAAGCTTGACTTTATCCTGGGTAACACTCTGAGAAATGTAATGTTTGTGTGATTTTTTTTTTTGTCTTTTTCCTACCTATACTTTCTGACTGTAAATAAAAGATAAATCTATATTTACCTCCAAGGAAAAGTATTTTCTAATATCTTACTATAGGTAGAACCTTTTCTGGAGTTTTTTTTTTTTTTTTTTTACTTGACTTAAGAGACTGATTTTGTTTGTTTGTTTCTTTGTTTTATATAGTTGGTGTTGCATCATCAATGTTGTAGAACCCTGAAGGTTATTTAAATATATGACTTTAAACAACATTGAACTCCAGAATGGAGTGACTGAGTTCTGGGAAGCAAGAGTAAGCCAAATAATGTTGCAATTGACACCATATGCTTTAACATAAATTCTATACAATAAAATATATGAATAATAAAATATCTTACCTGTTATTCTGATTGTTAATCAGGTTGTGTGCACATTCATTCTTCAGTACTCAATTGGTCCCAGTTTTGTCAATAGTGAAACTCTAACTTAAATCTAAGAATGATAAAGGTGAGATCTTTATAAAAGAAACAGTAGGAGAGACAGAAAGAAACAGAGAAGAGAAAGAAATAACAGAAAGACAGAGAGAGTTTTATCTAGCTGGTATCCAGCTGGTGTCTTCTACCCTGCATTGCAGGCTGTGTTCTTGTGCATGTTTACTGCTTCATCTTAAGGACAAATCCACATCCTCAGATTGTGAAATTAGTGCCACTGAAAATACGGAGAAAAAAGAATCCCAATCTTACCATCTTTTGGATGGTTCTTGTTTCCTCTTGAACATGTGAGGGTTTAAGAACATCTGTGGAATCTCCTAGTAGTTTACCACAATAAAAAGCCATCACATTGGGCTGGGGAGGTGACATAGCACTTAAGGTGCTTGCCTGCAAAGCCAAAGAGGCCCAGTTCATTTTCCCAGAATGCACATAAGCCAGATGCACAAAGCAGTGAACAAGTGTCTAGAGTTCGTTTGCACTTACTGGAGGCCCTGGTGTGCTCATTCTGTCTCAGGATACTGTGGTGCACCATATCAGGATACAGTGTTCCGAAGATAACAAAAAAATATTACATATCACAATATAGTAGTAATACATATTATGACAATCACACTCACTATCATTATCATCGTGCAGCTAAAACCATTGGTCAGGGTCTACTAGCACAGGTGACTGCCTAGACCCCATGTCTGTGATGCAACTACCTAACTGTCCTCCCAGCATGCACTGTACACTCTTCCCTCTGTTCATTTCCACAGTTGATAAGTTATAACCAAAACAAAAGTTGATATTTTTCTGTCTTCATTCCTTAATTCCTCAAATACTGTAATTTATCAATAATATTATATACTTAAGTGTAAGCCTCATTTTTCTGGTATAAAATGTTTAATATCCTCTACGTAGTAAAAAAAAAAAAAAAACAAAAACGAAAGAAAAGAAAAATATTAGGCAGTAGGTTATCTGGAAACAAGGGTTGCTAGCTAAAAGTTTTGCAGCTGCTGGATTGGTAACCAACCAATTCACACCTTTCCAAAGAAAAGAACAACTGTAATTTCACTCACATGTGAAGATAAGATTTTGATGGTATTAAAACTTCCTTATTTGAAGTAGGTTTTCTTTGGTACTTTGCCTTTATAGAGGCCTTTATAGAAGCAATCTAGTTAGGCTGTGTGTATAGTGTGAGAGAGAAAGTAAGAAGTTATCATTAGCAATAAAACACTAGTATGGTGGTAATTTGACCTAGCTCTGTTTAAATGCCTTTTAATTCCAGTGACAGAATAGTAGTTACTGAATTTTAGGGAAGAAAACCTCACCTAGGCAGATGTAGAAGATGAGATTTAAGATATGTTATAACTCAAGATGTTTTAACATCATTTATTTTTCTTTTTTAAAGAATAATTTTAAGGGGAATGTTAATCCATAAACAAATTGCAAATTGGTAGTATTCACATCAGACTACTTTATTTTTTATTTATTTATTTATTTATTTATTTATTTATTTATTTATTTATTTATTTTTTTGGAGAGAGACAGAGAGAAAGGAAGAGGAAACAGGTAGAGATGGGCGCACCAGCATCCTCTCAGCTACTGTGAACGAAATCCAGAACGTGCACTCCCTTGTGGTCAATTGTGGCATTGTGCCCTTGCGTCACTTTTCATCTGGCTAAACATGGGACCTGGAGATTGGAACCGCTGGAGATTGGAACCAGCGTTCTTAGGCTTAGGAGGCAGGCGCCTTAACCGCTAAGCCATCTCTCCAGCCCCAGACTAACTTATTTTCTCTTATAAGTTCATAGGTAAGTCTTTCAACAATCACAAAACAACTTGCCACACCCATCGCAATATAGATAGTGAACAGTGGGCTAACATGTGGCAGATCTTTTGATTATATTAAAATTTCCAACATTTACATTACAGTACATTGCATTTTATTCTTAAAAAAAAGTCTCTGATTATAGCAAGCATTTTTAGAAAGGTGCTCTTACTAGATGTATGGAAGCATTGCTAATCTGGGGGAATTCCTATACAACTGTCTTAACTCTCATCCTACAATCTGAAAAGTTTGAAAATCTGACTTTGAGGTACAACATGAAGCCACAAGTGGAAAATTTCACTCTCTGTGATAGAGCAACCAGTGCAGTAATATCACTAAAAATTGTGTATAGGGCATAGCCAAAATTCCTATTTAGACTTGGATCCCATATTAAGGTCCTGTAGAAGAACATTTCCAAAAATGTGAGGAAAAAAAAAAAAAAAAAAAAAAAACTGACACTTCTAAAAAGTTAAAGAAAGACATATTCATTCTATCCTTGTAATGACTGTGACTTTTTGTTACTTTTTCATTTTGATTTTACATACTTTAAAGGTCTGCAGAGCAAACATATATATTGTATGAGTATCATTATTCAAACTGAAATTTTATGTGAATACAAAACACTCTTCTGTGTTTTGTTTTACTTTTAGAGTATATTTAAAATATGACGGAATGTGAAAATTATTCTTTTTATGGAGGAAGGGATTATTGAAGCTTATAGATCCAGGGGAAGTTCCATAATCATGAAAATTATTTTTGATCCATTGAGAGGAAACTCACAGTCTCAGGGCTAGTACACCTATTGAGCCCATACCTTGAGCAATGTGAGGCAACTGACTGCTCTGGACCACACACTGGGCATGTTTGGTGCTCAATAAAGAAGAGCCAGCCTATGTCATCTGTGAATGCATGTGTTTTCAGAAGGCCAGTAACTCTTTCTAGAAATTAAAGAACTCTAGAAGAATCAATTTTCTTCATTTTGGAGTAAGCAACTATTGAGATCACACAGGACCCTGAATGTCCAGCAGGAGAAGCTTGTTTCAGACAGGGAAAACAGCCGTGCTTCATGGTATTTTCTGTTACTCAAATTCACTTCATTGTTCATTCCAAATCATTTATGATTAACTGCTGCATACCAGAAGGTGACAGCTTTTGATCGCTGATTACCTCTTATCATTCAGAGCCAAAGTATGATATTTTTTCCCATCAGGAAACAAGAAAGTAGGTCTTTGATGAACACTGTCTAGAGACTTAGGAACCAAGGAATTAACTTGTAGAAATGCACTAGATCACATTTGCAGCATAGTTACAATAATAAAATACACCTAACAAAAGTGAAACTTTCCTGTTTATATGGCCAGCTTTTAAATAGTCTCCAAATGATTGCACAAAATGAATTTTATTAGTCCTACTCTTGTCTTTCAAAGGAAACAAGGAGAGTAACAGCATTATTCTAGAAGCATGTAAGACTAGTAACAGCATCATCAAAATTAAGTTTTCTGTGAGTGCAACCTTAAGCTTCCTGTATTCCTCCACATTTTTTGGAATAGGCTTTTTTTAAATTTATATTTTATTTATATTATTCTAATTTTACATTCATAATGGTGACTCCATTATCCTCCTCCCTGTCCTCCCTCTTCCAAAGGGACCCTCATCAAAGGGTATTATGGGTCATGAATTGTGGGGGTAGTCAAGAGTTATGGGGGGTAGGCCGAGTCTCTGTGCATAATGCCTTAACTTATGGCTCTCACATTCTTTCTGCCCCCTCTTCGGCGAATTTCTGTGAGCCACATTGGGGTCATTTTAGTTCTACTTCAGTGATGAGGTTTTGGAAGCCTCTTTGTCTCTGGATATCTGGCTTAGTAGGAGTTGGATGTTCTCTGTGTTTATCTCCTTCAGCATTTTTCTGGTATCTTGATCACCAAGAAAGCTGTACTCTTGCCCTTCCCCTGCATTAGTCTATGGTTTCAGCTGGGGCCCTGGTGAGGTGTGATTGGCTGATCCTCCCTTCAGGTTCGTTGTCCATCTGACAAAGATAAGCAAATTCTCCAATGGAGAGAGAAGTTAGTACTAGGTAGATGGGATGGTCATAGATATTTTGCAGGCAATTTTATATGCGTAGGCCCTCTTCTAGCCCACATTTGGTGGTATCTTGATCTTGAAGACTGAGCTCATTTTTTGTACATGGTTTTAACTTATTTCCCAGTTCCAGCAATGACTTCCATTACACTGAGTGGATCTATTAGCCAAATCAAGAGCAGGTGGTTACCCACCATGGCTGTGTGACACTACTGCACTTGGTTGGGAATAGGCTTTTTAGTACAAAGATTTGCAACACTTCCTGGACATTTTTATTTCAAGCAGATTATGATAACCATTGCATTACTGTAGCCCGTTAGGACATTTTTTTTTTTTTTTAACATTTGTTTATTTGAGAGAGAGAGAGAACACGCATGTCTGTTCCAGGGCCTCTTAGCCACCAAAACCAACTCCAGATACATGTGCCACCTTGTGCATCTGGCTTTACATGGACACTGGGGAATTGATTGTAGGTCCTTAAGGCTTTGTAGGCAAGTACTTTAACTGCTGAACCATCTCTCCAGAACATGTCATTTTTATATCTGCTGTTTGGTTACTGATGATTTTGAGCCATGACTAAGAACTTGGTATGGCAATGCTACTCTAAATTCATAACAAAATTCTTTTTTTTTTTTTCACCTTTTCATTTCGAATAGTAGACTTTGGCCCCTATTTTCAACCAAATTCTCTGGCTGGATGAAGGGTAAGAATTATAAACTCTTAAGCAACAATAATTATTTAATTTGTTATACTGTCTATGAAATGCTATAAATACTTGAATCAAAGTGGACTGTTCTATTGTAATTTGCATTGCAACTGATCATTGGGCATTAATACACAAATATTACACTTTATCTGTAGTCAAGCCTTATAGTAGCCATTAAGTCTATGATTATTTTCACACCTAAGTTCTGTAAAATATTGAAATAATGGGACTTACAGTCAGCGATTAAAATAATAATTTCAATGAGAAAGTTTATAATACTCCTTTCTTATATTTTAATAAATTTCTTGTCCCCTTCCATGTCCTCCTTTACCTACTTTTGGTATGTGGTTAATCATTAAGCTTTACCTCCTAAAATGTTATGCTTTAAGTGAATTTTAATAGTCTCTACAATGTGTTGAATGAGCTACCAAAAACAGGCTCAGAATTGAAGCACAGATAAAATATTTGACTCCCAATGTGGACCTGAATCCCATATATTGAATTGTCTATTCAGTCTTCATTATCACTTAAAATTGCCTTGTCCATAAAAATGCTGTATAACACTCGTGAGTTTTGAACTTTACTTCTAACAATGAAAAATTTCTTTATAAATAACTTTATAATATATGAAGTTATTTATATATTACCGATTTATCTATAAATTTAAGAAGGCTTCAGATCTGCAAATAACTATCTAAATAATAAAGTATGTAAAATGTTATATAGCTTTAAGAAAATAATTATTTAAAAAATGCAAACAGTACAAAATGCAACACAATTTCCAAATCATTATCTCTTATTTTTCTAGTTTAAAGATAATAGGTTTTAATTAGTTTTTTCTTTTAATTCATTTTCTCAGAATATATATATATATATATATATATATATATATATATATATATATATATACATATATATTATATATGTGTGTGTGTTTGTTTGTATGTATAATCAGCCCATAAATACTATGTGTCTACCTATTCAACTATCCATTCAAGTTTATGTAATCAGATATCCTATTGCACAGATCATTATGTGTTCTCCTTTATGCAATTAATATTATACTTTATATTTTGCCCACTTCCATCATCCCTGACACTGGTGGAGAAAATGGAAAGAGAGGTAACAAAATCTAAAGAGGTTATGAATAAGGCATATGAAGACATGTTTGAGTGTCTATATGTTTGTGTGTTTAAAACAGAGAGATGGGCCAAAGTACCTTATGGTGGTATAAATGCTATGCCCAGAAGCCATAAGTAGTCATAGAAATTTTTCAGTGTCAGAGTTCAGATACCTACAACTGAGGTTTTGTTCAGTGAGACCCCTGAAGTCTGCAAAACAAACTATTACCAAGGTTATTTGCCCATCAGAAGTAGATGGCAAGACCCTATTCCTGAAGATGCTGAACATGCTTTGTTTGTGGGACACTGAGAAATCAAACTAGAAGAATTCAGTTGGATGCTTCCTCTCTGATAAGTAACAGTCATAGTGCTGAAAGTGCTATGTAGCCTGATGGAGTAGAAAAGTCAATGGTTTTTACAAGAGTGGACCCTGTAAATTGCCCAATATGCCACTCCATGGGAGGAATTCATGCCTGATAGTGAAGAATACCTCATTAAAAGCCTATGGGTAAGGACGAGGCAGTCACCAACCCCAGAAAGGATGGTAAGGTACATGGATATATTAGGCTAACCAAATTGTCTGTGTGTGTGTGCTTACATGCATGCAGACACACGTGCACCTATATGTTTCTCTCACTTTTTGTTTGAGAAGTCTCTCTTTTCAGATATTGGTGAGTGCTGGGGAGATTGCAGGCTAACCAAAGTGCTGAGAAGTGGCTCAATGAGACATCTCTCCAGCACACCCTCCAAGGGCTCAAGGACTATAATGGAAGAGAGGGCAGGGAGAATATAAGAGCCAAAGGGTGGAGATAGTTGCTTTTGAATGCTATTTCCCAAACATAAAATGATCATATTGATAACCTCATTGCAGCTCTTGTTTTCAGCAAAATACATGCTTAATATTGAGCTCAGAAAAATGTTGCCTTTGATGATGGAGGAAGACAAGTAAAAATATAATATATCAATATACAAGAGAGAATAGTGGGGAAGAATTGGGATTCGGAGGAGGGGGCAAGAGCAGATTGTTGGGAGGGGCTTATCTAAATATAGAATAAAGAATTTTGTAATTTTATTTAAAGAAAAAAAATCCAAGCCATGAACTGATAAAGTGAATTAAATGGTTTGTAAGTAGGGAAATAAAAGAGCATTTTGCATGGCTAAATATATCCCAGCTATGTAAAAAATACACTTCATATTTATATCATGCCGAGCTATTTTATTGACAGTTTCTGTACATATAACAATTAATTTGATTTTAATCCACTTCTATTACTTGCCCCTCCTGGTCCCTTTCACTGAACGCCTTCTTCTCAACTATTTCTCCTTCTTCCATGTCATGGTTTTCCCCTCCCTCACCATCCATGATGGCATGATGATAGGCACAGTCTTGTGCAGTTTGTTGGCAATAAACAATACTGTATGTGAAGTCATGAATGCAACGGCAACCTCATGTCCAGAAGACACCCATTACTCCAACGTGCTTCTCATCTTCTACATTCTTTCTGTTTCCTCTCTTTCAATATTTCCTGAGCCCTGGGCAGGGTGATAGACATATCTCCTTTAGTGCTGAGCACTCAGTAGTCACTTATTCATAGCACTATGACAAGTTTTGAGGATCCCAAGTAGTTCCCTCCAACTGTAAAAAGAAGCTTCCCTAACCATAGGTGAAGAAAACAACACTAATCTCGTGGCAGATTCACATACATAGAGGGAAATGTTACTTCGTTTTGGAAATTGTTTCCTAGCATGTGGGCATGGTGTCATTTATTTCTGCAGTACCCCAAGGAATACTTCATTTTCTGTAGCTATCTGTATCCCTCAATTAAGCAGACAGATAATTAAATCGTTTTCAGGAACAACACCCCCAATTTGTTCTTTATTCTGGTGACTGCATTCTGGCTCTTTCATTACTTGCCAATATGTGTTCTTCCTCTTTTCCTTTCATTATTGTATGGTATGGGTCCTGTGATGGTTAAGTTGTTCTCAACTTGGTTTGTTTAGGAATCCACAGGCATTCCTTTTGGGTAGGTCTGAGGTTGCTTACAGGAAGGATTAACTGAAGGAGGAAGTCCTTCCCCCAGAGTGAGTCCTTCCCATAGAGCAGGTGGCCCCTCTCAGAGGGAGCCTTTATATAAGGAAGCTCAGGGTGAAAAGAGCCCCTTCCTTGCTGCCTTCCAGTGGACTGAAGAACAGTGGCTCCCCAGGTCTTCAGTGCTGGATTCAGACTGCTGAGGCATCTGGTCACATGGACTGAGCAGCTACAGGGTTCCTTGTCTCTCTGGCATGCAACTACTATTGGACTGCCCTAAGCTAATCTAATAAATTTCCCTTTTAATACAATTCATTCTATCACTTCTGTTTCTAAGAACCCTGACTAATACACTTCCCATTCTAATGCTTGCTTGGCAATACTATAGAGGAACAATGCATCCAAAGTGTGTAGGAACTCCCTGTCTTTGCCTGTGATGGCTCACATTCATGCCAAAAGTAAATGAAATAATAATAATAAAAAAAAAAAAAACATGACATTTGAGTGGACTAATCCTTCCTGGGTTCTGTGTCAGCACAACCCCATACTGAAATAACTCTTAGTTATCTGTGACAGCAGATGATACTCTGTAAACAACAAGATTCTAAAAAGGAAGGGAGAAAGGAAAGAAGCAAGGAAGACCCATGCATGTTTGGGCACACATACACACAAATTATGAACATATGTTTTCCCCTTACATATTATTGCTATACTATCCCTTTATTCTAACAACTACTGAATTTTCTTTCGCACATATTTGTTTCTGTAAGAGCTACCAGTGAAATTAAACGTGAAAACTGATCTTTTAAAGATGCAGCTGAAACATGACAGAGCACGTGGGAATGAGGCACTGAATGGATGATCAATTCTTATTAATGGAGGTGTAGGGTCATTTCCAGAAGCCCTGGGGAAAAGTCATTTCTCTGTGCTTATCTCCACTCAGTACTCTTATCTATGACCACTCACAATATGCACCAGTAGGAGAGCAATGAAAACACTCTGAGAAGCTGAGTTTCCTTCCAAGGACACCACGGCAGCTGTGGAGATTTGGGGTTAGGAATCATAGAAATGGCATTGTATGTACTTCTTTAATTGGAAATTTGTAGGCACTCTCTAATTTGTCTTGAGTCAGGCAAGTACAGGGCAGCTCAGTGACCTGGTTACCTCCGGTTGAAAAAAAAAAAATTCTGTCGATCCTGGTAAGACAATATCCAGTACCTCCTCTCCAGGATGGCAAAGCACACCCTGGCCAGGTAAGTGTATTGTATGCAACAGCAATGAGGGTCATTCTGTCCTTGAAGTGACCTATCAAGTAAAAACACCTTTTCTTATCTCAGAAAAATATGCATGATTGAGGTACATATGCTTAAAATATAGTCAGTGAACATGCAGATCATCCAAAAAGGGATCAGCTTTTCCCACAACCTAGTCACATTTAAAACATACAACACAATAAAATAAAATCTAAAAAGCTCTGGAACCAGCTGCTCTCTTGCAGCATCTGACCGTTCCTGCTTCTTTCTCTTCGGAATTAAATATTTCACTGTCAATTGCTGCTGCGTGATCTTTCAATACTTTGAGTAAATCCTCAAGAACATAGAATGCTTGGCCAGTGTGGTAATAGTTCTTCCTCCAAAGTATTATTATTAGAGTAGAGTCTAACTTATAAATCCTTACCTTCAAATCATTTATTGCATCTAAGGTGTAAAATTTTAATCCTTTGTTAGTTGTTCATGGAGATAAGACATAAGCTGGTTGCCGATTACATGGAAAAGTGATACCATGTACATACATATTTCTTTATGCCCGATGTCCATTCAATTGATATCTGTATGCATGTATGTGTGTACTCTGAGTGGGAAAACTATAAATACATTTTTTTTTTTCGAAGTAGGGTTTTACTCTGGTCCAGGCTGACCTGGAATTAACTATGTAGTCTCAGGGTGGCCTTGAACTCATGGCGATCCTCCTACCTTTGCCTCCGAGTGCTGGGATTAAAGGCGTGAACCACCACACCCGGCTTAAATACCCATTTTAATTGCATAGAAAACACAATCTAATTCTGATGGCATTGTTCTTTTTATCAAGAGACCAAACATAAACAAACGAGGTGGATATTTTATCTTAGTGAAGTCATAGCAGCATAAAGGAGATGATTAGAAAAGAAGTTAGTAAATATTGAATATGTTTATATATGCCAAGCAGGGAAATACAATATTTTACAGAGAAATATACTTATCCCATAGTATCTATTGAGGTTTAGTTCGAGGATCTGCAATTAATAGCAAAATCATAGATTATCACATCACTTAAATAAAATCATATGCAATTTCAACATTATTTATACTCATTCTCACTGATCCTTTATTATTTATTTTAGTTTTAGTTAGCATATGGATATTTAGGTATCATTCATTCTGACATTTTCAAATATAATTTGTTTTCGCTGATTCTCATTCCTGTGCCAGCTCTAACCCTTCTCCCTCTAAATTGTCCTTTCTGTTTGCATGTCACATGCGCCTTTCACCTTTCCCCCACCCACCTTCCAGCTCCTGCTTTCGTACTAGCTTTTGGTTGCCATTCCACCATCATAGGTTTTATTTTCATTTGCTTCCATCTCTGGGTTACCCGTAATTCCTCACACAATGCAAATGGTATGTATCAACTGTTACAAAATATTGTCTATGGAATAAATGTTTTAAAAACTTCCTTGGGAAAAAATTCCAAGAAATGTCAGGACTCTTTAGTGACTGGTATCAATCTCCAAATGCTTGCTTTTTCCTGATATAGTACCTGACTTCTCCAGGTTTCAGGCGGCACCTACTATATTAACTTGCTATGATTTCCATGACAAAGTGCCACAAGGACAGAAATGAATTATCCGCAAAATTTCAAAGCTACAGATTTAAAACTCTAGGTGTTTTCTTGGACATACTCTGAAATTCAAGACATCTGTGTTTGGTCACAGGGTGATCCTTGCCTCCATTTCCATGTACTTTTTGATTTTTCACATCATGGTCTTTATTTTTGTTTTTGTAATTTTTCTACCTAATAAACATATCTATCTTGGATTGCAGCCCATTGTAATGGTCATTCTTTATCCTTTTAAAAACCTCCAAAGACCCTATTTTCAACAAAGTTTACAAACACAAGCACAGATAGTTAAGACTTTAAGGTATCTTTACAGAGAGTGGAGGAGTGAGACTCAGTTTAACCTGAAACAGTTCCTAACATCACTTTCCCCTCAAAGCAAAGGTTATCATCCACTGTGCTTTTGGTCCAAGTTCATTCTATTATGCTGTTTGAGATACTCATATCTTCCCAATTTTAAAATTCCCGTAACCTTTTCTTTTGATCCCAGCACCATTCTTACTTGTTAAAGGCTCAACATACAATTAATAAAAAAGTGAAAAATATTTCATTTTCCAGAATGAGAGTCCAATAGATTTCAAATTTATTTTTGGGAAACCAAACAGAAAAAAAAAAATCCCTGTTGGTACACTATCTCCCATTAACTGTTAATTTGTTAGAAAAATACGAAAAGAATAGCAAAACTCCCAAGGTGATAACATGAAACAGCCTAATATATTATCCTGACAACATTCCCACAGGCAACAAAGGAATGTTCAGTTCAACAAGGGAAGATGCTGTGCTGTGAACACTCTCCTGAACAAGCAAAGCAAGAATGATTACCTGCAGAAATGAGTCTCAAGATCACTCCAGCTGCAAGGGATTCATGTGTACAAAGACATCATTTCAGGCTCAAAGGATGATGTTAGATGAGGTAAATCACATTCCAGTCGAAGCATTTGTGTAATTATCAGGAATAATAAAGAATTGGTAACTATCTATTGTTTCTCTATAATAATAAGATATATCTAGCTCTTTATCTTTATATATGCATACATATACATGAATATGTGTGCACACACACATACATATCTCAATGTTTTTATACTCAGTACCAGATAAAAGCCATTTTTTCTTTATCTTGTACAATTATTTTCTGCATATCACAAACAGTATCTTGTCATTTCAGTACCTATCTCCCCTCCAATCTTCCTCATTTCTCCCTTATTTCTGTCACATTTTCTTTACTTCCATCAAAATCTATTATATTTAAAATATTAATATACTGAATTTCTTTTAAAACATCATGTATCTGTTTTCAATTTGTAGAACATTTAAGTTTATGTCTTAAACTATTTGGCAACTTCATAACAATAATCTGAATTATGTATGTACTAGATACACTGCACAAACTCATATAGAAGTTTCATATTCCTCACTCAACTTTCCTCAGTAACAAAGCAGATTTTTATCTTGTTTTACTTTTATTGTCAAGGTAGAATCTCACTTGAACTGATGCTGACTTGGAATTCACTATGTAGTCACAGAGTGGCCTCGAACTCAGTAATCCTCTTACTTCTGCTTCCCAAGGGTTTAGATTAAAGGCAGGCACCACCATGTCCAGCTCCAAGACAGATTTTTACACAATGTATTTATGCCATTTCAATGATGTACTATTTATCTTTTGGGAAAAACTATCAGTAATATTGATATACAGAATGAACTTGTGAAGTGTATTTATAATAGACCATTCTTTGGCAAAAAGTATGTGTGTGCTTTGAAGACATTGACAGCAGTTGGGTAATCCCCGTGGTACTAGTAGATCAAACTATGGATTCAACACCTGAGAATGAACAGAAGTCAGACTTGTTAGTGGATGTGATGAAAAAGAGAAAATTTCATAAGCATGACATGTCCATCATATGCACACATTTCTTGCTTCTCATTAAGACTCTTAGTAAGAGCATTCATCACAGATTATCAGACAGTATGATAGTGTCCCACTGAATATAGCTTCATATTCGAGGCCTATTTTATATTAAAAGGTCAGAAATTATAACCCTAAAAGACAATATACTTTATTTTTAATGATTTAATAAACATTAATTATTAGATTGTTTTACATATTATAATGACATTTTCAAACACGGTTTTAGGTGATTTTCCTCTGCCTTTTCTCTCATCTCCCTATTTTGCTTGTTACCTTTCCTCTCCTTCCTGTTTACATGTCACATGTGCCCTTTAGCCCTTCCTTCTCCCTTTTCTTGTTACCTTTCATTATCCTCTCTTGAACATTTTTTAGGCATTTCAGGTTTTACCCATGTTTGCCTCCTTTATATACTACATCTAAATATTAAAAGCTAGGACCTGGATATGAGAGTGAAAATCAAATTTTGGACTTCCAATGTTTGTGTCCCTTGATTTATATAATCCTTTTGAGATAGTTTCAATGTTTTTTTTTGTTGTTTACTTCTTATTAATACTCCAGTGTGTATGTGCCATATTTTCATTGTCCATTCATCTGTGGATGGATATATAGGTTGGTTTCATTAACTTGCTATTGTGACTACAGCATCAAGAACATGGATATGCAAGTAACTCTGTAAGATTTGAAATCACTGGGGTAAGGCCCATGTTCCTTACCTAGCATTCCTCGAAACTTCCTCATCTCCATCTTTCTGTGGGAAACTTTTCTCATGTTTTCTTTTTATTTTCAGTATACTTTATACCTTTTATGTACATACAATAAGTTTCATTTCCATATGTGACAACTGCATAAGTAAAAGCTGCAAGGTGTTTTAATGTTAAAATTATATCTGAAAAAGTCATATATTTTCATTCCATGTTATGCCTATATTGAAAATTGTCTCATATAAACATTATAGATTTTGTATAATATACATATACATATATAATTATAAATATTGAAATGTTTTGTGTAAACATATAGGGAGAGATTTACTTAGCTGTAAAATGTTTTTACCATGATATTACAGAGCTTACAAAGACACTGATTTCTCAACCTTTATAGGATCTTCAAGTACCAAGCAAGTCAATCCAGAACTGAAACAGGAGGAATAAGGTAGTTTGGGATGATTGTGCTGTTAATGGAAAAGCAGGAATGTCCTTGAGTCTGCTCTTACAATCTCCACTTTGCTAGAGATCAGAGAAGAATCTTTCTTCTCCTTATCTTTTGCTGGAAAGAGTTACCTAGATCCATTTTTTCATAAATAACCTAATTCCCTTCCTAGGAAGGAGTTCCCCTTCCTAAAATTAAGTTTTAAATATGATCCTAGCAGTATGATTGGTTAAGCTCTAATCCAAAACTTGGTGTCATGGCTGGCCTCTTCCTGAGCCAGCTCCCTGAGTTCAGACCCATCTTTTCTCTCTGAGAACTCACCGGAACCTAAGAGTGAAGCCCATTGGAATAGATTATAAATAGATGCTTGTGTTGGGCTGATGCCTAAAACTTCAGGTCTCTGCTCTGGCAGACATTCCCCCATTCCAACCCAGCTGGGCTGGGATAGGAGAAGGGACCAAGGAACCCCTGCTATTGCATGGGTTCGCTACCCGCTCCTGTCTTCCAAATGCCAGGAGCTCACTGTATCTCCTTCTCTTTCTGTCTCTTAATCTCTATGGTCTGTGGATTTCAATTGTTTGGATTCATAAGACAAGAATCCTGGAATATTCCAAATTTATCCAAGCATTGGGGTGTGTTGTTGTATTAGTGAGGAACCCCCAGAATCCCATTACAGGGCTACTGAGTTTTAGGACAGTCTAGAGTACATAGTAAGTTTCAGGCCAGCCTGGAATATACAAGATACTATCTTAAAACAAAACAAACAACAACAACAAAAAAAAAAAAAAAAAAAAAAAAAAAAAAAAACAAACAAAGACAGTAGTAGACTCAAGCTTTGTGGAAACACCTAAAGACACTGACATCATTTGGATAAATAAGTGGACCAAGTAGAGACAGGAAGAAAAGAGCAGAGTGGATGACCTAGGTTGGATTTCAACTCACAACCAAGTGAGTTATAAGACACTTGAACAGAAAAAATCTAATGTCTAACACCTGTTATTCAAGTGGAATGTTAGGGACAAATTTCAGTCTTTTAGAAAAGACAAAGGTATCACCGTCACTGCATACTAAATGTTGCAGTTACCTTCATGTTGCTGGAACAAATGCCCAACCAGAAGCAGCTTATGGAAGGAAAAGGTTTATTTCAGGCTCATAGATTCTAGGGAAAGCTTTATCATGATGGAGGAACATGGACCACATTAGTATACATCCATAGCAGAGAGAAAAATTCAGCACTAGAAAGCACAGAGAACCAGAGCACAAGTGGCCTGTATACACACCTATTAGAGCTGGACTCCAGTTCCATCCCCAGTGACACACCTCCTCCAGCAGAGCTCTGCCTACTGAAGACTAAGGAGGAAGTTTAATTAAAAATACCTACGGCTGGGCTGGAGAGATGGATTAGCAGTTAAGGTGCCTGCCTCCTAAGCCAAACTCCAGCAGTTCCAATCTCCAGGTCCCACCTTTAGCCAGATGCAAAGTGACGCAAGGGCGCAATGCTGCACTTGACCACAAGGGGGGCACATGCTTCTGGATTTCGTTCGCTGCAGCTGAGAGACTGCTGGGGCACCCATCTCTATCTGTCTTCCTCTTCCTCTCTCTGTGTCTCTCAAAAAAAAAAAAAAAAATACTGCTACAGAGGACATACATTTACTTTTAAACCATACAATAGGGTAGACTTGCCTTTCCTCCTCCTTTTCTTAATCAATGTTTACTCCATGGGCTCTTGATCTTGAAAGATTTTCTTAGACCTCCAGAGTCATTTGTTGTCATGCACATATCCCTTAAAGGTCAACAGACTTGTTAGCAAAGACTAATTTACATCTAACTTAAGATTCAAAGCCATCCTAGAAGAATGCCACTTCTGTAAAAATTGAGGTTCAAGTGGCTAGCAGCTTAAACTCTGAGAATAAAAAACAATATCATGCTTTGGGAAGACCAATATGGAAAATTTTTATTTTAATGGTAAAATGTTGTCTTTATAATTTTGTGTAAAGCCACATTACTGCTCATAACAATGCATCAAGACAACTTATACTTATTATGCAACATAAGTCTTACTGTTGTCTTGTGAAAATACTCATATTTTATAGAAGCTTTCATGTCACAAAAGTCAATTCTTTCAATTCCAAGGCCTATCCTGCGTTGTTATGTTTCTGGCATAGGCTCAGCCACCTGTGTAACTTTCTAAGCTTTCATTTCACAAAACCGAGGCAGTCTTTTTATATGCTTAATAAAGTCAGGCAAGGCAAACTTCAGGCTTTAGGGATAGAAGAATAGGGGAAAATTAGAGAGGAAAATGCATATGGAAAAAATAACACCAGCCTGTTATTCTAGTAAATGGTCACATTTGTTTTCAATATGGTTTTGAATTTGGTGTGCAAGATTGAAATTTGACTTTTCTTCGAAGTCAGGCTCAACCTAGCAAAGAATGGAAAGAGTTATTGAAGGATACGAAGAACATCCGGAGCAAAGCAACACTCAGATATGAGTAATTTCCAAGACATCACTTAGGTTAATTTGGTTACATTTTTCTCAAGGGTAAAATAAACATCACAATAATTGCCATAGTCTGGCACAGAATATTTTCAATAAAACAATGCTTTAAAAGAAAATAATCTGGCATTGCAGGTAATGCCACTGTTATATCAGACAAGCCTGGTTTTAGTAGAAGCCTGCGGTTGTGTGACCACTAATGCCAGTAAAGAGGGGAAAGAGCATGATCTCTGACCTATGAGAAAGAAAAACGCAAGAGAAATTTCAGACACATTTCTCTCCACTGATATCCAATATGTATTACTCTTATTCAGGCACTTATGTTTAGTCATCATGGAGAAGCAATTACAAAAAGAGAGGCCAGATAGAAAAGGGCCACAGGATGAGAAGGGATACTTTGGTGCCCCGTTTTCTGTATATTTTCTAATTATGCATTTATGATCTTACAGTGGCAGTCATTACCTCTACAAGACCTGCACAATATTGAATCCATCAACATTTTGACATAGAGAATGGAAGCCAACACAAAGAATGAGACACCAAAACAGAAGGCCTACTTGGAAGGAGGAAGGTGCTCAGGGAAATAGTGACGGGGGAGTATAAAAGAGAGTAATGGGAGGGGAATTTGATCAACTTAAAGAATACTCCTGCACTAAAATTCCCTCTTACTATAAGAAGTTCCAAAAGGAAAAAAAAAAAAAAAAAAAAAAAAAAAACTTTCAATTTTTGTTGTTTTTTTCAAGATTTTAGAGTTTTAATCTTTAAGTCACTTTTATAATGCATACAAGACAGTTTTATCCAAATTACTTTCCCTAAAACTGCTCTTTTCAGTATGTCCCCCATCCTACTTTAATACATTAAAAACAAAATAAAAAACACTTTAAAGGCCATTTTAAGGATATGCTTCAGTAGTAAATCAATCCACCCTATTAAAACTTTGGGCATAGTCTGATCCACTCCCCAGACTGGGGAGCCAAGTTTAACTGAATGTGTTGGCATCAGAGCTTTGGCACACAGCACTAGAATTTCCAGACCTTTAGCTAACTGGCATTTTCTTCTGCAGTTTACAATGGTAGTTTGGGTAAAGTCTATGTCAAGATATAAACTGCCAACTTGAGTGTGCCTAATGGTGTAATTAGGTGCCCCACTGCAAACTTTACAGCATCACTGAATGAAAGTGATTTCTTGATGCCATACCAGTGTTGTGAGGTGGAACAAAAATAGAAAAAAAAAAAAAAAAGGTCTCCAAAGCCAAAATGGGGATGTCAACTGACAGTCTAACTGTGTTGCAATGGAGCACATATTATCTGGCTCTCCATAGCAAAGAAATGAAATGATTGACAGGGAAGAGGTTTTCTGTAACAACAAAAACAATTTTAACCTTGAACAACTTGGTCACTGAGAAACACTACACAAGTAATAAATGTAGCCTTTGTCCATTACCCTTTGAAATAGAAGTATAGTGGGGCCCACAATTCTAGAATTCTTACGCATTTAAGAATAAAAGCAATAAATGAGAAGAAAGTTTACTGAAAATTTATCTTAAATGCTGAAACTCTGATTTTATGTACTTTTCGCTTGTACATGCTCTTCAGCACACATCTGCCAGTTATCTAATGTGTGCACGTGTGCTGACACACACACACACACACACACACACACACTCACAAATTTGCATATAGTAGTACAGATACAATTTTATATCCACATGTGTGCCTCTATATGAATTATCTTTTCTCACTTTCTCTCCACATTATGTGTGTGTGTTTCTTCCTTTTCTCCCTCAATTTCTGTTTAGTTTGATGAGTGCTAGTTATATTTTATTTAAATTGTACAAGGACCCCTATTGCATTTAATCCTAGCCATCAGTACATAGCCATCAGTATATCTGATGTGCTGTCTGTATAATTCTTAATAGAAGAAAGATAGCATGGGCCAGGCTGCTTTGTTTTCCTTGCCCATCACTTTTCTCTTGCTTTACTTCAAGGGCACTGACAGCTTGAAGCATATCCTAGAAACCAGTAGATGTTTCTTGGGAACAGATACAAAATTCAATGCTTGTGTATTTAATGTATATTATTATTATCATTATTATTGTTATTGAGATGTTTCATATGGATATATCATGTGTTGGTACCCTTTTTTTCTCTCGTCCCTGCCCCCATTTCACTGGGGATGCTCCTCAGTAAGGTTGCAGGTATTCTATTGGGATTGTAGTCTATGCTTGTGGGAGCAGTAGTCAGTTAGTTAGGGGGGATGGGCTGCCTCTGGGCATGATGTCTCTACCTGTGGCTCTTGCAATCTTTTCACCCCTCTTTCACAAAATTCCCTGGGTGGTTAACTCTGCTTCAGTGATGAGCTCTTAGGAGCCTCTGGATCTCTGCTTTGGTAGGTGTTGAGTATCCCTAGGGTCTCTCTCCTACACCCTGGTGCTGATTATCAGGAACAGAATGGAAGCAGCACTCTTGCTCATCTCCCCATTCCTCTGTAGATTCAGCTGTGGCTTGGCTGAAGTGCAAGGATAGTTTATCTCCTCCTGTCTTGCTACCTTCTGAAAAAGAAGAACAGATTCTCCAAAGGAGAGTGAAGTCAGCATAGTTTAATGGGATAAGCATTAATTCTGCAAAACAGTTACAAATTCAAATTCAGTAGTTTCTTGAATAGTAATTCTCTGTGGTAGAAGAGAATGCAATTTAATCTTAAAAAAATATTTCAATATTTAAAATTTATTCAGTACAAATTATTCATTTTTAGAGATTACAGAAGAAAAAAATCATTATATTAGCCATCAACAAAGATTTCTGAACTTTAACCATTCATTTCAGAATAATACAGATGTTGATATTGATTAGTGGGTATATTTATTAAAAATTTATATGTTAAGATTTAAATGATAATTATAATAGAGCAAGATTTTGAGAAAAATATTTTCTTACAATTTTATGAGCCATTTCTAAAGTGATACTTAGGAAATCTGGGCATTTTTAATTCAGTTTTATTTTAAATTTGATTTTTTTTTTTGAGAGAGAGAGACACAAAGAGAGGGAGAGGAAGACAGATAGAAATGGGTGCGCCAGCAGCCTCTCAGCTGCTGCGAACAAAATCCAGATGTGTGCCCCCTTGTGGTCAAGTGCGGCATTGCACCATTGCGTCACTGCATCTGGCTAAACATGGGACCTGGAGATTGGAACCACTGGAGATTGGAACTAGTGTTCTTAGGCTTAGGAGGCAGGCTCCTTAACCGCTAAGCCATCTCTCCAGCCCTAAATTTGAATATTTTAAGTTAAAATATAATTTTACATCAATTTTGAAGATATATATAAAAAGAGAGAGAGAAAGAGAGAGAGAGAGAGAGAGAGAGAGAGAGGAGTTTGAAAGCCTGACCTCCATTTCAATTTTTCAGCATATTTTGCAAAGCTACATGATAGTTCTTTATTAAAATGTTGTTAAAGCGCAACATACCATATACCTTGCTCTTGGTTTTTATTTTTTGGAAGACTTTATTACTCATTAAATCTCATTCATTTCTATTATCTACTTAAGTTGTATATGCAAGTAGAGCCCTTAGACGTAAAATAAGCTTGAAGGAAGAATATACCATAATGAGGTAATGAAGAAAAAGGAAAGAATGGTGTGTTTTTTTCCTTAATAAGGGAATGATTCTAATACTAAAACACCAGAATATTTAAGAAAAAAAAATATACTCCCAGGATAAAAGACATATTTATTAGATACCAGTAGACAATAGGTTCTTCTAATATGTTTAGGCTTAAAGTGCAAATTGCACATTAAATAATGTTTCTAGAATACACCATTGATAATAAAATATCAAAGATAATCACATGCACTGAATTTTAATACAGAAATAATAGATTATTTTAACCTTATAAACAAGTAATATTGTCTTCATAGTTAGAAGAATTCTTGAAATACTTATTAAGTAGATGTTTGTGAAATAAAGGACAAAGATAATTGAAATATGCATTTGATAATAGGCCTTAAGTTGTGTTTGTAAATGTATATATAAAATCTTATTCTAAAGTCATATTTCCAAATACAGAAAAAATGAAAGGATCAAAAGTTGAAAAGCAAAATACCATCACTCTATAAGTATGCAGTTTTTTAAGGAATAGTTATATTTATATGGAAGTCAACAGAATAGAGAGGTGATTGATACCAGGGAGATAGATAGATTTTTTTAGATAGTTAAACATAATATACATAAAAGATGAATAGATTATAGGTAGATTATAGTTGGTACATGTATTACTATAAAATAAGTTACAATGCTCACATGAACAAAATTTTAATAAATATCATTTATCTATGACATTTTCTCAATATCCTTAATGAGAATATTTTTCTTACTCTCTGTTACATGAATCGTAATTGAAATATACATTGTAATCAAAGTAATAGAAGAATAATAACAGAAGAATTGATTCTACTAAACACACATACATACACAGAATTCTATCTTAGTAAAATAAAAGAGCTCCAAATTATATTAAGATGTAAAGAGCACAATGATTAGTACATACACAATATGATTAAATTATATTGTTAGCAGATATTTTGGAAATGAAAAATAAAAGGTAGAATCAGATTGGGAGGGCTATAACTATAGATTGAATAGTCAAGAAAAATTGTTGAGGAAGTGAAAGCTTTTTAGAGATGGAGTGGTTTCAGCTGGAAAATGCTTGACATGGTAATGTGAGCTAGTATACAACAGGACATCTTAAAGCCAACTAAAGTTGCGTGATGAAAGAAAAAATAAGAATGATCAGTGATAATTTTTAGAATATAATTCAGAACATACTAAATGATTAAAAGTGTTTAAATGCAAAAAATTAAATAGATCTATCTACTATAAATGTGGTCATCTTTCACAACCCTTCAGATAGAGCACTTTAGGATACTGTTGGAAACCAAGGTCATGAACAATAATACAAATATTTTGATTAATATAGGTTACGTGATTTTTACTAAATAATGAACCAAACATAGTGGTTTAAAGCACCGCGTTGTGTTTCTTATTCTTGTTGTTTTCCTAACTACCATTGTGGTCAGTTAGAAAATCGGTCCTGACTCACAGACTAAGGTCCCAAACTGATTACTATTCCAACTTTATACAGATTCTTCATTCAAAATAAAAAGCATCTAATCTTGTATGTCATGGAAAGACAGCATGAAGAACTCTGTGCTTATGGTCATGCTGGAAAACACGGATTTGTTACTTCAATGGGCAGTGTCCAAATGTAGTCATATGATCCTGCTTAACTGAAAGAAGTCTGAAAAAGGTCTGAAAAGCACATATATTTTCTGACATACACACACACAAAGAGAGAGAGAGACAGTAGTACATTATTTTATTACAAGGTTCATTGCTAATTCTGTGAGAAGAATGTAGATGACGTGAGTTGGGGGTGATGGACTAGAATAAAGTAAAATCATTGCTAAATTTAGTTTGGAAAAGAAGACCAATTATGGAAATTGAAATAGAGAAAGATGAAAGCATTCTGAGAGGGATTACTTCCATGAATATCAAAGGAAGAATTTCTAAACCTTTGGAAATTGTTCAGCTATATCAGATGCAACAAGAACTACAACTGTGAAAAGACAGAGAGGAAAGTTCTAATAACTTTCATGACTGCTTTAAAAAAAAATCATTCTAAAATTAAAAGTTTGGAAGAGTTTTAAAGATGATATGGGGATTTGATGTCATGAATGACCAAGAGTGGAGAGGATCTGAAGGTAGTAAAAACAATTTTCATTTTTTCATAATAAAACCAAATCATAGCAAATCCCAATAGTGGTATGTTTTTGTTAATAGCTTCAACTCCCCTGATTTCAATTTTATTGAGCTGTAAAATGAATGTTATTAAAAATCTTAATTCAAAGTTTTATTTCTGTCCCAAATGTAGTGCTAACAGGAACAAAAACAATGGCAATAATTACCAGCCATTTATTATCATAGAAGTCAGTTATGGTACTTGGTCCTTGGTCCTTTCTGCATGCATGTACAAACATACTAGAGAAGAAATTAATGAGACTGAAATTCAATGGCTTTTCTAAAACCATTTTATTCTGTGTATACATTTGTCTTGGAACCCAAGGCTTTTTTTTTTTTTTTTTTTTTTTTTTAAAATTCATTCTTTCTTTATCCATAATTGATAGCACATTGGAAACATGTGATAGACAAACCCCATGTTTGATCAACAATTCAACTTAACCTTGGCACTTTATAACTTTCATCTCTAATCTTCTGCCTTACACCTGTGAAAACTAAGATGAACACAATATTAAAATTTATCTTTCAGACCTACTGTGGGAAATAAATTGTTTAAACAACATATAGTGTGAAGTTACTATTCAAGAAACATTAAGTAATCTAGATTTTAATGATGGTAATTTTGGCACCAGTATAAAAGACTCTAGTCATCTGGGAAGCAAAGGTGTAGATCCTCTGGTCTACCTACACTTCATCATTACCTATATTATACTGAGAGCCATGCTAACTCTAAACATGCAAACAAAAGTTTCAGAGCTGGTTTGTTCTCAGTTACCATTGAACATTTATCTTAGAATGAGCCAAGAACTGAATTCTAATACTTTCTGTATTCAACAGTGCTGTTTTACAACAATTTTTCCAAAGATGAATGAAATGCTGCCAGATTAAGAAGGGAATAAGTGAAATGCCACAATTCTGAAGAATCTCATTTGGACAATTTCCATAAAATATTATTAAACAAGATAGCAGATATATACCCTTTCCACCTTTTCAGCAATACTTAGTACTCAAAAATTCTTGGTTCTACAATGGGAAATCTGAAAATCTATAAGGTGAATACTGACTCATGTTTCAAAGGACTGCATGTGAGATCCAGACAGATTGATCTCCAATAACAGTGGCAAGAAGAGTTTTCTCACTGCTAGGATATTACTTCAACCAAAGATGAGCTACTGTGGGAAATAAAAAAAGCAATGAGAGTACAAACTTAAACTCTTCCATAATTTGTGGCTTTCAGAGATAATGTCTAGCCTGGTGTGGTGGCATGCACCTTTAATCCCCACATTTGGGAAGAAGGAAGAGGTAGGAGGATTACTGTGAGTTTGAGGCCAGCCTGGTAATACAGAATGAGTTCCAGGTCAGCCTAGATACAGTGAGACCCTACTTTAAAAAAAAGAAAGAAAGAAAGAAAGAAAGAAAGAAAGAAAGAAAGAAAGAAAGAAAGAAAGAAAGAAAGAAAGAGAGATCAAAAACCAGAAAACAGAGGTAAAAGAGGTAATGAATGAATGCATCTACAAATATTGATATTTCAATTAAAAACTAGCCAGAAGTGGTGCACATGCCTTTAATCCCAGCACTTGGGAGACAGAGGATCACCGAGAATTCAAGGCCAAAGCCACCTTGACACTACATAGTGAATTCCAGGTTAGCCTGAGCTACAGTGAGACCCTACCTCAAAAAAAAAAAAAAAAAAAAAAAAACACCCTAACTGATTTGCGGCTGGAGAGATGGCTTACCAGTTAAGATATTTAGTTATTTTCCTAAAAGCCAAAGGACCTGCATTCAATTCCCCAGGACCCACTTAAGCCAGATGCACAAAGTAGAACATGCATCTGGAGTTCATTTGCAGTGGCTGGAGCACCAATTCTTTCTCTCCCTCTCAAATATCTCTCTCTCAAGTAAGTAATAAATACAATATTCAAAAGGTAACTGATTTGGAAATAAAAAAAAAAAATTCCCTGAATTGGTTATAAAGCAAATCACATTGAAGGAAGACAGAGTTAAGAAAGACCTTAAAGATGGATGCAATTTGGACCAAGATGAGGCATTATAGGTACTTTTACATGAAGAAAGACTAATGATTGACAACTTCAAAGAGCCAGGGTTTTCCTAAATCCTTACTCTGAAATGCATAGTCATGTCTGTCTGCTCTTATTCCTACTATCAGCCTGTAAGGCACAACTGCTGTTGACTCTGAAGAAAGTCTATCTGCACATATGATATTTTAATATATGAATATAATAAAAAAATTTATCCAGTTCCACGTATAATTGTACATATAGTTATTAAGCTAAAAATTTACCAGTACAAGGACTGAGGTAAAATGTCAGTGAGATATTTTCAATATTACTAGTTTATAATTTATGTTATTATGTATTTACTATTTTTAACATATCGGTCAGATCCCCATCAGGTGACATTCTCATGTACTCTCTCCTGCTACTATTCCACTGAGGGTCCTCATTAGTGGGGTTGTTGGGATACACTGTGGGGTCATGAATTTACCAATCTGACACTGTGGAGGAGGAGGAAAATGCCTCAGGATACTCTGCCCTGTGGCTGTTACAATCTTTCTGCTCTCTTTTTCAGGTCTTACAATCTTTCTGCTCCCTTTTCTGCAATGTGCCCTGACCCTAGGAGGATGTATTATAAGTCGTCTTTAGTGTTGAGTTTGCAGCAGCATCTGATTTTCTGCTTTGAAGAGTTTTGTGTCTCATCAGCATTTACCACCATTTTCTTAAAGGAGGTGCTCAGATTAGAAGTGAGAGCAGCACTCATATTTAATCCATTACTTTTTTCCGTAATATTTCCTAGACCTTGACAGAGAGGAATTATGGAGGTATGAAAGGAAGGGATATGTGACAGGCAAGTACAGGGACAGAACATGAGTAGTGGAAGAGTCTTGGGGACACTGGAGTAAGAGAAGATGAGGAGGAGGAATACACACAACTAATGAAGGCATGACTCCTAATTATAAATCTTCCTCTTGGTTTGCTGAGGGGATGCTACTTTGGGCAGAAATATCCTATAAGGGTAGGAGGAAGATTTATCCTAAAACTGTAGGCTATTGCTAGTGAATTCCAGGGCCAGAATTGTGTTAACCCCCATAGTGAGCTGTGGGTCAGGGAGGCCCATGAGTTTCCCCAAATAAAGCAGGGCATTGCCAAAGCACTTGGTTACCCACCATATCTAAATGGGAAGATCTTATTACTGAAGACAACACAAGCTATGGTTGCAGGATATCAAGAGATCATGCTAGAATGGGATGGAAGCCAGCTCCCTTCTGGCTAGCCTGCATAGTGCTGGAAAATGCTATGTGAGTTGCTGGGGGATAATTATTATCACCAGCATGAACTAGCAGGAGATTCTGCAAGCTCATTGAGAAGAGGATTCACACCTGTTACTGAGAACCAAGTCAGATGCCTATGGCTAGAAGAAAGATACCACTTTTCTTTGCATTAAAAAGAGAGGGTATGGCCATCAAAAAGTCTTCTAAATGACTATACTTATCCCCTTTGATCCATGTTGCTCTCCCTCTTGATTGGATAATCTACTTTAAAAATATATATATTTGAGAGACAGACAGACAGAGAGAGAGAGAGAGAGAGTAAATGGGCATGTCTGAGCCATCAACAGCTGCAAATGAACTCCAGACATGTATGCCCCCTTATGCACATGTGTGATATTGCATGCTTGCATCACTATGCACCTGATTTATGTGGGACCTGGAGATTTAAACTTGAATTCTTAGGCTTTGCAGACAAGTGCCTTAACTGCTAATCTATCTCTCCAACCAGATAATCTGCTTTTTATACATGGTAATGGATACCATAAGGAGGAGATCCAAGACAGTATGACAAAAACAGAAAACCAACTGTTTAGCACAGACAGGTTTAAATTTAATTTTCATTATGCCCTGCAGTTATTCTTTATTTAATGATTAGATTTGTTAACAAGTATCTTCTCTTTCAGCATGAGGCATCCATATTTTCTTGGAGAAATTTGTCTGATAGATAATATTGTATGTGATGCTGGCATTAAGACTTAAGAGTCCTTTTTTTAATTTTATTTTTAATTTATATTATTCTGATTTTACATTCATAGTGTTGGCTTTATTATCCTCCTCCCTGTCTTCCCTCTTCCAAAGGGACCCTCATCAATGGGGAATGTAGGTCATGCATTGTGGGGGTGGTCAAGAGTTCTGGGGGTAGGCCCAAGTCTCTGTGCATAATGCCCCAACTTATGACTCTAACAATCTTTCCACCCCTCTTCTGCTAATTTTCCTAGGCACATCGGGGTCATTTTAGATCTACTTCAGTGATGAGGTTTTGGGAGCCTCTGTGTCTCTGGATATCTGGCTTAGCTGGAGTTGGATGTTCTCTGTGTTTATCTCCTTCAGGCTTTTTCTGGTGTTTTGAGTCATTTTATTAAAATTACTTGCTGATATTTCTCATATCTTTCTGAAATTTTGAAGATGAGTCATTGTAATTGTATATTGTATTATTTAATTAATAAGAATAAGCAAGGTATACTTTCCTGGATATGATTCTTATTTGTGACCATACTAAAAATTCATTGGCTTATAAATAAATGGAATTAGGCTAGGAATTATATTTTTCTTTGGCTTTTTCTGAGAGTTATCAGAAACTCTTAGAATCTATGAATAATAATCTTCACAAGAAAAGCAAGCAATTTTCATCATTACATATTTTAAAACTTTGATTTTGCTGCTCTCATTAAACTGTACCTATTAAATAACTCTTTTCATTTTATTTTCCTTTAAGAGAAATCTTGACAGAAATTAATCCCTGGTGACAGATCCCTAAGACCTCGTTGATGATTTATAATGAAAAGAATTGCTCTGTAGACTTTAAATAGCCCATTCTATTGGAGTCTGAAATGAACTCAGGTCTCAGCAGTCTGGATTATAATTTCATTTATTGTCAGTTCAGCAAACTATAATATAGCCCATAAGTCAAATCTCATTTTCCAATGGATTTTGTTGGAACAATTGAAAGACTATTTTTTATATTGTTACATAGTTTAAAAATAAAAGAATAGTATTCCATGACACATGTCAATTATAAAACATTTAGATTTAAGTGTTAACAATAAAGTTTTTATATAATACAGCATCACTCATTCACTTGTAAATTGTTTGTCTTTGCTTTTCTGCCCTAAGAGTAAAGTTATATACTTATCACAGCACAACTATGACTTCCAATGTTTAAAATATTTGCTTTCTGGTCTCATCTGTTAAAAAAAAAAAACCAGCCAGGTGTGGTGGTGCACGCCTTTAAACCCAGCACTCGGGAGGCAGAGGTAGGAGGATCACCATGAGTTCAAGGCCACCCTGAGACTGCACAGTTACTTCCAGGTCAGCCTGAGCCAGAGTGACACCATACCTCGAAAAACCAAAAAAAAAAAAAAAAAAAAAAAAAAAAAAAAAAAAAAAAAAAGACCTAATACAACTAGTTTGATAGGCATGGAAACTGAGCCTACATCAGGTATTTTACGTTTAGTTCTTGTTCTGTGACCTGCCTAACATATGAAGCCCGGGGGAGTTTTTAATCTTAATGGAACTAAGATACATTAAATGAAATAAATATGAATTCTGAAATGTTGAGAGAGAAATGACAAAATTATAACATAAAATACCATTAAATTGGCAAGTAATTAATTAGATGTATGCAACCATTTGTGCCAACCAATCAAAACAATGATAATTTAGTCAAATTTTTCCATGAGGCATATTTTATTTAAAAAAAAATAACCTATTTGGGTTCACAGAAAAAATGTAAATCAGAAAAAAACTTGCATGTTACCAACTTCCACTCAGTAATTCAAGGGATATAAGTAAAATTATTACTCTATCAATCTTTGTAAGGAATATACAGTTTATGGGGTGAACTGTATGTAAAGGTTACCTTCACCTTTTACTTCAAGCATGATGACAGATATATGTTAGATAGTCAGTTTGGGGGGCATTTTTAATATATGCACGTTTAACTGTTCACGAGGAAGAGAACCAAAGGGAGTTGCTGTGTCCTTGGTGTCTCTAAAATCCTTTGAATCAGTAAAACTGTCCATTCGGAAGCAACCGGGTTGGAAATAAATCACAGGAAGATTCACTTTTAGTAGAAGGCCGAGGGCAGGCCTGTGTTCTTTAAATGGGTATTGAACTCTGAGTGGGAGGACAATCGAAGGAAACCCCTGAAAGTCTGGATGCCGACCCTCAGGCCCGCAGGGAAGAGGTAGACAGACAGTCCAGACTTTCCTGGCACAGTCCTGGCCCTTCCTGCAACATTCCACTGTACAGAGTGATGCCACTTTTGTCACTCAGCCAAGTTCCAAGCTTAAGAGCTCCAGTCTACTCTGAACAAAGGGGAACACCTGGAGCATGCATATTTAGATAGCCTGGCTGGCTCCTGTGGTGGCTGGTGTCCAGAGAGGATATGGATGACATTGCCTTTGACTTGGGTCCTTGGGGAATCATAAATTGGAAAAAGACAGAGGTAGGAGGAAATCTCACTCCTGGGTTGACTATAAACTCAAAGTCACACAAGCAAATTTAATGACTCATGAGTGGGTCAGAAGTGACCCCTAGTGGGGTCTGCAGTTTTATTCAATTATAACTTATCTATGATAGTACATATCCTAGTCCCCGCTTGATGAATATACAAAGAAAAGAAAAACAAATTTAAATGAAGAAAAATAAACATAGAAATCAAAAGGAAGCATTGAAAATTAAGGAAAGACAGAAAGGAAGTAAAAAAGCAAATAAAAAGACAAGGACAGGAAACTCTGTGGTCTGAGAATGTGCCTTGAAGACACCAAAATAGTTACTCTAACAAATGAAATTGTAACCCTCTCCATTTAAAACTTCCATAAGCATCAGCTATTGGTCTTAATAGTGGAAGACACACACAACTGCAAGAGTCCTCTTTTGGTCTAGCTTTGTGAATTTTGTTAGTTTAATTTGTCATCTTGCTTATAAGACGCACTGGCGATTTTGTTGCGCCTCTAATAATATGTCTCTCTCTTTGTGACCAGTGCTCCTTTAGCCTGGAATCATTTTATGTCTTGTTGCATCTTGCCATTTATTATCAACTTCAATGTCAACAACAGAAAGTCTTTCCCATCCAATTATGTTCAAGAACTCAACCTCCCCTAATGCAGTCCCTCTACTCTATTTGATTCAATCCCTATGCTTATCTAATAGTTCATGCAGATTGATTTATTTATGTAATTACTACTGTTCTATTTCCCCATGAATGCAATCTTTTGAAAAAATATTTTATTTTTATTTTTTATTTATTAATTTAACAGAAAAAGAGGGAGAGAGAGAGAGAGAGAGTGAGCGAGTGAGAGAATGGGAGTGCCAGAGCCTATAGCCACTGCAAATGAACTCCAGAAGCATTTGTCACGTGTGCATCTGACTAACATGGGTCCTGGGGAATTGAACCTGGGTCCTTTGGCTTTGCAGCAAACTCCTTAACCACTAAACCATCCCTCCAGCCCATGAATGCAATCTTTAGGAGAGCAGGACACTATAAACATGGCATCTACAGAGCAGGTGCTCTGTTTTTATAATGGATAAATGAGTAAGTACATGAAAACTGTGTGAATACAGAGTTTTAAAGTTGGAGTTGAAAATGACTTTGAGGAATTTTGATCTGAGCCTTTCTAAACATATATCATAGCTGATGAAATCAAGGCTCTTAGCATTTACATAACTCATACAAGATAATATAATAATATGTGACAACTATGGGTAGGGTGACAGCATTGCATGCTACTTACCTGATCAAGATTAAATGCTCAGTTCTTATTCGAGAACTGAAACTGGTGCCTGGTTCTAAATAAAAGCAGGCATGTGGCAGAATGTAGAGAAAACACAAGAAAGCTATGTGTCCCATAGGACTAGGTCTCCAGACATGCATGACCATGCCTGTGGTAGTTTGAATAGGTGGCCCCTGATATAGTCAGTGTTTTATTAATTAGTACTTTGCATCTATAGCAACTTGGCTGGAGGCAGTATCACTGGGCAGATCTTAAGGTGTGGTGGTGGGTTTGAGATTTCAATCTAATGATAGCAAAGTATGCCTAGCTGGAGTTCCTGAAGTGTGCTGTGCTGTATGTCTTTTGGCATGTGACTTTCTCTCTCTCTCTCTCTCTCTCTCTCTCTCTCTCTCTCTCTCTCTCTCTCTCTAGTCCAGACCAGCTTCTTCTGCCATTGTAGAACTTTCTCTGGATCTGTAAGCTTCAATAAATATCCCTTTCTCCATAAGTGTGTCTGGTCTGGAAGTTCATTTCAGCCAACCTGAAGCTGAGATGCCCGCGTGCTTCCTGGAGAATCAAAGGCAGGCAGTCTCATGCCCTCTCACGCACTTGGGTAAGTGCTCTTATCTGTTGAGCCATAAGCCCAGATCTAGTCACACTTTTACATGATAAATATATGACACATAGACAGATGGATAGATACTATATATTCTCAGGTGCTGCTGCACAAGGTGAATAAAGGAGTAATAAATCGAATTATGATGCTATGAAATTGTTTGGAGCCACTGAAAAATGTATATTTCATTAACTGTAAAGGTACCAAATATGAGGTTGTATGAGTGATCGTCCAGATTTGATCTCATGGATGAGGAACTTAGGGAATGTCTGTGTTTGCAACTTGGTGTGTTATTACATTTATACACCTCTCTATGCTGAAGCTCTGAGGACACATCTCTGGGAGGCTTGGCTGCTGGGTTTAATGATATGACTATCTCTGTTTTATTTCTGTTTACTAAAAGCTTTTTAAACTCCTAATGTGAATTCATATCTAACATCTCTCCCTGTGTTCTCATGGAAGCAATAAAAAGTAATCCTACAGAGATACTATTAAAGTTTAACCTGAGCCCAGGCGGCTTGGAGCCATTTGTCTCTGTAGGCTCTTAGGAGATTTAAATAAGCCATCACTGGGTCACAATCAACAAAGGATATACCTCAGGGGGGATTTGTAGCTGCATATGTACACCTGCAAGGTGCAAGCAAGAGTGTTCTGCTTGTAGAAGATAACGTGAGAAGACCTGTACGGTATTTTACAACTAGAGAGAAGGCCGGAATTGAGTATATATGAAAAATTGTTCACCCTCAGAACCTTGAATCCCAGAGAGGTAAATCCATGAATGAAGAAAAGCTCTGTCATGGGACCGGAAATTCTAGTGTTGTCTTCACTGCTCTGGCATGTAAGGCCCATCATTTACTAACTCCGCAGGCTGTCGTTCTAGTATATGAATGAATTGGAAAGTCTGAAGCAAATTGTATTTCTGAAAGTTTCTTCCCCCATGCTTGTTTACTATGCATCAGAATTGGAAATTTACTTTTATTATGTCATATATTTGAGTTTAATATAAATTAAAAATCATATAGCTATGAGTCAGATGTTGAATATTAAAATCGCTAGAATAAAGAATGTTATCAAAAGTTGTCCAAATTTTTCAAGTGAAATAATGCTTATTTTGTTAGCTTAGATCACTGCACAGGACTCTTGAAACTCTGTGAAGTTTTGTAGTCCCCTTGGTTTCTAGAAGCCACAGGAAGGTGCCTAAATGTAGAAAATCTCTATGGCTCTTTTCCTGAGAAGCACAAAGATTCTGGCTACTTACATGCTACTTAGGGTACTAAAAAGAAAAACAAATGTCAGTTATTGTCTTGGGTAAAAGACTGTGGAAAAGATCCATCCCATTTATCTCGACTAGTGATGTTATTTGGAATTCCTTAATTCTCAAAACTGGCTCTATATTAAGTAAATGGAAGGGTCAATGGGATAATTTGTGGTCAAATCATTTGTATTGGCCATGATTTTCTGCAGGAATAGAACCCACTGGATGAATATATTATATAAAGGGGTTTTATTAGACTGTCTTATGTGATACAGACTTGACAGTTCAATGATGGCTGTCTCCAGGCCAGAGAACCTGTGAACTCAATGGCTGACTGGTCCCTGAGATGAAATGCCTCAGCAGTCAGAATCTGAAACTGAAGGCCTGCATGTTATTTGAATACCACTAGTCTTCAATGCATTTTTTCAAGCAGAAGAATCTGGCCTACTCCATCCATGAAGAACAGTAACAACAGAGTGGATATAGTCACTAGCATAGACAAAGGGCAGCCTGGTCAAAGGAGCCATATTTTCTTTCCTAGAACCAGAAGAGCATCCCACTCTGGGCAATCCTTTCTTCCTCAGTTACTCTTTCCATAAACGCCCTCAAGATCTGCCTAAGAAGTATTTGTCTTGGTTGCTGAGTCAATCTAGGTTACAATAGAGATAACCCATGTCACTACTGTGCCCTTAGCATCTCAACATAATATTGAAATATCAGACTCCCATTTTCAATGTTCATGCTTTAGATTGGTGCCATGAACATATCTCCCGTATCTCCAAGTTAAAAAAAAGAACAACTTAATTTCCATATCACATTAATTCAAGATAAAAAAAAAAAAACATTTATTAATCACCATCAGAGCCCAGCCATGGCTGAAATCAGAAGCAGAACAAGCCCAGTCTTTGCATACAGGGGAGTGTATGATGTGTGAATGAGTACAGATCAGTCATGTGGGCAATGAATGTGAACTGAAAATAAGATCTATGAGTAAAAGTTTAGGGTTCCTCATGCAGAATGCTTGGATGAGGAAGAGTATGATAGGACAGAGGGAAAGGGGAAGAGAAGCAAGAGTCAAGGTGGAGATAAAGTGGAGGAGGTGGCAGAGAGCAAGTGCAGAACACACAGATGAGTAGTTTCCTGAGTGCCAGAAAACAGCTTTATTTCTGTACAATTTGACTTGACAAGTGCATTCTCCATTACAGTTTCCCTCTATCTGGGGATTGTTTCCATGACTGCCATCAACATGAAAATCTGCCGGTGCTCAATTCCTTTAGATAAAATAGCTTAGTACTTGCATATAACCTTTACATATACTTCCATATTCAGTAAATCATCTCTAGATTACATATAGTACTGCATGTACATGTGCACACCCCACACACACAAACACGTAAATTATGGCAAGAAAAAATAAGTGTATGCTTAGTCAACACACAAGGTTTCTCTAATTACTTTTCTTAAAGATTTTATTTTTATTTATTTATTTATTAGGGCCAGAAAGAGGGAAAGAGAGAGAGAGAGAATGGGTGCACCAGGGCCTCTTACCACTGCAAACGAACTCCAGACGCGTGCGCCCCCTTATGCATCTGGCTTACGTGGGACTTGGAGAATCGAACCAGGGTCCTTAGGCTTCACAGACAAACACCTTAACCGCTAAGCCATCTCTCCAGGCCTCTAATTACTTTTGATCCATAGTTGGATCTCAGAATGAAGAGAAGCAGCCCAGTGCAGGTGATGAAGGTCCATTGGTCGTTTTCAGCACACACTACACACTGCCAAGAAAGTCGTTCAATTAAGGAAATAAATTCTGGCGTTTCATGAAATAAACACTCATTTACTGTAATTCATTCAGTGCACATTCATCATGGAGTAAAGTCCCCTGGAAGTTTTATCCACATTACAGATTCAACCTCAGAGTCTCAATGTTGACAGTATAAATCTCATAGAAGCAAGCACCAAATTTTCTCATTTTCTCCTTCACTGGATATATTTGGAATTAACTGGGACTCCAGAAATTAAGAAGCAAGATTGTTTGGTTAGACAAAAATAGTCTTTGATAGAAGTGAAAATATCTGTGTCCTATTTTGGCCTTTGAGAGCCATTAGGGTGTTTAACTCTTCCTCTCTCTCTCTCTCTCTCTCTCTCTCTCTCTCTCTCTCTCTCTCTCTCTCTCACACACACACACACACACACGTGTGTGCATGAATGTATGTGTGTGCATATGTTTAAACAAATGGAATTTTTAGTTTGTCCTCTGAAAAATAAAGGAGATGATGTCAGTTTTCTATAAGGCATTCATTCGTATTATCTTATGACTCTGGTTTCCTTAAATTATAGCATGAGATGAGGAAATACTCCTAAGCCATTGTAAAGCAATCTCCTTTTCATGGAAGAATGCAAACAGTTAAAACAGAAAACAAACATTATCTTCATCTCTGTTTCTGTGAATATTAAGAGTTTATTTTCACAGACCTTACTATATATATATTCTACAAGTGAGACATTTACTGAGTATGCACTGATTTAATCCAGCAATAAGTCATTATAAGGTTCACAAATCAAGTTCAAAAATGTTTAAGGTAGAGAAACAGCCAGGTTCTCTGAAATGATTTGGTGGGATGTCAATGGTGTCAAGGGAGTCAATGGTGTGTAGGAAGTCATTTTCACTTATGGAGTCACTGAAAGAGAATGACACTGCAGATGGACACATTCAAGAGTCACCCGGCCTCCTGAAGACAGGGGAGGGGAATATGCAGCCTGGGAAATGAACAGAGAGCAGTCATACACTATCACATTTTCTTACCATAAATGAAGGAGTGTTGCATGAAACAAAATACAAATGGAAAGACTGACAATTCCTAGATTTATCAGTGCAAAAAGAAAAAAAAAAAAAACCCTGGAATTGGCGTCATAACAACTGTATTCAGATAATCCATGTAGTCTTTGATGTCACATTACAAGGTGACTGGATAAGATACAGAAGAAACTCTCTAGGAAAACAATTTTCAGGGGCTGGAGAGATAGCTTAATGGTGAAGGACCTTGGCTGTGAAGCCTAAATACCCAGCTTCAATTCCCCAGAACCCACATAAGCCAGATGTAAATATGTCTGAAATTCATTTTGCAGTGGCAAGAGGCCCATTCTCTCTCTCTCTTTTTCTCTCTCTAATAAATAAATAAATTATATATATATATACATATAAAGCTCTTTCAACCTTATGTCTCTAAATGACAAATGCAAGAAATGAATGAATTAAAACAATATAGAACAATACAAAAACTAAATAAGAATCTCACCTTCATTCTGTTTTTGAAATCAACTTAAATGTCCCTATGTGACATCACCAAATGCAAAGTAGAAATCCTGAATTTTAATAATGTGGAAAATACCCCTAATGACCCTGATATCTACTTGCTTCCTGTTTTTTAGATAGAAAATGTGGTACTGCATATATATGCTTGTGTGCAGTTTTTTTTCTCTCTTGGACTTATGGATTTGATGGCAAAACAAATATTCTGAGAAAAAAAAAGATGCCTAATAAAAGTAAATAGATTCATAAAAATCATACAACAAATTTTTGCATCAAAATAAGTACACTTACATCAAGTAAACTTCCATGTCTCTCACTTGATAGAATAATTGCCTGGCATGCATGCAGCCCTAGATTCCATCCCCAGCAGCACATAAACCGGTACAGTAGCTCATGCCTGCAATCCAAGCCGTCAGTACATGAAGTCTCCATGCTTCTCTACTTAGCCAGCACGGAGCTGCGGTAATCCAAACCCACACTTACAATTCTGCCCTTTCTCAGCATCCAAGATAATATGTAAGGTAGCTTTGAACTCTGAAACATTAGCACACACACACACACACACACACACACATATATGTGAAATTGAAAGAATTTCATCTGCAGAAGAAGTTAAAGCCAGACCATAGGTGAGAGAAGGAATCAATCTCGTTGTTTGTGTCTTCTGTTCTTTTCCTCAGATTCCCTATAGAATAAATAAATAAAGTGTAAACACCCCTTTCTCAAAAGTGACTGGGCAAGCCGGGCATGGTGGCTCACGCCTTTAATCCCAGCACTCGGGAGGCAGAGGTAGGAGGATCGCTGAGAGTTCGAGGCCACCCTGAGACTACATAGTTAATTCCAGGTCAGCCTGGCCCAGAGTGAAACCCTACCTGGAAAAAAAAAAAAAAAAAAAAAAAAAAAAAAAAAAAAAAAGTGACTGGGCAGCTCCTACATCTATGTATGCTAGTGTGACTGTATCCACAGGAGAACCACCAACACTTAAAACATTAGAATGAGGGAAAAGACAGAGAATAACTAGTAGATGAGCTTAAGATAGATGGGATAGAGACAGAGGTAGGGATAGAAAGACACAGAAGTAAAGAGATGGGGACAGAGATAGAAAGAGGTCAAAGTAGAGGATATTGACATAGAATGAGGAGAGAAATAGAACAGGCACACAGGATCCAGGTATACAGAGATTTTAAGATAATGACTGTAAGTGGATACCTGGGGTTTCCTGTCTTTTCAAAGGCCTTGGGATGTCTAAAGTAGAGAAATACCCCAAAATATTTCACCTTAATAAATGTAGAGTTAAAACTTACTAGGTTCACAGTATTCTGTAAATGTCATATATATACCATCTATGACATATAATAATCAATGAGAATTTCAGTAATTTTAAATAAACACCGAAAATCAAATCCATCCAATTAATAGTCAGGAAGTATATTCTTGGCCATCAAAGCCATTATTACTATGAAACCATGCAGGGTGGTTAATTACTTAGTATGGCCATGGGAGGGCCTGGAGACCACCTCCTGCTGCCCTTGGCTTCATTAAGTCTGTCAGTTTCCATGTACATTGGCAGAAGATGAGATGAAAGAGGAAATATGTATTTCTTTACTTATAATATAAAACATCACTTTGTTCTAATAAATACAGATATTGTGAAACACTGACACTAATGACAAATTGCTTGTTTTTACCTCTTTCCTGGATTCCTTAGTAAAGCCTAACAGACACAACAGAGTTGCCTAATAGTTTAACAACACTCACATAGGGCTATAGCTTCTTACATCTTTTGCCCATAAGATGAGCCCTGTGTTTGATCTTTCATATGGAGTATTTGGTGGTAAGCACTAAATTCTATGTTCCTGCCTATTCATATCTGCGTAGACACAAAATAGGTTCTTAGATTAAATGTCCCATCTACTAATAGACAAAATAGATATTATGAAAAATACTATATGCCTTACTAAATCAAGTCTCTGACACAAATATCTTTCCTTAAAAAAGCAATTTGGGGGCTGGATAGATGACTTAGCGGTTAAGGCGCCTGCCTCCTAAGCCTAAGAACGCTGGTTCCTATCTCCAGGTCCCACATTTAGCCAGATGAAGTAACACAAGGGTGTAATGCTGCACTGGACCACAAGGGGGCTCATCTGAATTTCATTCGCAGCAGCTGAAATGCTGCTGGTGTGCCCATCTCTATCTGTCTTCCTCTCCCTCTCTCTCTGTCTCTCTCTGTGTCTCTCTACCCCGCCCCCCAAAAAAAAAACAATTTGGGGGCTGGAGAGATGGCTTGGCAGTTAAAGTGCTTGCCTGTGAAGTCTAAAGACCCAGGTTGGATTGTCCAAGTCCCACATAAGTCAGATGAACATGGTGGCACATGCATCTGGAGTTCATTTGCAGTGGCTAAAGGCTCTGGTGAGCCCATTCTCTCTCTCTTTCTTTTCTTTTCTCTGTCTCTAATAAATAAGTAAAAATAAATCAGACATTTGATTTGCCTTTGTGTCTGATTCTGATTATATTGCTAAAGATGAATGTGTCGTTAAGGCAGCTTAACTTAACAATAACTGATATCAATACAAATGATATTATTGGATTTACAGTTTAGAAGGACCAGATACCTGTCCAGAAAAAAAAAAGAAAGGAAGAAAGAAAAAAGAAATATGAACTCTAATGAAATTCCAGGAAGAAAAAATAATACACAAATAAAAATGTCTTTCCTTCTCACATTAAAATACTATATCTAAGTGCATGAATGAAGGGATTTGAGACACAGAGAGCATTATAGAGTTCCAAGAAAGATGGGAAGTTAATATAAATAGTTAATATAGAAATGCAGTGTTTAAATGGAAATGAAAAGTGACCCGTAATCAAGGCCACATGCTTTATTTAGTTTATCTTTTAGTTAGTAAGACAAGCAAGGCATTGTTTCTGGAACATGTATCTAATTACAAAATCACAATTGAGATGAGGAAATAAATGATTTCTTTTGATTCTCAAATAAAAGAATGTTGACAGAAAAGATTTTGAGATCACAAATGCTAACACTTTATAAACAAATACCCTAGAATGGCTTTGCCTTTATAAGGCTAGTAAAGTAGGTGGGCTTATTAACAAGAAATATCATGGTTCCTTATAGTAGACAGTGTTACATCAATATAACATCATTATCATAAATTAATGACATCCTTAGACGAAAAAGAAAACAGTTTTAAAAGAGACCGACTGGAATTAAGTTTTCAACTGCCCACTTTTTTCCAAATTTCTCTGCAAGCTTGTATATTGTAACAATGTTGTTATTAATTCACTTTTCAATAGAAACCATAAAAAAGAATAGATGGAAAAACCAATTTGATTTCAGTAAGATATTTATTTTTTAAGAAAACTAATTAACACAATTAAAATAGTATAATTAATATAATTTGAGATGTCTGTCTTGTCTTGATGTTCTCATATTTTCTTGACTTTCAGTCCTGGAGCAATTCTAATCCAAACACTAAGAGATCTGTCTGGGCAAGAAAGTTTAGAAGGAATGCAGTGGTATGATTGGAGGCAAAATTCACACTGAAGGCATAAGTGGAAACAAACATCATGGAAACACTGCCCATGTGTGTCTAGCAGGGGATAGTACTAGCAGTGGCTTGTACCCATGTGAGAGATTTACAGTGAGGGAAGGGGCATCTGCTCACAGAAGGATGTTCTGAAAGGCATGCTGGTGCCTGACTGGTTGAGGAAAGTGCCCTCATAGTAGCATCATTTAGCATGTGGAAAGAATAAAAGCTAATAGATTTTGTTGCGTTGGAGTTCTACTGAAGATGTAAGTATAAACATATGGCTCTAATATACACAAAGAAGTGTAGAAATAAACATGAAATATGCAGTTCCATATTTATGTCTCAGTCTGCTTGAGTCATGATACCAAATTATTATGGACTCGATGGCTTAAAAAGCAGAAATTCATTTATTTCTCACAGTTCTGGAAGCTAGAAATCATAATGATTTCTATAATGGATTATTTTGATTTAGTGAAAACCTTCCCAAGCTTTCAAAGTATGATGAGAAAGCGACAGAGAAAGAGAAGGAATGGAAATGCTCTTTTTCTCTCTTTTTTTATGAGAATGTCAAATATATTAGTCACCTTTATATTACAATGCCAATGACCTGAGGCATTGAACTTACACAGAGAAATGGTTCATTTTGGCTCACAGTCTTGACAGTTTTAGTCCATGATCTAAAGATGTCCTACTAGGTCTGTGCTTTTTGCTAATACAGCAGAATATTGGCAATATCAATGTACAAAGATAACTTTTAAAAAAAATTCACTTTGAGGCTCCCACCCATAACCAACAAGGACTAATACTTTGCAGCTATTTCCATAAGCTTCTATGTGGGTGATGAATGACAGTGCTGGGGTAGCATGATTACCTATGCTCTTCCTGTCCAGGAAGCAAAAGACAGAAGAATCCAAGGTGTCACAGTACAGTCCTTCTCCCAGTTTTTTTTTTTTTTTTTTTTTTTTTTTTTTTTTTTTTTGGCACTGTTAGTTGCTCATCCAAGCACAGGCATAGCTCACCCATATTCTCTATCATGATATCACTATTCATGATAGGAGAGAAGGAGTTGTTGCAGACAGCTTCAGGTTCGCTGAGATGAACTTCCAGACCAGGCACAGTTATGGAGGAAGGGATCTTATTTATTGAAGCTTACAGATCCAGGGGAAGTTCCATAATGGCAAGAGAAACGGCCTGCTCTCCACAGGGCCAAACAGAGAGAGCAAAAGCCAACCAGCCACCACAGCACACAGAGCAAAACTACAGCCAAAAGGTCACACAGCACACTTCAGGAACTCCTGCTAGGCACATTTGCATATCTTTACAATGGAATCTCAAACCATCACCACACCTTAAGATCGGCCCCCAGTGACCTTGCCTCTAGCAAGGTGATTGCAGATGCAAACTATAAAGTAATAAAACATTGAATATATTGGGGGACATATATTCAAACTACCACATTCTGCCCCTGGCCCCCAATATATTTAGCTCTTGGCCCCCAAAAGATTTATAACTATCACACATTGTAAATTGTACTTAGTTTAATTTTAAAGGTTTTCACAGTTTTGATTAACTTAAGATAGTGAGTCCTGTAAAATCAAACAAGTTAAATACTTTTAACATGTAAAGGCACAGAGTAAACATTTTTAACTGGTAAAAGGCATAGCAAAGAGAGACTAGAATGATGCAAACTTAACTCATTAGCCATCATCAAACTTTTGTAGTTTAAGTTTAATATAATCAGAGACTGACAGTCTCCAGTTTTTTTAATTTCGCCCCTCCAGCTGGGCAGAGTCACCAGGGAAAACTTTTATCTCATGTCAATACTGTACTCCATGGTAGCCCTTGTATAGTTCTGGTATATCTAAAACATTTTTAGGTTTTTATGTAAACCACGGTCCATCTTTTAAAGGCTCTTTCAGTCTATTTTTGAGGGTATTATGTCCTGTTTTATGCTGCATCTCAGCAGCGGCTCCTGGAACCGTGTGTAACTCATGACCACTTTATTTATTTTTTATGTTTTTAAAATTAATACCAGGTGTGTAGGACATAGCCATATTTTTAATTCAGGGGCAAAATAAACCATAGCCTTGAAAAGCAGGGGTTTTTTTTTCAGTCAGCTTTTTTTAAGAATTTGTATTTTTAACAGTCTTTTTTTAGGCATTTTTTTTATTGTTTTAATGTAAATTAAGTCAGGCCATTTTTTTTTTACCTTTTTTAAGATTGTTAATGTGTTGACAATAGTAGCTAAACCAGTCTTAAATGTCTTTACTTTTAATTTGTTTTAGGTTTTTTTACTTAAAATCTTAAATCTTTTAGTTCAATATCTTTAGCTAAGCATATCAGTCCATTACAAATTTAAGTTTGATCAAACTTTTTGGGCCTGTATAGTAGAACGTAGTCATCCCTTATGCCAGTAGCCCAATTTTAGCAAAGTCCTCTGTAGTCTTTCCTTCCCCTTAGAAACCTCATAAGCCAAGCCTCGAAGTTTAGTACTATCTGCACTTAACATTCTCAAACTCTCATCACAATAGTCCATAAAATCTGGCTTACCACTCCAGAAGGCATTTTTAGTTGTAAGCACCAAGTCCATGTCCATTTTTTTAAAACAAAGGTTTTAAAAGACGGTCAGGTTTATCTCACCCCACTCCTGGTACCACTTTACTGTTGCAGACAGCTTCAGGTTCGCTGAGATAAACTTCCAGACCAAACACAGTTATGGAAAAAGGGATCTTATTTATTAAAGCTTACAGATCCAAAAAAAGTTCCATAATTACAAAAAAAAACGGCCTGCTCTCCACAGGGCCAAACAAAAAAAAACAAAAGCCAACCATCCACCACAACACACAAAACAAAACTACAGCCAAAAGGTCACACAACACACTTCAAAAACTCCTGCTAGACACATTTACATATCTTTACAATAAAATCTCAAACCATCACCACACCTTAAGACCGGCCCCCAATGACCTTGCCTCTAGCAAGGTAATTACAAATACAAACTATAAAGTAATAAAACATTAAATATATTAAAAAACATATATTCAAACTACCACAGGAATGTACAGAGAATTCTGAAGAAAGAAACTAGATTTGCCCTGCACTGTTTCTAGTATTGTGTCCTCTGGGCTACATAAACGGTTTTTAAATTTTATTTTTTATTTTCACAGTCCTCATTTCTAGGAGCAGTTCTTACCTGGCACACAGATACTGGCTGGTTACTTATGACTTCCTCTGGTGACCGGGGTTCTCAAAGCTTTTCTACACAATGCTGTTTTGAAGGAGACCTACTGCAATGACAGGCAGCTCTTTGACAAAAGCTCTTGAAGAAGGCTCTAGAATGCTAAGTGTGTGCAGCAAGTACCCATTCTATCTATCTCCCCCACCCCTCTCTCTCTATCTCTGTTTCTCTCCCTTCTCTCTGTTCCACAGCAAATTGTTTCACAGCCACAGCTTAAGAAAGTGACACTCATTTTGATGAATGGAGCACCTTCAATTAACCTCTTACCTGTGTGGTTTTCTAGCTGAAATATACATAAAGACTTCCCTGAGACCTTGTGTTGGTTTGACTGTAAACTGTTCTGCATAGACTCATGTGTTTGAACACTAGGTCCCCAATAAAATGGCACTGCTTTGTAAGGCTACTTAACCTTTATAAGGTGGGTCTCTGCTGGAGGAAGTTGCACTGGGAGCAAGCTTTGAGGTTTGGCAGCCTAGACTCTCTGACTATTCTTGTTCACTCCACTTCCTCCCTGTAAATATGATGGTGAGATACTGGTTTCCTATGCCTGCAGTGTTTTTCTTGCCTTGATGGATTCTGTCTTCTTCAGGTGTAATCAAAAACAAACTCCTTCGCCAAGCTGCTTCTGGTTGGATATTTTGTTTCAGCAATGAGAAATTAACTGATATAGCACCCAAATTCCAGAGACCACAATCCTAACCCTAACTACACTCTGTCCTTTGATTTGAAGTGAGGAAATGAGATAAAGATCGGACACATCCACAGTTTAGGCTAAGAATTTCTCTCATGAAACCAAACATCACTAACCATTATGCTTAGGCAGTGTTACATCACTGAATAAGAAGTTAGGTACTTAAAAAGTTCTTTTAAGTTACCTTGACAATAATGTATTGTTTTGAATAATCTAATTTTCCAACCTTTCCACATCATTGACTATTTCCTTATAACTTTGTTTGCACTTGGTAGGTTTGTTGTTATGGATATAACTACTAACCTATCGGTTGTGAATAGAAGAGAGAAGTGTTACATACAGACAGGAGGATGTAACGGAGCTAGGAAGCCGACCAGCGCCTTCTTTGATATAAAACTTGAGAGGCTTCAGTGTAAAACTCCAGCTCCTAGCTTAGGACTAGAGTAGATGACTGGTAAACATTGAAGGAGAGACCCTGGCCAACCTGCAAGAACACAGATCCAATCCAGAAGCAATCTTTGGTGGTAGAGCTACTGGAAGGCTGCTGGGACATGGCAACATGACCTGAGAAACGTGGATTGGTTTAGGATTTCTGCAAACAGAGCAAAATGACATGATCTGAAACCTGGGAGAATCTGTATTCACCTCTTTTTGTCTTTTGCTTTTATGACTTTTGCAGACTCTTCTAAGATGAGACACAGTCTCTGTTAGCATTCAGCAAGTCCTTAAAATTGTAGTTTATAGTTTGTTACGCTGTGGAGGACGGTGATTTGTTTCCCATCCTATGTAAACTGATGGCCTCCTGTCTTTGACAAGTTACTTGACCACTCTGCTTCTCAGATTCTTCATCTGCATGCCCTGTGGCGTAACACTTTGCAAGTTATCTGTTTTGGAAAAATTGATATAGCTAATATTTTAATTTACTTGGATTAGCTCATTGTATAGTGATTGGCTTAAATAAATCTACCATGATTTTTTAAAAAACGTTATCACTTTCCAGGTACAGGTGAAATGTTTCCAGCACTCTCCCCTTTGCTCTGTTCACTGCTTTACTGAGTTCGGGAGTGTGTCCCTACTAGTTTGTGCTGAAAGTCACATCCTTAATTCAGGGCATCTATCAGTGTGTTCATAAAATTATTAATTTGTCATGTAAAAATTGTTCACAGTTCTACCATCAGATAATCTGCAGTTCTCACCCAAACAAGGTCTCCAATTCTCTCAAGTACAACTTCTGCTTTGACAGATGTGTAGAAGGTAACTGTTTTGTTCTTTCTGCTGCTTTTGCAAAATCCCAGAGGCAGACACTTTGTTATGGGAATAAAGCAAACTCTACTTTCTGTAATATCGATGATGCACCCTTATTTTGATTGTAAGAAGAATAAACTGCTTTGGAATTTGGGAGGAGTGGATGCCATGAAACAACTGTCTAAATAGTTATGACAATCTGAATGAGATCCTCTTATTTTATTTCATAAAATTATTGCTATTATTAAAATATGAACTTTCTGTATGCTGACATCTAACATTCCTTAGTTTCCATCTCCCTTATATAATTTTTCCTGTGTCAGGCCATGTGGACCTGTCTCTAGAGTATTCTGAGGTCAGGACATGGGAAAGGGTAGAAAATGCAAGTGTAGCCGGGCGTGGTGGCGCACGCCTTTAATCCTAGCACTCGGGAGGCAGAGGTAGGAGGATCGCCGAGAGTTCGAGGCCACCCTGAAACTACATAGTTAATTCCAGGTCAGCCTGGACCAGAGTGAGACCCTACCTCGAAAAACCAAAATAAATAAATAAATAAAAAAATAAAATGCAAGTGTCATATTGAGTATGGTGCCTTGATTTTAGTTAAAGGATGTCATTTTATTTCATAATTTAATTTCTATTGTCTCATAATTAGCATATTATGTTTGGAAATTTATTAGCAATTTTCAGTAAATTAAGAAGAATGAAATTTCTTATGTGAACTGTTAAAACACCTTTATTTTTCATCGCTTTTTATGATAGGAGTTAATAGAGACATTTCTGTGAATTAAGATAACCTTGGGATGAGTCTACTCTCTTAGAGTATATGGTCTCCTTGGACATTTATTAGGATCCCTAACATTTTATTCTGCCGTAAATTTTAGTTGCTATCCTATTCTTTACAACGGACTTTTCAAGGTTTAATGTCAATTCCTAATTTGACTTTAAACTCCGCAACTTTTTGAGAATTTGTGACAGAAAACGAGCTTCAACTTCTCTCATTAATCTCTCCTGTTTTCCTTGAATTCTTTTGGGATGTAGAAAAGAAAATGAAGTGGCCAGTGCACATCAACTGTAATTGTTATTTGTAGGAAAGGGTTGTACTCAGAGTTTTGCTGAAAGCAAGTTCTGAATACCTCTCAGTGAAGAATCTTGTGCAAATCTCTGATTAGGAAGTAAATATCTCCCAAAATAGTTTGTCAAACACACTTTCACTTTGGATTTTGAATATAATACATTCATTTCTTTTTCTTTTTTTTTTTTTTTTTTTTTTTTTTTTTTTTTTGAGTTTCACTGTAGCCCAGGCTGACCTGGAATTCACTATGTAGTCTGAGACTGGCCTTGAACTCATGGTGATCCTCCTACTTCTGCCTCCCAAGTTTTGGGATTAAAGGTGGGTGTTACCATGCCCTGCCCTGTTACTTTCTTTTTTTGATATCATCTTGTACATACAGTACAAGAAGAATAAATTATCATGATATGTGTTATCCAGGGTTTTCTAGATGGAATTTAGATTTTAAAGATAACACTTGAGCTTCTGAAAGAAATAAGACCTTGGAACCAGTTCTGATTGTATGCTGGAAATTCACACCAAGCCAAATGCAGGAATTACATAATAATCTATAGAGATTTCCTTAAGAAATAAGTTTATATCTTAATAGAAATCAGAATGAAACTCTGATACTCAGTATATAATAAATTTCTCCAAATACAATATTTTATATAATAAATAAATGTTTTACACTATATTGCAAGTAGATTTTATTGAAGTCAATTTATTGAACAAGTATGATAATGGCCAACCACAAATCTTATTCTAATATAGGATTTCAATTATTTATGATTCAAAACTTAACCCCATTGCTTTCTAAATATTGCTTTCTTTTTAATGCAGTAGACAACTTTTTCATCAAGGTGAAAGACTTCAGAAAAGTCTTCTGAGTAAAATTTGATTAAAATAAGTAATGCCAATTTTGTAGCTATATAAGGAGGATATTTTGACCTCACCATATCAATTCTGGAGAGGGCTGATTGCCTTGTGCACGACTCCCAGTAATGCAACATTAGCCACTAAAGAGTGCTTCTTCTGAATAGTCTCTTACTGCCTACTTATGGTCTTCATGATGGGGATAGTGGGCTCAGCTGGTCGCACAAGCAGATAGCAGAATAGTTCCTGGGGCTTATAGCTTCACATCTACACAATGACAGACATGCATACAAAAATGCACACACACACATCACATAAACAATATATAATTTGTATGCATTTTTATATTCATATCTGTGTCTGTGTGGGTATAGTTGCATGCATATTCAGAGATCCTTGGGTGGCGTTCAAGCCAAATTCTGTCATCTTTTCTACCTTCCCCTGCCCCACACACAGGGTCTCTTATTGTCCTGGAGCTTAATAATTAGGCTAGACAAGGCTCCAGAGAGCAGCTCCCTAGTACATGGATTACAAGCATGCTACTATGCTCAACATTATTAAATGGTTCCTGAGGATCAAATTCAAGTACCTGTGAACTTGAGGCCAGCATTTTACCAACTGACCTATCTCCCCAGTCATCAACATTAGTTTGAAGGTGACTGGAATTTTCCAGACAGCATCCATGGGTTGAAATTATAATTTGAGAATACCAAAGGCAAAAGTCTGTGAAGAAATAATGGCAAGAAGTTCAAATCCCCCATTATTTGAAGACTTTCTGATATCCTCCAAGGGTTGGTATCCAAGTGTCTCCATACCCAAACCTCAGGGGCTTATAACTGCTGGGTCTGCACGGTTGTCACTCCTCGTCCAGATCAACAAGTCTATCCAAGTCTTTGAAAACTTGAATGGATAAGTCTCTACTTTCCATAGCATATATCTATGAATTTCTAGGATTATAAACACGAGTAATAACCCTTTAGTGTTCTAGAGCTTGAATACCAACACTGATGCACATCTGTGATTTCTTTCATATTTGTAAGTTCTATCTGTATAAAGTAATAGGGCTTCCTGTCATCCATTTCTGAGACTAAGGGCATACTGATTAATATGCAAAAGATGACTGATCACCGCATGAAAGAAACTCAGAGGCTGTGCTTATTCATTAGCCCAATGTGCTTTAGAAACTTATATGCCCTTTTTTGTCTATAGAAGATGACAAAAATGAAAATTATAGATATTTAAAGAAGACTTGTAAATGAGTTCTGAAGGACTTGAATATGCTTACAGATGTTAATAGTGTACAGAGAGGAAGTTCAGTGGGTATGTAGAGCAGACAGTAGATTGCAAATGATTATGGTTAAAGAAATAGAGAATAATGTTTGACGTGTCTGTCAAAACTTTTTCTTCATGCAATATGCATTTTGTTATGAAAACTCATTGGAGGAAACAGAGGTACTTGTCTCATCTTTGATGGGCATTAATTTCAGACTGAAAAACAGAAATTATAAAAAAAAAAAAAACTCACTATTTTTGGCATGGGTGGGGGGAATAATACCAGGTTAGATACCTGGAGCTCAAGCCTGATTATAAAGCCTTTTAGTTTCCTTCAGAATACTGATCCATATAATAATAACAATAAAACAGGACTTATTTATGGTATCATTCCCTGAGCCACAATAATATGAATTGATTCCAAAAATGGTATATTTTTAAACTTAAATCTGACACTACTTGTTCTGGTCACTACATGTATGTGTTTCTATTTGTTTATAACTAACTATTCCTATGATAAAATCTACATCCTGTGGAGTGACAACACTGCTTAATTGCTGGCCCATAAGCAAACTATTACTGCACTATAATCCATTACAATAGTGGAGAAAATTTAATATATATAAATAGATTTTAAGTAAAGTTCTACACCCTACTTGTAACCAGTTCCCTCAATCCTAATGAAGTTTATTTTATTTAATGTTCTTTTTTTCTCTCCCAAGGGACAATGAGCATGGGAATTTTTGCCATTTTTTTCTTCACTAGTCATATCCAGTTTAAAAATCATGAAGAACTCAAAACTGAGCCCACTCAAAATATGGCTCTTTGGCAAATGGATTATTTGGGGGTAGAGGCAAGTGAAAACAAGAAGAAGAAAGAAGACTTTAAAATCAGGGAAGTAGTTTGCCTTTTGTGAAGTTATTATTATTATTATTATTATTATTATTATTATTTTTGTCTGTGGAGAGATGTATTTCTCAGGGTAAGCAAGAGTAAAGTGAGGAGGAGCTTACTCTCTTACATGACACACATGCTCATAAACTTGTTCATTTTCTATCATTAATATGACTTTGGAAACTCTCATTTAAAGGGATTTAGATGCATAAACTAAGACAAGTAGAGAAAAATAGTATTCCTCCTTTACAAAGAAAGACATCTATATTTTTGTGGTAGTTTGAATATATGGCCCCCAATATATTCAGTGTTTTGTTAGTTTACAGTTTGCATCTGCAGCCACCTTGCTAGAGGCAATGTCATTGGGTGGTTCTTAAGGAGTGGAGGTGGGTTTGAGATTCCATTGTAAAGATGTGCAAAGTGTGCCTAGTAGGAGTTCCTGAAGTGTGCTGTGCTGTGTGGCTGGTGGGCTTTTCTCTCTCTACTTGGTCCTGGGAAGACAGGCCAGCTTCTGCCATTATGGAACTTCCCCTGGATCTGTAAACTTCAATAAATAATATACCTTCCTCCATAACTGTGCCTGGTCTGGAAGTTCATCTCAGCAAACCTGAAGCCGTCTGCTACAATTTTATAGTTGGTTTTACACAAGTAATAGTACAAATGCAATTACACAACACAATTGGATTAATCTGGTCAAGAATCACTCATATGATAATTAACTGTGAAGTAATTAATGTATCACTAATATAATATTTCTTGAAATGTATATATCTTTCTATGGCTGAATTCATCATATCACTTAAGGTGAAAATAATGGCTACTATATCGTTACGTTTACTTATATATGTAGAAGACAAAACAAAGCAAAATAAATGCGTCTTTATGCCTTCTAGGTTCTTTGTCAAGGGGACTGCAATAGCATAAAATATACATTAATAAGCGAAATACTTTTTAAAATAAGCTTCATATGGGATTGGAGCTATAGTCTCCATAATGAAATAAAGACACAAGACAATGATTAAAACTATGTATTTTATGTTAAGGGCAGTAATGAAGACATATCATTGGGGTATGCTTCTCTGGTAACTCATCAGTGACATGTCTTTATTGATGCACTCCTAGTTGATCCGTCATCTTTAGAGACATGGATGCTCCTTGCCTGCAGGTTCAGAGATAGCAAAGGGATAGCATTGCAATGAAAGGTCAGAAAATCCTCCCTGGGTTTTAAGACCTGGTCCATGGAAAAAGAATGAGAATAAGTTTATAAAAATATTCTAGTTTGTCTACATTTTTATATTCTAAGGTAGTCTAGTGGTAGAATGTGTCCTGAATTCTCACTATGTGTGTGTGTGTGTGTGTGTGTGTGTGTGTGTGTGTGTGTGTGACATTTTTAGGCTTTAGTCTCTCACCTCATCATGGTGCAAATTAAAAGTTAAAATATTTCTAATAATCTTCTGAAGTAGTTTTGTACATACACATGCATTGTTGGCTTTCTTAAATTGTGGTCATTTCATGTAATGAAAAATTGAGAATAAAAGAATATGATGTGGGCTGAAAAAATTGTTCAGCAGCTTGCCTACAAAGATTTTGACTGGGGTCAGTTCCCCAGTACCTATATAAATAAAGAAGGGCAAAGTGCTCATGCATCTGGAGTCTGTTTGCAGTTGCTAGAGGCCATGCCACGATCAGACTCTTTCTCTGTATACCTTTCTGTCTATCTCTTTGTTCTTGGAAGTGATAATTAAAATATTACAGAAAGAAAGTATTAAATCTTCAACTTTAACTTCCATAGTGTCATGGTTTAAAAAATGTATGTGATGTACTAGGATGGTATCAAATTATTTGGTTTCCATCTTCTTCACACATCTAGTGCTGTGCCTCAACATCAAAAGAAATGTAAGAGGGCTGGAGAGATTGCTTAGTGGTTAAGGCACCTACCTCCTAAGCCTAAGAATGCTGTTTCCGATCTCCAGGTGTTCCAATTTCCAGGTCCCACGTTTAGCCAGATACAAAGTGACACAAGGGCGCAATGCCACACTTGACCACAAGGGGGCGCACACATCTGGATTTTGTTCACATCAGCTGAGAGACTGCTGGCGCACCCATCTCTATCTGTCTCCCTCTCCCTTTCTGTCTGTCTCTCTCTGTGTCTCTCTCCAAAAATAAATAAAATAATAATAATAAATATAAATATAAATAAATATAAGATACTTTATTAGTTTAATTATATTTATGGCAATATAGTTGTTATTTCCTCAGGCTAAGCTGAGTGTCTAGCTGTCTAAAAGTTAACTTGTCCAGTCTCCTCCCAGATTCCTATCAACTATATTTTAATGCCACATAGTCTAAAAGTTAGACAAAAGTAAGGTTAATAGTAAGATAGCTTTCTGAACAGAGTCAAGTTCCAAAAATGAAATTTGGGCATTATAAGTAATCAATTGGATAATAATTAAAAAAAAAAAAAAAACCAGAAAAAAAAATACATTTGTTTACTGTTTTCTGTCCTTTCACTTACTTACTGATAATGTTTCTATAAATGACAGCTTTCACTGAGGAATGGGGTCAACATCCCCCTTCCCCAGTCCATTCTAGGAGTCCCTTAACTAAAGCACTAAGTGCATCTAATTACTTTTAGGGACTGCTACACTGTTAACTCTCTAGCCCTGTCAAAACATGAATACTATACTCAAGAACGATATAAATTGAAATTTAAAAATTCAGGTGTAAATGGACAATCAACATAGATAAAATAGTAATATAAATAAGTCCCATATATATTATGAAAATCATTGAGCTCCACAGTAATGTAATAAATTGAAGACATCTATTTGAAAAAGAAGCAGTATATTATGGTTATTTTAGCATCAATTTTTAGTATGATAATAAATAACATTTAGGCTGGAGATGTAGCTTAATGGTAGAATATATGCTTATCCTGATCAAAGGCTTAGGTTTAATTCCCAGCACCACTGAAAGTAAATGAATAATAACTAAAATAATAATTCTGATAATTTAATAATACGTGATATGATAACAGTATTTTGTTAACTTTAGGAACTGCTAGGCTCTCTATTGGCCAATTTTTCAGAAGGTCTGAATCTTATTCCTACAAAAAAAAATTCATGCACAGGAGAAACAGGTTAACATTCATTATATCATTATTTATAATAAGAAAGAAATGTAGACATTTACTGTGAAATATTGGTATGAATTTTGTTAGATCACTTCAAAGTGGCAAGTTCGAAGAGGATTTAAGGACATTTCAATAGGAATGATGCTAAGTGCATTTACAACTATGTTTTCATAAATTCCGTAATACACCCATATAAAGTCAAACTGTTCAAATTCTAAAACATAAAGTAAGTTCTATTAGAAATGATGGTAAATATGTGAATAGTTGTTCAAGAAATTTTCTAAAGCTATCTAAGTATATAAACAAAATTCCTATGAAATTAATAATATATTTTCTCCTTCAAAATTCCACTTACTCTTGTAATATGAATTTTACAATGCAATGAAAATAGGAATTAAGAAGCATAATCCTATTAAAACCAATGTTTGTTGGTTCTGCAACAGTAATCAGAGACAAATGTAGGTAATGACAGTACACATTAATGTCCTAAACAATAGATAATTTTTAAAAATAATAAAGAAATAAAAACTTTGGCTTTGAGAGAAAAGGACATAAGTTTAACAATGATCCTATAAGATATCAACAAATATTAAAGGTCCATTCACTTTTTTCTTTTTATCACAATTTGATTATTTTTAGCACAGGAAATAGTCCCAACAATTGGAAATGAGGTTTATTTTTGGTTTTTCAAGGTGGGGCCTTGCTCTGGCCCAGGATAACCTGGAATTCACTGTGCACTATCACTATCGACCTCAAAGTCACAGTGATCCTCCTACCTTAGCCTTCTTTCTGAGTGCTGCGATTAAAGGTGTGGACCTCCACACCAGGCCATAGTTGATTTTTAAACAAAATTTAAATGGGCAGAACTTTTATGTTAACTCTATGTTTTATAGTATTTTCCACACAATCAAGTTTTTAATGCAAAATATGGAAAGATGTTAAGCTATACAATATAATTTTATAAGCCTATGTTTGGAACATAATAAACATCATACACATAAACTTTTAATGGGAACATTTAGCACAATTAATCCTTGGATTTGACTAGACATATGTAACTGACCTATGAGTCAGTTATGGACATGCATGCAAGTGTGTATATAACATATTTCTATTTTGGATATTCATCTGGGTTTGCAGGAATATATATTTTTCATTGTGCTCTCATATAAGTAATGAAAGATAAAATTTTTATTGGTTTTAGCAACCAAGTAATTTAATACTATTTATGGATGCAACATTCTTACTAAATACAAGGTAATATATTTGATAAATTTCAAAGAATACTTTTAAATTTTTAAAAATAGTATACCACAATTTCAAATTTTATACCGCAAGCTCTTTTTACAGCATGTCTGTTGTGATAACTGTTTTTCAAGAAATAAATTATATATATATAATATATATATATAATATATATATTATATATATATAATATATATTATATTATATATATATATATATATATATATTGGGCATTAAGTGTTTGCAGGAAATATTACCTGTTCAAGAGTGGATTTCTAGATTCTACTTAATCATCTCCACCATAATACTGTGAATCATCGATGAATTTACATGCTGGCCTTCTTTCTTACTTATTCAGAAAAGAAGAATTTTTAAGTCACTTTAAATTAGTTCTGGTAGCCAGGCATGGTGGTGCATGCCTTTAATCCCAGCACTTGGGAGGCAGAGGTAGGAGGATTGCTGTGAGTTCGAGGCCACCCTGAAACTACACTGTGAGTTCCAGGTCAGCCTGGGCTAGAGTGAGACCCGACCTTGAAAAAAAAAAATTATTTCTGGTAAATAATTAGGGCATTCTTGCTTCTCAATTCATTTTCTATTCTCCACTTGATTGCATTACATGAAGAAACATAAAGGAAAATTTGTGACTAAGAAACCCTTAAAAGAATGATGCAGTATTTAATGTCTTCCCTGCCAGGTATTATGTCTGCTTTTGACACTTCTTTTTCTCTTCTCTTTCTTTCTCATTCTCTCTCTCTCTATATATATATATAGATAGATAGATAGATAGATAGATAGATAGATAGATAGATAGAGATACTGATATAGATATATAGGTATCGATAATTCCTGTGATATTTTTCAGCTGTAACATTACATTGTAACAGGGCCTTTGACACATTGTACCGAGAGCATGCATAGATGTATCAATAAGACTTATACATACATAGTGATTAATACATGACCCACAGCCATCAACATAGTAGGTTGCTTTAAGTACAACTTTGAATGTTCGATATGATAGCAAATATCTGAATATTCAAAACACTGCATAAGCAAATTGCCTTGGTGCATCATTTAAAATATGTATATTTAAGTTTAAACATTATTTCAGCATTATAAAACAAGAATGTCTAGAAATTCTTGAAAATAATTTAAGAATGGATAGGTATGTGTTGTGGTTTGAATGTAAAATGTTATCTGTGTAATCATTCATTGGAAATTTAAGCTGTTGCACCTCTGCCAGTGCTGCTCTTATGTAGCTGTGGTTGTGGCTTCTTCTGTATAAAGGTCCTCATTGGCAGTTTTCTTAAACAGGCCAAAACCAGTAATGTGTGAACAAGGAACTTTCAACCTTGGATTATTCTTGAATATTTAATAACAGAAGGGATTTAGGGGTATGACCTGCTGATCCACAATATATACACACTCTGATCATGATAGCAATTACAATACACCCACCTATTGTCTTTAACAGATTGATGGGCCCATTTTCATTAACCTCTTGTTTTCAACACTATGATCTGCACTTCTTACGTATGCATATTTATTCTGAGTTTACAGTCCAATGAGGCCACTGAGAAATTTGGGCAGAGCATAGTTTAAGATCAGTGAATATTTCTAAACATCGCTTGTCAATATTGGTCATCTTTGCTGTTCAGGTACACCTCTGCCTTGGCAAGTTATACGTAAGGAATTTACCATCTCACAGAAGTAATCTCAGAAAAGTTATTTGTAAGGTCCATAAGAAATATTTTCACAGTTCTTTGCAACAGTATTTCATTCTCATAGTTCATTCACACAGTTTGTTCATGCAGTTCATCCCCACAGGTGAGAGGCCTTGAGCTTCTGTAGCCTGGTCCTATACCTGATAGTTCTCTGTTTCTTAGTTATGGATGCAATGTGACAATATTGCTTCAAGGTCTAGCCAGCTTGCTTTTCTGACCATGGGCAGTGTGGTTGTGGAGTGTCTTCCTGTTGGAGAACATGGGCAGTGTGGTTGTGGAGTGTCTTCCTGTTGGAGAACATGGGCAGTGAACATGGTGAACTCTAACCTCTATAGCTGTAATGGAAAATAAACACTCCTTCCTTAAGCTTGTTTTTATCAGGAACTTTATCACAGCAACAATAAAGTAACTGATACAGCAAATTAAAAATTTCATGTTTATGCAATATACTCTTAATTCTTATGTAAACACTGAAGCAGGAATTACAACTTTATCTCAAAACATTAGTAGAGGCCTGAGTATAAATAAGATATGATTTAAGTATTTAAGTATTTAACTGGTTAAAGGAGAATATGGGATCAACTTTTGATTTGGAACCTTGAAAATTACTGCTCAGAGTATTCATAGATGCCCCAAAGAAACTGTTAGTTTCCACAAACTACAGAAAGCAGTTAGCAATATATATTGAGAATCTGAAAGGTGTTGATTTTCTTTGATATAATTAAATTCACTTTTTATACCAAAATGCTAAAGAATACTAAGTATGAGTGATAATATTCTGGGTAGCTAAAAGCTTCACATGTTTTCACATTGCCAAATTATTTGATTGTATTCCATCTTGCAAAAATACATTACCCTGAAAAGATAATCCCACGAATACAGCATTTATATTAAAAAAAAATTATCTTTCTCAGTGATTTCTGGTCTCATGCAGTTAATAAAAGTGTGAAGGAAGCTAAACTCAAATGTGGCACCCTTTTCTGCTGCATTTCTTGGGGATTATTAAGGTGATAAGCACCTTTGACCAAAGCTTATGGTCATCAACATGCTCAACAAAATCAGTACTCCCACTGCTTGGACTGCAGGAGCTCACTGTGGCAAGCGGACTGTCCAGAGGTTGTCCATCCTCATAGCTGGTTTGAGGCGTTAAGGAAGCCCAGGTATGTTTTAATAATTTTGGAAGTGGAAACTCTTCAGCACCATTCCCATACCCAGCAAGTTGCTGTATGTCTTGGCAAAAGCAAGCTTATTTCTAAGGAAAGAGAAATATTTCCATTCTTTAATAAGTCATTCCAAGTTTCCTGTGATGTTATAAATAATCGGGAAAACAGCCGGCTTTATTCTGCTTAATTTGATATGGCAGATTTGAAATGTTGAAAAGTTCACTCTCAACATAAACCATGCAACTGGACTCTGACCAACTCTCTCCTTCATGATGGAATAAACGTTATTATCAAGTTCACTCAGGAAGGCAGCGGAGGCCCTGGCTGGCCTTCCCAAAGGCTGACTGATAGAGAAGTCTGAGCTGACAGTGCATGCTGGGAACATGAAGTCAGCCCTTCCTGGGTTTTCTCTGGGGGGTGGGATCAACATTGGTCTGACAAACTAAGCTAATATATCTGTCATTCAAGGTCAAGGAGAAGGAGGCTAGAAAAACACAGTTGAAATTAGCATGTCAGTAATTGGAAGAAGAAGCACTGTGTATCCATTCAGAGTAAACACTCTGATAAGAGATATATTTTAGTCTCCCCATAATACTCTATGTCAAATGTCCTTTCACAACCAAGTTCAAGGGCTGATTTAGACTTTGGAAATCCACAGAGATGAATTCTGGGCACAGAGATGAAGGCCACCTGACAGTAGTGATGAAAGATAAAACTACCATAAATTCACATGCTTGGCTTAGAGTTTTTAAATTTGCTGAAAGAGCTAAAATGGCTTCTTGCCAATTAGTCTGACTTTTAATAGAATGTTTTTGTTGTTTTTACTTCTTTGCCTATACGTCCAGATGAAAAAATTTAAGTGTGATTTGCATTGATTCATAAAAGTTATTTAAAGAGGAAGAGAAAAAAAACATTGTTGAGCTTGTCTTAATGAGTTTGACTATTAAGCAATTTCCTTTAATAATACATTTGTTTAAACTGTTCATAGCTCATTTGGTCTTATTTTTTAAAATTTGTATTTTATCCAAATCTGACCTCCTTTTCTTCCCAGTTTCTTATTAGGCCTAAGGCTACTCATGTTTCAATTAAGATCATTTTAGGAAACATTTTGGAAATAAGTATATCAAGCTGAGTAGGAATCACTGAAACCAAATGTAAGGTAAGAGGTCAGGTTTCTGAAGACAAATGATTTATAAAATGTATAGGCTTGCAACTTTTAAGGGAAGAGAGAGTCTGCAAGTGAGACAGAACAAGTGAATGAAGTCATGAAAATATTTTAAATATTTTATTTTTATTTTTAGAGAGACACAGAGAGAGAGAGGGAGGGAGACAGACAGAGAATGGGTGCGCCAGCAGTCTCTCCGCTGCTGTGAACAAAATCCAGATGCATGCACCTCCTTGTGGACAAGTGTGGCATTGCGCCCTTGCATCATTTTACATCTGGCTAAACGTGGGACCTGGAGATTGGAACCACTGGAGATTGCGACCAGTGTTCTTAGGCTTAGGAGGCAGGCGCCTTAACCACTAAGCCATCTCTTCAGCCCATGAAAATATTTTTAAAAATGTGTATCCTAGCACTCACCTGACTATTTAACTGCTTCACTAATGTCACTTTGCTTATGGAAGGGCTTGTAAGTAGTGAGAATCACTTACAGGAGGGAACACACTTTTACAGGTGGCTCACATATAGCTATAGAAAGACAAACTATTTTCTCATGCAAATGCAATCCAAGCTCCTTGCTACAGAGCTCTCCTTCCACTGGCTTCTGTTTTCAGAGTGACTGTGAGTGCAAACCATTGTGGTATATTTCAAAGGTGGATCCTCCACCACCTCCATCTCTACATTTCAAGCTGCAGTGTCAACATCTTACATTCCTCTTGTGTCTGCTTATTTCTCATTCTTGTCATCTCATCAGGAGACTTCAGCTCATCATATGCTACAAGACAGTACCTGTAGTACTGGGTGCCAGAATACATCAGTTCTATAGGATGGAAGTATGAAATCAGAGGGCCAAAGTGACAATTTTCCTTACAACTGGAGGATCTCTATGTTTTGATGGTTTGTGACAGTTTGTGTATTTCCTTGGTTTTGCAGCTGAGTAACTATAATACTTCCTTCTTCACTGATTACATTCTCTTTGGCTGTGTCTGTATTCCTATGGTGACCATCTTCTTCTTTTTTTTTTTTTTTTATTAATTATCCATATAAGATGCATACAGCTGTAATGGGACCATCATTAGCCTTCTCCCTGCCCTCCCCCTTGGGGATTGTGGGTCTTGCATTGTGAGGATAGCCATCAGTTATGGGGGTGAGGCAACGTCTCTGTGCATAATGACCTAACTTATGGCTCTAACAATTTTTCTGCCTTCCTCTTCTGTGAATTTCCCTAAGCCATGTTGGGTTTGTTTTAGGTCTATTTCAGTGATGAAGTCATGGGAGTCTCTGTGTCTCTGGATCTCTGGTTTGGTAGGAGTTGAGTGTTCTCTGTGTCTATCTTCTTCACCCCTGTGCTGATAATAGGTTCCCTGAGAAAGCAGCACTCTTGCTCATTTCCCCAATTATTCTATGGATTCAGCTGGTGCCCTGGTGAGGTGCGATGGGCTGATTCTCTCCTCACATTCTAGGTCCATCTGAAAAAGAGAAGCAAATTCTCCAATGGAGAGTGAGGCCAGTGCAAGATACATGGATAACCATTATTGTGTTACAGAGAATTTAATGGGTGTAAACCCTCTTATATCCCACTCTTGGTGGGAGCTGGATATTGGAGAGCAAACTCATTTTTTGATATGGTTCTGACTTACTTTCCAGTTCCAGTTCTGGGTTCTATTCCACTGAGCAGATCCATTAGCCAAATCAAGAGGAGTTGATAACCCAAAATGGCTGTGTGCCACTATTGCACTTGTGTGAGCATCACGACAGGCTGATTGCTGCTGTGTAGTTTAGACCACAAGTTGCTTAGACAGATGTTGGCCATTTTCCCCCAGTAGCTCATGTAGTACTTTCTGGCACTAGACAAGCTAACTATCTGGGGACTGACTCTTCCAGATTCCATCCAGGTCACTACATGTTCTATCCCAACAGCATATGGTGTCTTTGGCAATAGGATCTTACCATTAACCTTTGGTGGGTCATCAAGTACTCTGACAGAAATCTGTCTTCTTTTGGGAAACCTTGTAGGTCTCACCGATCAACAGCTCACTGTGGATGTTAAGGACTTGCTGGTACTGGGAGTTACAGGTCAGTGCCAAGGGAAAAGAAGGCAGAAAAATATAGGTAGTATGAAAGTGAAAGAGAGAAAGAGAAGAACAAGAAGAGGGGGTGAGAGAGAGGAACAGGAGAAGATTGAGGTTATTCTTCATCCTACCCTCTTCAGGCCCCTGTGATTCAAATGTTCTCTCTAAGCACCTGATGACGTTTCAGCTTTCTAGTATATCTTTCAGGATTGAGGATTTTGTGGTACAATTTCCAATTGGGGGTGACCATCTTTTAAGGACATCAGACATAATAAATTAGCAATCTATCTTGCTCAGACATGATCCCATCTTAATTAATTACATCTGCAGTGACACTAAAAAGGTCATATTCAGAAGTAGAGAGCATTAGGATTTGAATATGCACTCTTAAAAAGAGACACAAATCAACCTATTATAGGTAATAAATGGCTGCATTGTATGCCTGCTTATATGGTTATTTTACAATGATTTGGTAAATAGTGCTACATTTATTCTTTTTTATAAACTGTGGCAACAATTATTCTTCAGAATGCTAAGGGAATAATCATAGCAAAATCAAACTAACGTAGGTATTAATTCTTGGGATGTATTTCTAGTCAAGGATTCTATAATTCCAAACCTTAGGGAGATAGGATAATGTCACCCCATATAGGCTTTCCAGTTGGGAGTCAATCGGGATGTCCTTGTATAAGAAGGTCAATATAGAGTTTAATTGAATATATTTAACTGAACTCTTGGAGATATTGCTGGCCTGAACAGATCCCTCGCCAGATAAGGGCAAATATAATAAAGATGTCAGGATGCTTCTCTGGAGCAAGTGAGATCATTGTGCAATTATGCCAATTAGGGAGGCAAAGAGCAGAAGACAATTTATGCTATGAAATGTGACATTTCTGAGTTTCCTGAAATCATTTCTTGTTTTCTGAAGGTCTTTCTGTGGAGTTAAGGTATGGTCACAATAAACTGCTTTTATAATTTCTGTTTAGTCTACTCATGACAAAAATGATTTAATCATTCAAGTCTTAAGATAATTCTATGATATTCTAAGCAATTTTTGAAAATAAAAAAATCAGAATAAATGTTTGCTCTTAAATAGGGCCAGATAAGCATTCCAAAAAAAAAAAAAAGGTCTTAGAAAATGAGGCTGGTCCAACTCATCAATGTTTACCATTGATTATCAATTATTTTAATCAAGGAATTGTTTTATACTTGGGTATAAAAAAGTTAATGAACAATTTCCTTAATTAGAATAAATTATGATGTTATAGAAGCATCTGTATATCTTACTTTTCAAGTGGTGCATACTAAGGGATATATTCAAAATATAAAGGCAGTGATGCTGACATGTCATTTTATTTTTGTTTTTGTGTAGGTCTGTGTACATGTGCATAATGAGTTGTGTGTGTGTGTGAGAGAGAGAGATGTGTGTACCTGTATATGCCTTTGTGGTATCCCATGCATTCACTTGCAGAGTGTTGGGTATATTGCTACACCACTCTTGAGCAAGTTCTTATTTGAGTCAGAGACTCTTATAGATCCCAGTAACTGTCATTTATTTTTCCCAAGTCAAGCTTCAGCAAATTCTCTGGTCTCTGCTTCCTAACCAAACTTGGGTAGCAGATGTTGTAGCTATATCCAGCTGTTTATGTGGATCTTGGGAATTCAATTTCAGTGGCCTCTGTTGCTGCTGAACCAAACAATCTCACAGCCCCCAATTCTCAATTTTTAAACACACACCAACCACACACACACACACACACACACACACACACACACACACACACACACTTGTTCCTTTGTCATGACACATGTTGAGTGCAGTTCAAATTGAAGAAAGATGAGTAAGATGAGTTCACTTCCTCTGCCATGAAGGAATCTCTGGTGCTTCCAACCATCACCAGACAGTCATTAACAAATAGGATAAAATGCTGTGTCTGTTCAGAAGGAACTGTAGCAGTTCTGTTACTTTTTCTCAAGTTCTCCTGAGTCAATATTTGAGTTGTGATTAAAATTAAGACAAACCATAAGGATAATAGAGTGTGGGAGTCACAATCACAAGAGGACCCAGAAGTTGGAGAAGATGAGGACATTTATAAACACCCCAATGAAAATGTGGGAAAAATGGCACTTACAAGCTGAAATGTAGTAATTCAGTAAGTAGAGACTTTACCAGGATTCGAAGACTCAACACAGGGGGAAAGAAAACCAGGAATATAAAATAATAGTAATTTACTTGGTTTAAATGAAAGTTTGTGTACAGTACCAGAAGTTAACTAGTGAAGTTAAGAGCAGCTGGGAACAAAAAATAAAATTTACTAGCTGGGTGTGGTGGCACACGCCTTTAATCCCAGCACTCGGGAGGCAGAGGTAGGAGGATAGCCATGAGTTTGAGGCCACCCTGAGACTATATAGTGAATTCAAAGTCAGCCTGGACCAGATTGAGACCCTACCTCAAAAACTAAAAACAAACAATAAAAAAAAAGAATTTATTTACATCTTATGGCATAACCAGCAGGTCAGAAAATCTTTCTCAAATAAGGAGCAGAATTTGTGATTTAATCAAAACATAATGAGAATCTAAAATAGATGAGGCCCTATGAAACCATTTGAGTAAATATGGACAAAGTAAATTTTCTATCCTCCAAAAATTTCAGATACATTAAAAATAATTGGAATGAGGGGCTGGGTGAGCACTCGGCAGCTTGAGTTCAATCCCAACATCAATGTAAAATGTTGTGCCTGGATTCAATCCACAGTACATACACATAAAAAAATAAATAAAAAATAAAATTTAAAAAAAAAAAAAAAAAACCTTGTTAGAAACACATAATCCTTTAACCCTAGATCTCTGGTGAGGAGGAGGAGAGAGAAACACTTAGTTACCCAGGTCAGCCAGTCTACTTGAACCTGGCAAGTCCATGCTCAATAAGAGACTTCCTCTCAAGGAAACAAGGCAGAAGAAAGACAGGAGGACAGCTGATAGTTTCTTGTCACCTCCACATGCAACTGCTCACATATGTGCATACAGTATTCACACACACACACACACACACACACACACACACACACACACAAAAAAATGCAGCATAATTTCACAGAAATTGCAATTGAATTTCACACAGGTTGGTGAGTAGAGAATTTGATGTAGTAATGTGAAGAGGATAAGGAAAGATGAAGATACTTGTGGAGCAACCATGGGGAAGCAGACCATTGTAGAACAGTCTTTGAGTGCAAAAGTTAGTTCTGGATGTTCGCTTTCAATGGTGACAGGGACACAGCCAGGGTCAGCAGCCTTGCAGAGAAGAAAAGTCCACAGGACACTGTTTGGAGAGAAGCTGGTCAAGACAGCAAAGGCTGGGATTTCAAGTATTTATCTAAAACCAGATTCCTCCTGCTATATTCTGGCAGGTGTTTCTTTAGAGAAATAACAGACTACACACCTGCCCTGGATCTTCTTAGCAGATTTTCCCAGATGTTTTCTGCTTTTAATTTTAGTAATGTATTTGAGGGTACCTAACAATTCACCACTGTCTGAGCTCCTTTTTTCCCCCCTCTTCTTCCAGTCTCACATTCCAGGGCTCTAAGTCAGTGTTACATCAATAGGCACACACGTAGAACGGGCAGCACTCAGGGACTAGAGCCAGCAACATCCCTGTTCAGGACTCAAGCACATAGCAACTGCATGCTGGATGGAGGCATAAGCTTACTGTACAATTCCATGACAAATTAAGACATAAAAATTTCCAAGGTACACTGCTTAATTTTCACTATAACCTAATATAATTATATCTAGAGACTATAGTTGGCCAAGAGCATTACTTTTCCCTATCTTTGCCTGTAGGTAAAAGACATCAGTCTCTCATTTGTTTCATATTTTTCTTTAAATAATGTTGAAATACTTCACACTAACTCATCATTCTTATTTTTGCCAGTTTGTAATTCTCATTGATTCACATGCAAATTTTTTTTTTTTTTATAAAATCCAAAGAAAGAACAGTGGCCATATAACTGCTACATGTCTGAGCATGGTATTTGAAGGTAGTAGTCCAAAAAGTCCTCCTATGTAACTTATGTGTATATTATATATATATATATCATCAACCATTTTGCTCATAACCCTAAAAAGATTAGGACAGCCAAATGATGCATTAGTCCACGATCAAATGACAGATTTGTTCTATTTAAGTTTCTAAATTTCACAATCAGTGTGATTATCAATAGAAATTTTCTGGACAGCAGTGTATGCTGTTTCTGAAGGACTCAGAAAAAAGCACTGGGAAAATAGCGAAACCATGTGAATGAGTCCATGGAAAGTCACAAGTGTTCTCATTTCTTTTAAATTTGCTTGTTCCTCATTGGCTTTCTATTTAGTTGACCTTTTGATTGTTTATGATATGGGAAAATATGTGGAGAACAAACTGGAATGTCAGCACATATTGTCTTTTCACCTTCTAGAAAAGTGTTAAAAGGAGTGACCTTAGCATTCATCTCTACAGATAAGTGTCAGACTGTTAGAAATGTATAGTAAACTTGGTTGATGCCAAAGGTAATCTTTGTAAAATACTAGTAACCTCAAACTTTTGCAATATTTTCTGTATTTCATGCTTTAGTAATAAAACATAGGACTATGCATAAGTGTGTTAATACTATTCAAAGTTCAGGAAAGTTGTATAAATAGAGAATTGAATTGTGTTTTCTGGAAAATCAATTATGTGAGATCTTGTCAGGCCTTCTGGGTGAGTGGAACCTACAGTAAATAATTTAGCAAAGGTTATATTAACAATGTTAACTAGTTTCTTTGTGTTTTAAAATAGACTATATACTACGGTCCGAAGGAATTTAATTTCTCCAGAATGTTCTTCATTTAAAGGAAAGAAGATAAAGAATGAGGATAAAGAAGAAATGACACTTTGTCTTATACATCCAAATGGGAACTGAATGGAATAAATTCTTGAGTCCTGTCTCCTGGTGACCAGTTTATGCCTCAAATTGGCACCTAACATATTATCCTATATCCTCAAGAGATCTAATGCACATACCACAGATCAATACCAAGGAACATGTGTTTAATCATCACTGTGCATTCTTACCCTCTCTCTCAGTGTGTCATGTTAAACATGTGTGCAGCTGCTCCCCCTGGCCTGAGCACCAGGAGGACTGGAGACCCTCATTCCTGTTGAGAAATCCTTTCTGAGAAACAGCATAACAAGGAGTCCACTTAATTGTTCATGGACCACCATCTGGTTATTCCGATCTGCCAATCCAACAAGTAGAAGGAAGGAGAAAGGTACGCAATTCTCACTATCTTTATATGTTTTAGACAAATTGCTACCCATAGAGGACTATGGTGTGCATCTGTTATTTTAGTGCCCAGTAAGAACTAAATAGCCAATTGCAATGACTGTATCCTGAAAAAAGCACTGCAACTAAGGACTTGTTATACTTCATGATGAAAGACGGGAGACCTCTTCAGGGTAGCTAATGGAAAAGAGAGGCTACCAACAAATTATACGTGGGGGAAAAATTCTGACATTAACCCTCACATCAATTATTATATCAATTCTTTCTGATTTTTTCCCTTGATAATTTCATGCTATATAGTATTTTGAACATGAAGGTACGCATTACCCTGCCTTATCCCTCTCCCACTCTTGATGAATCCCTTCTTCTTCTCATTATTCCCAGTTGAAATACCACTGAAGAGGATGACTCCGCATCTCCCAGCAAACAGTAACTAACAATATTGCCTGAGAGAGATGTGGGACCTCATGAACTCCTCTTCCATCTTTGAATGAACACTGGCTGGCCCTGCTTTGTGAAGGTTTTAGGCAAGTGAAAATGTCATGTGCTCTTTCATATCTGGGGTCTACCTTTGAATTTATAGGTTTATGTGTTTAACTTGGATTATTGATAGAGATTAGTATGCAAAAAATGACAAGGCCAAGGAAGGGAGAGCAATCCTTAAGGATGGAAACATAATAAAATTTTATTTTTTAATCCCAATTCTTGTATCATCCCTCATCCTCTGTAGTGTTTTCTGGTCTCTAGCAGATGTGATAGAGATGCCGTATCTTGTGCTAGACAATTGGCTTTCTTTTCTTATCAAACTGATAGAACTTTGGTCTCCTTGGTAGTGGGGTATTCTCTAAGGCAAGTATTTTATTTTGCATTATATTATTTTTCCTTGAAATAATTTTATTTATTGCCTACATATTTATGTGTTCTTATTAGGTAAAACATTAAGATAGTAAGGTTTTCCTCTCTGTTCAAAGTTTCCTTATGAGAATGCAATAAATTAAATTTAAGCATGCTAAAATTGATTTTTGAAAAACCACTTCCAAACTGACTTTGTTATGGATCACCAAATATTAAACATAAAATTCCATTGCCACCTGGTTGACCAAGTCTGTCATGCAAGAATATAATAGGAAGTCTTATAAAGCAACAATCTACTGAAGCCTTCCTTGTTCTGGGAGTTCCTGGCATCCAGAACTGGGGCACATACATTGCTCATGTTTATGATACAGCTTGTCTGTGGCATTCTGTTGTAGAACTACAGAATGACTCAGATCGTAGGTAAAAGGGTTCTCTAGCAGGTGTAGTATATGGTCTGAGGACTTGAAGTTATTCACTAGGAAATTAGTGTGTGAAAAAGAGTTGCTTGCGTCGTGGAAGAACAGGTGGAATGTGATGCTCTGTAGGCACTGGAGAAAGAAAAGGGAGAAAAAGTATGAAGCATGGTTCCATCCAAAAATGTCTGGAGGCAAACTCAGCATGAACAAATGAAATAGAGAAAAATCCAAACACATTTATGTTGTGACATCTAATTGAAGGGCTTTAGAATTAACAGAATTTCCTACTTATGTTGTATTCACTATCCTGTCATGTCAAAAGTTCGAACTCTGCTATAATCTAGTCATTTTAATGATAGCATTCTCTCAAAAATGCAGCTTTGTCATAATAATTTTTGTGGATATCCATAGCTTTCAGATAGTATACAGTATTTAATATCCTATATCATTTAGAAATGTGAGATAAGGGCTGGAGAGATGGCATAGCCCTTAAGGCCCTTGCCTATTAAACCTAAGGAACTAGGTTCAATTCCTTAGTATCCATGTAAGACAGCTTCACAAGATGGCCTACACATCTGGAGGCCTTGGTGCTCTCATTCTCTATCTGCCTCTCTCTCTCTCTCTCTCTCCACTTCTACTCCCTTTCTCTCTCCCTCTTTCTCAAATAAATAAATAAATAAATAAATAAATAAATAAATAAAACATTTTTTAAATGTTTCCACATTTAAAAAAAAGAAACATGAGATAAAACCCAGTTATTCATTTTTTTCCTTTTTATTAAAAGAGCAACGGGATTATGAACCTTTTTTGTTTGTTTGTTTGTTTGTTTGTACTCACCAGCCTAAAACTTCTTGAAGTAGTTTGAATGTATAGTGTGCATTTCTGAACAGATATTAACAATACTATGCAAATCACAAGGACTTTCATATGCTATAAAGCATTTATCCCAATATCCTCACAATTCTCCTGAGACTACTTCCCTGGTACATAGAGCAATTTCTAGTGAATTCCTTGTAAAATTTGGTATATATATATTCTAATGTAGACTGCCTCATCACTTTAGTTTTGGAGAATAGAGTATGTTTCCAAGATGTCTAAAGTGGATCAGGCTGCTTATTTCAAACAACAAACTCGGGGTCTCAATGGGGTGATCTAGGAACTAGGCAGATGAGTGGGTTGAATTCTTGCCCATGCTCTGCAGTGCCACCCAAAGAATGCAGCAAACATCCATTCCAGTTAGGGACTTTGATGTCTGGGATAGCAGACTTATGTCACATTCCAAAATCAACACAGGCAAAATGCCTGCAGCCAGCTGTTGAGGCCTTTGTCTGTTCATTACCCTGCCAAGGATATTTTTGGGATTTGCTATACTATGAAATAACAAATAAAATGGCCCAAGAAAAATATGCATCAATTAAAATATCTTTACACAAAGGGCAGACTGAAACTAGAATGTTTTTAACCTGCTTACTTTGTTAACTGCTAACCTTGTCAGGAGTGAGGGAATTTAGGAGTCATTCTTTTAACCATGGTTTATTTATTGAAGTAACATAGACATATCTTCAGAAGAATGAATACATGTAACAGATTCAAGGGATATTAATTCAATTTCCTTTGGTATATGAAACAAAAGGAAACATTTTAATTAAAGAACAGGTTTTTAAACAATAGTTTTATGCACTTTACACACACACACACACAAAAAAAAAAAAAAAAAAAAAAAAAAAAAAACAGTAAAACCCAGATGTTTTAAAGAATTTAACAAACCTAGAAGTAATATAAGAAAATTTACTTACATGTCTATTCACATGACAAGGAAAGGTTCCTTAAAAACCAAGCAAATGGAAAATTTGGGGAAATTTGTTTTGTGTTGCATCACAAAATAATTTATAAACTAAAATGACAAAATATTTAAAAACAAGATTGACTACAGAAAAATATAAAGGAACACTATAAATGGACATATTGAGACACATGATTTTTTTTTTTTTTTTTAGGAAAATATAAAGTTGGATAGATGCAAGCCTCTGGTAAGAATGGTTTCATCAACAATCACAATCTTTTGGGGACATACATCAATACGATAATGCTACATGAAATCCACATTGCTAGGTCATTAAAGTGAAACTCACTGCTTGTAACACTATGACTCATGTTTGAATGACGGTCACTAATATAAATATCTTCTGGAAAAACATAATATCCTTCTTGAGGGTAAGACCAGTGGCTAACATGTAGCATTTTGCACAAGGGCTATTTTAAACAGCAAAATGCCTACAAAGAGCACAAAGAGGCCGGCATGTGGCATTACTGGAACAGAAAGGTGTACTTCTTTACAACGCGGAAATTTAAACAAGAAGGAAAGTTGCCCCTCCCACTTCATCTGGAAAACGCAAATCTCTCATCTATGAATGATTATCAATCTACCTCAAGTATTGCTTTTGGTGTCACCACACATTTTAGCAAGTAAATAAATTTGGAAATACAGGAAGGACCCAAGAAAAGTCAGAATCCTTTTCTCTCTTTCTCTCTCTATGAGTGTGTGTGTGTGTGTATTTCTTTGTACTTATAAAAGAGAGAGAGGAAGAAGAGGAGAAAGAGCAGAAATAAGAGGAGGAAGTAGATAAAAGGCCTTTACATAGTACTGAAGCAGATAGCTTCCAGAGAGAAATCTAAGCAATATAAAAGTTTTCTTGGATGGTATATCGTCTAGAACAAAAAAATGACCTATGAGCTCTGTGCTTTTGGTTTTGAATGGGTGCAGTGATTAGGAATGTAATCAGCAAAATCCAAGAAGAAATAAAGTATAGACAATCTGTCCTTGCAAAGAACAGTACCCAGCAGAAATGACTGGAGAAGCTCCCTGAACAATGGAAGGACCAAGCAACAAGCAAAAATAAATAACAGAACACTGGATAGCAAAGCCTCAGGTTAGGAGTTCACAAATCACAGCAGAAAGAGGGGAGAATCCCTATGGAGGAGTCAGTGGAGGTCCTGATCCATCACAGTCCCGGGCAATGGTCTTCTCCTGGGTTGAGATTTCCAATTAACAGTTTCCATGACAAACTTTTTTTTTTTAAATTATTTTATTTATTTTTGGAGAGAGACACAGAGAGAGACAGACAGAGAGGGAGAGGGAAACAGATAGAGATGGGCGCGCCAGCAGTCTCTCAGCTGCTGTGAACGAAATCCAGATGTGTGCGCTCTCTTGTGGTCAAGTGTGGCATTGCACCCTTGCGTCACTGCATCTGGCTAAACATGGGACCTGGAGATTGGAACCAGGTTCTTAGGCTTAGCAGGCAGGTGCCTTAACCACTAAGCCATCTCCCCAGCCCGACAAACATTTTTTTTATACCATGGGATATCAGACAGTTCTGGGAGGGATTTACATTGCAGAGCTCCTCAAATGCGGCAGGTTTTAAACCCACGGCTCTACACATGGGTGGGAGGAAGGGCTTGTCACAATGGCAAAATCAGGAAGAATATTGCCCCTACTTTGTTTTCAACAAGCTGTAATAGCACAGGACAATTTATTGACATAACTTGTATTACAGGTAACTTCTACAGATACTATTTTTATAAAGGAGGTTTATTCTCAATAAAAATGTTCAAGTTCCTATTTATTGTTTAAATTATTGAATGGATTATACCAAATAAAACAGTTTAAATCACATAGACATTTTTATTTATTTACCACAAATAGTAAACATAAACTATATTTCCTCAAACAAGTTCTGAAGTGACCAACATTGTCATTTCTTCTGATTGATATGCCAATTCTAAGAAAAAAACATAGAGCTGATAATCATAATAGGCTTTAAAAATATATATATATGATGAAGCTTCCCAATCTTTGACTAATTCTTTGGAAAATCATCTGCATTTTTTTTTTATAAGTCAAAAACAACTCGACATCATAGGGATGAATCCACTTGTAGAATGTATCTGTGCCTGTCTGTCCCTCTCTGCTAATGTCCAACTCTTAGCCTAACCATAGGCAAATCATTATTGTTAAAATCAGGAATAGTGTAGCAACCACTATATTCCTTCTTTTCTCTGTTCATTCCATCCTCTCTGTCTGGCTTGCTCATAAGCCTGCCTCCTTCCTTCCTTCCTTCCTTCCTTCCTTCCTTCCTTCCTTCCTTCCTTCCTTCCTTCCTTCCTTTCTTTCTTTCTTTCTTTCTTTCTTTCTTTCTTTCTTTCTTTCTTTCTTTCTTTCTTTCATCTTTTCTCACTTTATCTCTCTATCTGTGTTTCCCTCCCTTCTTCCTTCTTACCCTCCTTCCTTCTATCAGTATTTCCTTCCTCCCTCTCTCCTTTCCTTCTTCCCTCCGTCTCCCTTCTCCCTCTTTACTTCTCTCCCTCCTTTACGTCCTCCCTCCTTCTCTTTCTTTCTTCCTTCCTTCCTTCCTTCCTTCCTTCCTTCCTTCCTTCCTTTCTTTCTTTCTTTCTTTCTTTCTTTCTTTCTTTCTTTCTTCTTTTTTAGTTAGCACATTTTTTTTTTTTTGAGGTAAGGTCTCGCTCTATCCCGGGCTGGCCTCCAGTTTACTGGCCAACAATACATGGCGATCCCCCTACCACTGCCTCGTGAGTCTATAGTGCAGCCTGACCTTGAAATCATCATTTTATTGCATCAGACTTTATATCTATAATTTACAGGAGAGAAATGGTAAAAAGACAAGCTACAATTTTAGAAGTCTGAGGAAGCTGCAGTGTATATTTTGAAATCAATATAGATTTAGAACAAAAAGATAAAATGCATTTGACCACTTGTGAAACTACATGTCAATTGTAGCCAACTAAGAAATAATGATACTTGTCATTCAAATTGACATTATTGGAGTTGGGGATTTAGCTCAGTGGATGAGCGCTTGCCTAGCAAGCACAAGGCCCTGGGTTCGGTCCTCAGCACCAAAAAAAAAAAAAAAAAAAAAAAGAGACAAAATCAAATTGACATTATTAAAAAATGTCTATGAAAATATATAATGCATTGATATTTAATGAGTCAAACTCCTAAAATATACTTTATTTGTTCACAATTTTAGTGGCTGTGTAAAATATATGACATGTTTAGTTTCTACACAATTTTGGAATTATAATAATATATTTTTACATATTTAGGTTTTAAACAAGATATTATTTTTTTCATATTTCTCTAAGATATTTGGAGTTTCAGACATAATAGAATTCCTAGAATAAAATTTGTGGTTCCACAAAATTTTGTTTATTTGTTTATTTTGAGGTAGGGTCTCACTCTAGTCCAGGTCAACCTGTAATTAATTGCTCTGTATTCCCAGGGTGGGCTTGAACTCACATTTATCCTCCTACATCTGCCTCCCCTAGTGCTGGAATTAAAGTGCAAAACCACACCCAGCTATTTCATAAGGTTTATATTAGCAAATTTTTTATATCTCTAGACTTCAAAAGAAAAGACAGGAAACATTCTTATCCACCTATTGTACATTATAATTATATACTACATTTAATTATGCAAAATATTTCATTGTGTAGTAAATTACCAAACATTTATTTAAAGATTAATAATATTCATAATTATAATACTCATTTTATGCTGAAAATTGGGTAAAATACTTAATTATTACTCATTGGTTGTCATTACATATTTAATAAATTTAAGCAATTTTATTAAATGTTAGTAGGGCATGTTGTGTCTTTCTCACAAAGTATATGTTTCAATGTTAACATAAGGCTTGATAATATTGACCATATAGTAAACTTGTAGTTATTAGCAACAAGATGACAATACCATGGTTGCCTTGAAAATAAATATATGTCCTAGAAATTAAAGTATTTGCATAATTAAATCATTTTCTTTAGAGTTGTTATTGATATATATTTAACTCTTGAAGTTATTTTAACTATTTTTTGAGGCAAGCCCAACAGATTGGACTTTTCTGTGAGACAGAACAAGAGTAAGAGAGTTGGAGGGGAGAGAGAATGAGAGAAGTGGCATGGCCACTGCAATAGAACTCCAGACACGTGAACCCCATGTGCACTTGTGTCACTTTTTGCATCTGGTTTATATGGGACATAGAGTGTAGAACATGAGTACTTAGGCTTGGCTGGCAAGCACCATAACTGCTAGCGCATATCTCCAGCAATTTTTTTTTCTATAAATTATTTTATTTTATCATTTTATTTTATTTGACAGAGATAAAGAGGCAGAGAGAGAGAGAATGGGTGTTTCAGGACCTCCAGCTCCTGCAAACAAACTCCAGACAGATACGCCACCTTGTGTATCTGGTTTATGTGGGTCCAGGGAAATTGAGCCTGATTCTTTTGGCTTGTCAGGCGAGCAGCTTAACCACTAACTCATCTCTCCAGCCCCTCTTATAATTTTCAATGCAATTTGTGAATTTGAGCTAAGGCAACACTTTAAAAATGTCTGAATATGAAATATTTACATTAGCCTAGCTTTGTATGACAAAGAGAAAATATAATGAAAAATAATTTATGCACCAGAAAGAAATATAGTTATTTTCCTTACTTCATTGAAGTATTATTTACATGTGATAAAATTGATTTAATTTAATTTTAAGTTTACATGTCCATGTAAACTAACCATAATCAGTAGATAAAGTATTTATTTCTAAGAGATTATGGATATTTTCATCACTTCAAAACATCTAAGTTTTTCATAATTTTTAATTTAAGCACAGATACATCTTCATGTTGAAATCAATAACTTTTTTCAAATGACTTCACAGAAACTCTTGCAGTGACCTCTCATTTCCTTTCGACCAGTCTTAATGGCTCATATTTCTTCCAACTGCTCTTTATGAAACATGGTTTGCTTATGTCTAGCTATTCTCTGAATGCATTGGCTTTTATTCCTTTGGCAATATTGTATTATAGTTCATTCATCATAATCCAGCTGCCCTAACAAGCTAAGGGCAAAATGTGAGCAACATTACTCTTTCCTTACATACTATTTGCTTGCAGAATGAATAAAATCTAAGAAATAGTATCATGGTTACTCTCATCTACTTTGCATTCCATTGATTTCATCATTAGCTAATGACCTTAGGTCTTCTCTTCAATAACAATTTGTTAATCCATGAAGAAAATTTGAAAATAACCTTCAATATTTTATATTTATCACTATTAATTTTACTTCTATTAAACATTAATCCATATGCAGTTTTTTAGTATTGATTAAGTTAATAATATGGTGATGATGGGTTTCATTGGTTCCTCATTAAATGCATAGCCACTCATTCAGAAAAGGACTCCAGGGAAGGAGAATAGGAGTAAATGTGAGATTAGAAAACTGACTTGTTATTCTTATTCCAGCTGATATTGTTTTGGTTCTTATTTATTTATTTGCTTTTGAAGTGGAAAGTAGAAGCAAGTGGAATAGATTAATTGAGGGATTTTTACCTCTCTAACTGTCAGTATGGTTCCAGTAAGAATATATGATGATTCTCTATGAAAGTCCCTATAGACATCAACACTATAGTTTCATGGATTGGTTACAACAATGTGAGATGAGTGTGGTGGGAATGGAAATCCAGAGTGATCAAACCATTTGGTCAAGGACATAAATCAGTCTGTGAAAAGAAATATACCTAGAAAGATTTGAATTCATATAAAGTCTCCTTCCAATAACTCTATTGAACTTTCTGCTTCATAAAGATTATATCAAATGGTTTTCTGATTATAACATCTTACAATATTTTCAAAGTTTAAAGATAGTCAGTTCTTCTTTAAGACAAATATTTTCTTTTTCTTAAGCTTTATTCTTTGGAAGCCATGCCCAGTTCATTCAGTCTTCAGAATCCTGGTTTCTGAATGTTCTCTTACTGATGATGCCTTAGCTCCCAGTGTAAGGGTTACTGAGCTACAGGATAATCATTAACTTGAAACAGCATTAATAGTTCCATGTACAACTTTCTGAAAAAAAAAGGAATGATATAATTTAATTTGATTTAATAAAGTTAATTTTGTTGCATAAATGCATACTTTATATTATTTTGAAATTGCCCAAAATATAGCTTAACATCAAAATGTTATTACATTCCAGTCTATATTGAATGGATAAATAAAAATACAAGAGATGGCTGAACAGAAACATACTATGACAAAAATTAAGATAACTTGCTTTGTTGAAACTTAAAACCAATGTATATCAGGTTATATCTAAATTAAGTTTTATTTTTATCTTTACCTGTGTCACATAACATGATCATAGATCATGTTATTTCAATAGCATCTCATAACTTGGCTTCTAAAAGTTAAGTAAAATTTATAACAGAATTTATTTATTTAAGAGTCCAGCAGAATTTCTTATTTTTACAACCTGTAACAATCTTATATTTTGGCTTCTTTATTGATAATGAAAACAATTGAAATAAATATTTGTAAAACAACCTAATACCAATGACATTCAAATATGCTGAGGATACAAAAGAACTACATGTTTATCATTGAGTAATCACAAAGTGCTATAAACAAGACTATGCCACTTACAATCCAGGAAAATATTTAGAATTTAAATGACATAATGTCTGCAATTATTTTCCCTTTGTGCTTCCAACCCAAAGCTAAATACATGGTGTTTGCTACAGATTCATTCTCAACACCCCCCCCACACACACACATGTCCCCCATTCTAGTACAAACATACATAAGTACACCTAAGGATAAAGAAAAAAATTAACCTAACATGATATTTTTATGTATCTTCATGCATCTTCTCTGTATTTGGTTCCCATTCTGCAACTTAGTAATGATTACACGTTAAACTCATTACTATCTGAGAGAAAGTAGTTCATTTATTAGAAGCTACTCCTGTCAGTAGATAAGATTCATGTGCTAACTTAGAAGAATGAGCTAAAGACACTTGGTTACCTTCTACGAGATGTCAAACATCATAATAGACCCTGTTACTGAATAGCTAGTTGCACTACATCAATATCACTATGGACAGATATCTTCCTATCTTTCCAGTGATTGAGTTGATTAGAATAAAATGATGAGTTTGACAGTCATTGCAAATTTTCTACCTAATCAGGACAAATGTATTAATTGAAAGTTTACAATGGGCCAGTAACTTAAGTACTTTATAGCTAGGAAAATTGAGAATTAGAGTATAATGGGCTTACAAATGATTGTATGAAATTCACACAAATTCCCTGACTCAACTTTCTGATTCCTACACTACAAAATATTCTTCACAACTCCAAAAGTATTATTGTGTAATAAAAGATAGGGTGTATTTATGCTAATGAAAAGTAAATGGTGTATAAATTGCATCATATAAATGATATTTTAAGTATAATTTAGTACTCTGTTTCAAGATTATGTATGGAAAGACTTTAATGTCCAAGAAAATGTTGTAATGTTCTTCTCATTGAGAAGAACTGTTCATGATCTAGGCACTGTAAGGCAATAAATAATCAAAAAGTGGGAAGAAATGTAAAATAACTTTGGTTCTACTACTGTGTTTGTGAATTTCAAAAGCCACTGTAATAGATAATGATGAGGGGCTGCAGAGATGATATATCAGTTAAGGCACTGTCCTTCAAAGCCTAAGGACTCAGGTTTGATTCCCCAGTAACCACATAAAGCCAGATGCATAAAGTGGTGTAATGAATCAGGAGTTCATTTGCAGTGGCTAGAGGCAGTGGTGTGCCCATTTTGTTACTCTTTATATATATCTAACTCTAATTCACTCTCTTTTGCACACACATAAACTGTGTGTGTGTGTGTGTGTGTGTGTGTGTGTGTGTGTGAATGAGATGAGGCTTCAGAGGTAGCACAGTCAGCAAAGCACTTTCTGTTTAATCAAGAACGTGTAGGTTTGATACCCAGAACAACATACAATGCCTATTGTGGTGGTCCACATCTGTAATACCCGCTTTGAGAAGGTGGAAACACATGGAATTGTGGGGCTTACTAGCCAACCACTCTTACCTCCTTGGTGAGGTCCTGATCAATGACAAACCCTGTCTAATTGACAAAATAAACAGTAAAGTTATCCTGTAGCCTCCTCACACCTTTGTACACAAGTGAGTGAGGACCCACACATGCATGCACCACCACTCCCATGAATACACACACACTAATATAGAGATATACTCATTAAAAATAATTTTGTTCTGAAATATCTCACCACATCATCTAAGAAAGGTGAACTAATGCAGATCAAAAAGGTGACAATAGTGTAGGCGTTAGGAGAAGAGCTATGGGAGCGTGCACTGCTAGGATATCGTGTGCCTAGCCAAGATAAGGAACTAAGAACTCTTCCCTCAAAGCTGACCGGAGACTATTGAAATGCCAGTGCTCCCGACTAGTTGCGCATGAACTATGTGCAATGTGTGTGGTGTGTGTATGTCTAGTATTTGCACGTGTGCAAATGCACACATCTCTTCCACATGTGTGTGGAGGTAGAGGAGAATTTCAGATGGCCTCCTTTAGTGTATTCTGGGTATTTCCTCGAGAGCTTCACTCCTTGAAGCCAGGTGCTGCTGTTTTCAGTTGAACTGGCTGATCAGTGAGCCCCAGCAAATCTGCAAGTCTTTATTCCCATAGAATGGTTGATGGAGGATCACACTGAGAGCTCTCCAGGCCCCCTTAGGCGGTCCTCATGTTTACCCAGCTAGTGCTCTTACCTGCTGAGCCACCTCTCAGCCCTTGTTGACTTTCTAAAAGGCCATTATTACTCTCTTTATTTGTTTCCTTTCTTGTGGCATTCAATAAATTCAAATTCCCCTTCTTTTTTTCAATATGACAATTTATATATTCCAAAATGTACATTTATACCTTTGGGGCATTTTAAAGAAAGAAAAATCAACTAAATTGTGTATTTGATATTCAGCTTCAAGTATATGTGAATATTTCACTCATTTTTTAAATTGAAATAACCTAAGGCTTTTCATACAACCAGTTCCTCTCACGGATCATAATAATTACTTCAGATAACTTATAAAAACCTTTTTATGCCTATTAAAAAATAGCATTCAAAGGCTGGAGAGATGGCATAGGGGTTAAGACACCTGCCTCCTAAGCCTAAGAATGGCCCTTCCATTCTCCAGGGTCCACATTTAGCCAGCCGCAGTGATACAAGGGTACAATGCCTCTGGAGTGCATTCACAGTGTATGAGAGGCTGCTGGTGTGTCCATTCTCTATCTGTCCCTCTCTCTCTTTCTGACTCTGTCCAAAAAGAAAAAAAAAAAAATAGCATTTAAGACCTATAAAGACTACATTAGAGTCAATTAAATATACTTATGCATATTTACAGGATTATAAATATGTTCAAAACACTACTTGTTCATAACTAATTTCAATTTTCTAAAGTTACTTATTATCTATTGATTCATCACATTTTGTCTAGTTTAGTTACTCAGTTCCAATATTTTCTGTTATAAAAATCTAAGGTATTTATGATAAGAATATATTATGGCTCATAGTTCATTCATTTGCAGCAAGGGGAAGAGAAATGTTGAAGAAATGGACAGAAATCACTAAATGAAATGTTTTAAGTAGGATTTCTACAAATCAATGAATAAAGACCCCATTCTTTAGGTAGCTATCTTGAGTTCATAAGTTTATTCACTGTAAGAGCCATGATGCTGACTGCCATCCAGAAGATTAATGTGATTGGCTATAATTGTTTAAAAGCAGGGTGTTGATCTTTTGGTTAGATAATGTGCTCATATATTCATTAAGTCTCAGAAATAATTCCAAGTATTTCCAAGCCATGACCTGCAGGCTGCATGCATCACAGGATAGCTATGGATGCAGGCCAGCACATCTGAAGATGCCAACATCATATCACAGTGTCAAAAGTTTGGAAACTGATGGATATAACTATAACAATATTAATGGATGACAGGTAAAATGGTACAAAATAATTTTTTTGATATTACTTAATGATATTCCTAAGGCATTACAAGTTTTCTAGTGGAAAACTTATAAAATAACAATGTTAATTCCAGAATTTTGATCACAAACTGTTATTTCTTCCATGAATCTGTACCAGAATTCTATCTGGGAACACAATGTTCCATTCTAACATCTTTCTTGCTAATAGCTTTATCCAGACAGTAGGCAATGCTCATGTCAAGTGTGGTCTGTTTATAGGATAATGAAAAATGTAGCGATAAAAATGTAATGTATGTCTGGTAGAGTAAAATATTTTTATTCATTTTTTGATTATTCCAAGAAACAAATTTGATTATACACAAAGTATGTATTTTCCTTTATTACTGTACTTTAAAGCATGTACTATTTAGACTGAGTACTGATTATTATTTATAAATTAGAAATTAAAAACATGAATCATACCAATTTTAATGACAGCTATTCAATAATCAGGTTTAATAATCACAAAATGCAAATATTGTCAGTTGCTTTTTCTCATTTACTGTTGGCAGCAAGGGAATTTAAAAACAACGTATTCCAATAAAAATCCAGAGAACAGTGAATCCACGCATCCCTAAAACCAGGCGTGGCTTTATCAGTTTTGAATCTTATTTGAAAGATACGAAAATTGTCAGTCCATGTAGGGATACATCCTATGCAAAGATTCCCACATTTGAATGGTTAGGAACCTCCAAATATGCTTAGAAAGAGCCGACTGGCAATAGGCACAGAGGACAGACAAAGAGAAAGAATGCTTCTATGAGGTCCTTGGAGAAAAGGAATATTAAGATATTTATTCAAAAAGGGAAAGGTGGAGCAATTGGGGGAAAGGTATAGTGGAAAGATTCCTGTTGTCACTCTTCTGCTGTGTCTGTGATGCGCAGTATGTATGTATATATTTGAAAATATAAATTATCTTAAATTCAGTAAAAGATGGTATTGTAGCAGGGGTTAAATTATGCTGGAATAGCCAGAAATTGAATGAAACTGAATGAGAGAGAAATGACATTGAAAACACTTCTAGAACCAGTAAACTGTATTCTTTCCAATCTAAAATTAGCGAGCTATAAATGGCCCCATTAACACTCACATTTTCGTCATCTTTGAAATTGCAAAGGCATTTTTATAAAGTGTCATTAATTTGCATGATTGTCAAGTGGATGGCTCATGAATACAGGCTCACTTAAAAGGCAGAAACATCTCTCAGTAGGGGTCAAGTAGCTGAGTATGAAAAACAAAATTAAGCACAATCCAGTCTTTCTAAGGAATTGTGGTTTTTCACCTGCAGTTAGGTTCAAGGTTCTATACCGGCAGGGAAATGATAGTACCACAAGCATCTGAGATGTGAGAAACTTAGAGAAAGCTAATCTCATGTCACTGAAATAAAGTTGGGTTTATCTAACATTCATGCCTTGAGGCAGCTTATTTGAATTTAAGGAGGAGGTGACTTCCAAACAGCAGGGAATCTTTAAATTAAATGGAAGGCTTCAAAACCTTTTCATGTTTTGTCCTCTCGTGTGGGCAAGCATCTTGTTAATCTAGGAAAACAGTTGCTCACTGAATAGTGTTTTTGGTATTATTCTTTTTCTTGAATTATTCAAGAAATTTTATCATTTTATTTATTAATTTGGCAGAGATAGAGAAAGAGGGAGAGGGACTCAGAGAGAGAAAATGTGCATCTCAGGGTCTCTAGACCTGGAGAGGAATTCCTGGAGAGGAATTCCAGACACATGCATCCACCTTGGGCATCTGGGTTTACGTGGAAACTGGGGAATCGAACGTGGATCTTTTGCTTTTGCTGCAAATGCTTTAGCCACTAAGCCATATCTCCAGCCCCTTGAGCAATTTTAATTAATGCTACTGTGCATCTCTCAAAAACTTTTTCCAGGTTCTTTCTGATGGAATTTCATACAGGACATATGACTGACAATTTCTTGTAGAATAAGAAAAAAAAAGTATTTTATAATATTTGAACCCAGGCTTATTTGCTTCGGATGAAATACTTTCCAGACATGATGTGTTAGCTAAACTGCTGAGAAGAACTTCAAAGGAAATGAGTGTATTTCTCATTTTGGTGTTATATCTTCTTAATAACAACGGATTATTTTTCAATATGTGCTATTTTACATGAACAAATAAGTTTTCTTTCTCTTTCTAATATTCTTAAATTTTATTTCATGTCTTTATGAGGATGGCACATTCAGGTGACAGCTTACATGTAGAGGTCAGAGGTCAAGCTCAGGCTGCCATTCTTCATCTTTCTTCTTCTTTGAGGTGCAGTTGTTCTTGTTTGCTGTTGGATTTGTCAGGCTAGCAGATGCATTCAGTTACATTCATTCTGGAGATCCACCCTGTGGTCATCAGAGAAGGCAGAAATTGACTAGGCATCTTAGGGGTATCAGACTCAAAACAGAACAGCACTGTCTTTGCTAAGTGCAGGAATTGTCCTTGGACCTGTATGAGAAAATGTAAGTCATTACACTTTATTACAGGTCAGAAAGAACCTGGCCTTTCCTTATTGCTGTCCCCTTAGGGAGTCCTTCTACTCCTCTCCTAAAGGATTTTGAAATCCCTGATCCAAGACTCTTGGCTTCAGGAGTAAATTGATTAAAGCAGCAGCCCATCCACGGAGCTCATAAAAAATAAAATAAATAAAAACTAAACAAACAAACAAAAAGCACACCTAAAGACCAGATCTTCCTCACATAGTGACTCCCCGTTTAAAAAAAAAAAAAAAAAAAAAAAAAAAAAAAAAAAACAGAATTGAGTCTGGAGGTGGCTTCTCAAGCCCCCTCTTGCCCGCCTGAGCAAGACCTCTGTCTTCTCTCATGGGGCTTCTCAAAGCCCCTCTTCACTCCCTGGGCAAGAACTGTACCTTGCCTCCTCTGATATTTTAGGCTTAAGTCCCCCTCTTCTCCCCCCCTCCTCAAGCTTTAGCTATAGTAAAAATTTTCTGAACTTTGTCCTCTGGTCTGTGGATTTCAATCTTCAAATTCATAGGACAAGGATCCGGGAACACCCCAAACTGTTGGTGTGTTTGCATGTAAGAAACGCAAACTTTCTGTGTCCCTCTGAACCACTGGGACATCTCCCTTGCCTACTGTCTTCTATTTTTAAATAACAGCTATTTTCTTGTTGCTAAAAGAAAACATTGATTTCCCCAGAGCTATGAATAACTTTATGAAGGAAAAATTTCCCTCCCATTCTCTCACCATTTTTCTCTTTACCTTCCTAGCTCTCTCTTTGCCTTTCCTGTCCCTTTTCTACCTCTTCTTCTTTCACTCTCTCTCTCTCTCTCTCTTCTCTCTCTCTCTCTCTCTCTCTCTCTCTCTCTCTCCATCCACTTTTTTCTTTAGTCTAGAAGAATTAAAAAAAGAATACTGAAAATTCAGACAGTAATGCCAAAAACTTTAAAAGTACAATATGTTGACTGGAGTTGGTATATTGCTTGAATGGGAAAGTTTTACAAGGACTTCAATTCATTTAAGTGTAGACATATACACATGTTGGCATCTATAAATATATTTTTTATGCTGGCCCAATCCTGAAGTTCTCCACTTTGAGAGAGAGAGAAAGGGGGGGGGGAGGGAATGGTGATGCCTTTGGTATTGAAAACCTCAGCAAAAAACAGTAAAATCAGCAATGCCATCTGGTCTAACAAATTCACTGCCAGACACAAAGTTAGCCATGTGTCATTTTTGAGCTTTCTGTGAGTGTTTCTGAATGCTTCATGGGGTGCATTAATGTTTTAGGGCTGTTATAGACAGGAGGCATAAGACCAGAGAGATATATTTCTATTACAACACACAACATCCTGAAGTCAAGGGGAATCAAGGCCACATTCATTGAGGGCTCTAGCTAGTATCCTTTCTGTTGTGTGACAAGGGTCTAAGGGCTGGAAGGGAACAAAAAGTGACTCCAAATCATAAACTTGAGCTCCACTTACACCTGACAAGGAATACAAATACAAGGAAGTTCAGCTTAGCTGGTGCCTCAGGATATGGTCTCACCAGCGCTTGAACTTCATGCTTGGCTTGCTTTAACACAATGGTCACTACAAGACAAAATGTTTTCCTTGCTGTTGCTAAAGGTGATCTTCAGCTTCTGTATTAACTGCTGCTTGCTTGTGGTTGCAGGGTAGGGAAATTCCAGGGAAGGGAGATTCCAAGAAAGTTTCTGTTTTTTTTTTTTTTTTTTTATAATCAACTAAAATTAACCCTTGCTTTTGTAAAATTATATCTACCAAACTTTTGAACTGTAAAGCTAAGATGTGAAATCTTGTGGTTTTCTCCTATAAAAGGAGCCCTGAAGTCCAGAACAGCACTGCATTCAGGCTCCCTGAGTTGTGGGTGTAGGAGGCTAATAAAGATTTCTTCCTAGTGCAATTTAGTGTGTGATTGGTCTTCCCAGAGACCCTCACTGTATCCCTTTCCTCTAGATAATTTTTGATTCATCCCCATTCCCCATGTTTCTTTGATCTCCTTTGGTTTGGGCACATATTCCCATTTCTCCCTATCCACCCATGTTCTGTGTGTCTTCCATTTCCACATTCCCATCCTCTCATATGGGCAGTATTACTAACCTCTTATGGAGTCACATTAAACTTAACGTATCTACAACACCTCTATTTTTATATAAGGGCAAATCCAAATGTATTAGGGTGAGGACTTGACTTTTGAAGGGGAACATGATTAACCTACATCTGATAATCATACTTCAGAATTTTTTTCAGGTTAATTTTATTCATGGCATTTCTATTGCCAGCTTGCTTAGGTTTTTAGGATTATTAATTTTTATTTCGTTAGAAACAATTCCTTAACTCTAAGTGGTGGGCATACAAATTAGATTGCATTATGAAGGCATGTAAGCTTTACAAAAGAAAAAAAAAAAAAAAAAAAAAAAAAAACATGGTTGAGCAAATCTCTCTGAACTGAGGCTTAGAGCTTTTAGGGTAGATGCCCACTAAGGGAATAACTGGATCTGTTGGTAATTGTATAGTTATCCCTTTTAGGAGTCTCCATATTGCTTTCCACAGTGCTTATGCCATCTTACATTCCCACCAACAGTGAATGAGGGTTCCTATTTCTCCCCAACCTCGCCACATTTGTTTTCATTCAATTTTTTAATGTTAGCTATTCTTATTGGGGTAAGGTGGAATCTCTTAGTCATTTTAATTTGCATTTCCCTGATGTTTAGGGATGTTGAACATTTTATTAAGTGTGTATTTGCCATTTGTATTTCTTCCTCTAAAAACTCCCTAGACAGTACTCTGCCCCATTTTGTGAGTGGGTTGATTGACATTTTATTGTTTAGGTTTTTGCTGTTCAATTCATAATAGCTAAGAGCCGGAATCAACCCTGATGTCCATCACTAGATGAATGGATAATCAAGATGTGGTATATCTACACAATGGAATTGTATAAAACAGTAAGGGAAAATGACACAATGAAATTTGAAGAAAAAAAGGTCAAACTTGGAATGGATCATTCTCAATGAAGTCACCCAATCATAGAAAGATAATCATCACATGTTCTCACTCATCTGTGGCTTCTAATCTGAATCTGCCCAAGATGCTGACATACCTAAGAAGCACCTTGAGGACTGGACAATAGAGAGGGTGGGACAGGATGGGAGGGGAATGGTGGGGGGGGGATGGTACCCAAATGAAAATGGTACCATAAAATCTTATATCCTGAAAGACTAAAAGGTTGAACTGTCATAAGGTCCTTAGAGGGAACACCTGAGTCACAGGGCCTGAGAGAGGGTATGATGAAGACTAACCTTAATCTTCTCCTTTTTCTGTCTCTCTCCCTCTTCTCTCTCTTCTCTCTTTCTCTTTTATGTTACCTATCTTTTTTTTCCCTCTTTTTCATTGGTGCTGGTCTGTAACTTCCAGTACCAGCATGTGGTTAACTTCTACAATGAGCTGTTGATCCAAGAGACCTACAACATTTCCCAAAAGAAGACAGATTTCTGTCAGAGTACTTGATGACCCATCAAAGGTTAATGGTAAGACCCTACTACCGAAGACACCATATGCTGTTGGTATGTAACATGGAGTGATCAGGGTGGAATCTGGAAGAGAGGCAGTCCCCAGACAGTTAGCTTGTCTAGTGCCAGAAGGTGCTACAAGAGTGACTGCGGGAAAATGACCAACAACTGCACAAGCAAAGTGTGACCTAAGCTTCTCAGTAGTAAACAACCTGATATGATGCTCACACAAATGCAATAATGGCACACAGCCATGGTGGGTTACCAACTGCTCTTGATTTGGCTAACAGATCCACTCAGTGGAATGGAATTCATAATTGGAACTGGGAAACAAGTCAGAACCATATCCAAAAATGAACCCGCTCTCCAATATCAAGCTTCCGCCAATCATGGGCCACAAGAGGGCCGACACCTATAAAATTCTCTCTAAAATAATAATGGTTATCCCATCTATCCAATGCTGGCTGACTTCTCTCTCCCTTGGAGAATTTGCTTCTCTCTTCTTCTTCTTCTTCTTTTTTTTTTTTTTTTTTTTTTTTTTTTTTTTTTTTGAGAGAGACAGAATGGGTCTACCAATAGCCTCTCAGCTGCTGTGAATGAGCTCCAGATGCCTTCACCCCCTTGTGGCCAAGTGTGGCATTGTGCCCTTGTGTCACTTTTTGTGTCCGGCTAAATGTGGGACCTGGAGAATCAAACCAGTGTTCTTATGCTTGGCAGGCAGGCACATTGACCGCTGAGCCATCTCTCCAGCCCAAATTTGCTTCTCTTTTTTTCAGATGGATGCTGAACTTGAGGAGAGAATCAGCCTATTGCACCTCACCAGAGCTCCAGCTGAAACGATAGAGTAATTGGGGAAATGAGCAAGAGTGGTGCTTTCTTCATGAACCTGGTACCAGCACAAGGGTGAAGGAGGTAGACACAGAGAACACTGAATTCTTACCAAACCAGATATCCAGAGACACAGAGGCTCCCAATACCTCATCAATGAAGTAGAACCCAACCTTGCTCAGGGAAATTCATGGAAGTGGGGGCAGAAAGATCATTAGAGTCAGAAATTGGGACATTATGCACAGAGACATTGCCTCTTCCCCATAACTGATGGCTACCTCCACAATGCACAACCCACATTCCCCAAGGAGGAGGATCCCTTCGGAGGGGGGAGGACAGAGAGGAGGCTATCAATGGCTCCACCATGAATGTATTCACATTATGTGCATAACAAATAAAAAATAAATAAATAAAAAGAAAAGAAAGTTTCTACACATTAGGGCTCTTTTTGTTCATAATTTAGATAATTAATGTGATACAAGTGAATATGAAATATAAAATATTAATATTTATTTTAATATTAATATTTTAATTAAATGTCTTCCTTCTCTTAAAAAAAAAAAACAGCTTTATAAAAATCAGTGAAGGAATTGGGCTGGAGAGATGGCTTAATGATTAAGGCACTTGCCTGTGAAGCCTAAGACTCCAGGTCCAATTCCCCAGTAATCATGTAAGCCAGATGCACAAGGTGGTGCATGTGTCTGGAGTTTGTATGCAGAGGCTGGAGACCCTGGAGTGCCCATTCTCTTTCTCTCTCTCTCTCTCTCTCTCTCTCTCTCTCTCTCTCTCTCTCTTTCTCTCTTTCCCTCCCTCCCTCCCTCTTTCTCTTTCAAATAAATAAATAAAAATATTTTAAAATTCAGTGAACTAAGACAACAATTACCAACCTAGCATATCATATTGCTTTATACCATTATTAACATTTCTTCTTCAGATCAACATGCTCTAACACTGTGATTCTTAACCACATCCTCTCTTGTTTATCCTTGTGGATATTTCCTCTATAATAACAATTAAAGTTTTTACCTGACCTAGTCAGCTCCATGCAGCCAGGATGAACTTCCAAACCAGGTTTTGGTAGAAAGGGATTCATTTGAAGCTTAGAGATCCAGGAGAATCTCTGTTGGTTTTAGAAGAAGCTGCTCCCTTTCTCAGATCCAAGCAGAGACACAACCACACAGCCAGCACCATAAGGAAGCATGAAGGAACCCTGGGCTCACTCTGCATATCAGGCTGGAATGCAGTTTCTCCTCCAGCAACACCTCAATGCTAAATCCCAGCATCCACCCACATGACACCTCCTCCAGCCAGGCTACTGGAAATCCAAATAAGAACTTTAATTAAACACCTGAGTCTATTGTTGGTGGTGGTGGGGGGCATATATTCAAACTACCACATTACCCTTACTTTTAGTCTTTATAGTTCAATTTTTAACCTCAAGCAATTTTTGAAAAATTTGCTTTTATAAAAGTATTTATGAAATATGTTTAAATCAAGAATCTTTTACAATTAGCCAATAGATGACTATTCAGCAGTCAGCAGGAACACAGGTTTACAGGCATGCAGGCCTTACATGTATGCAGTTCCAATGTTCCTGGCCTGAGCAATTTTAATAGATTCTCTTGGTTTTCTAATAATGCAACCTACAAAGATTCTATAGCTAGTGTTTACTTTATACATGCAATGAGTAATCAGAGACATTGCCTCTTCCCCATAACTGATGGCTACCTCCACAATGCACAACCCACATTCCCAAGGAGGAGGATCCCTTCGGAGGGGGGAGGACAGAGAGGAGGCTATCAATGGCTCCACCATGAATGTATTCACATTATGTGCATAACAAATAAAAAATAAATAAATAAAAAGAAAAGAAAGTTTCTACCACATTAGGGCTCTTTTTGTTCATAATTTAGATAATTAATGTGATACAAGTGAATATGAAATATAAAATATTAATATTTATTTTAATATTAATATTTTAATTAAATGTCTTCCTTCTCTTAAAAAAAAAAACAGCTTTATAAAAATCAGTGAAGGAATTGGGCTGGAGAGATGGCTTAATGATTAAGGCACTTGCCTGTGAAGCCTAAGAATCCAGGTCCAATTCCCCAGTAACCATGTAAGCCAGATGCACAAGGTGGTGCACGTGTCTGGAGTTTGTATGCAGAGGCTGGAGACCCTGGAGTGCCCATTCTCTTTCTCTCTCTCTGTCTTTCTCTCTCTCCCTCCCTCCCTCTTTCTCTTTCAAATAAGTAAATAAAAATATTTTAAAATTCAGTGAACTAAGACAACAATTACCAACCTAGCATATCATATTGCTTTATACCATTATTAACATTTCTTCTTCAGATCGACATGCTCTAACACTGTGATTCTTAACCACATCCTCTCTTGTTTATCCTTGTGGATATTTCCTCTATAATAACAATTAAAGTTTTTACCTGACCTAGTCAGCTCCATGCAGGCAGGATGAACTTCCAAACCAGGTTTTGGTAGAAAGGGATTCATTTGAAGCTTAGAGATCCAGGAGAATCTCTGTTGGTTGTAGAAGAAGCTGCTCCCTTTCTCAGATCCAAGCAGAGACACAACCACACAGCCAGCACCATAAGGAAGCATGAAGGAACCCTGGGCTCACTCTGCATATCAGGCTGGAATGCAATTTCTCCTCCAGCAACACCTCAATGCTAAATCCCAGCATCCACCCACATGACACCTCCTCCAGCCAGGCTACTGGAAATCCAAATAAGAACTTTAATTAAACACCTGAGTCTATTGTTGGTGGTGGTGGGGGGCATATATTCAAACTACCACATTACCCTTACTTTTAGTCTTTATAGTTCAATTTTTAACCTCAAGCAATTTTTGAAAAATTTGCTTTTATAAAAGTATTTATGAAATATGTTTAAATCAAGAATCTTTTACAATTAGCCAATAGATGACTATTCAGCAGTCAGCAGGAACACAGGTTTACAGGCATGCAGGCCTTACATGTATGCAGTTCCAATGTTCCTGGCCTGAACAATTTTAATAGATTCTCTTGGTTTTCTAATAATGCAACCTACAAAGATTCTATAGCTAGTGTTTACTTTATACATGCAATGAGTAATCAATGTTAATTTTAACTCAATTAGAATACAAGTGTTTTAGTAGACTTTATGTATTCACAAGCAGAGAGGTAGAAAGGGAGAGAGAGAGAGAGAGAGAAAGGGAAAAGAAAGAAAGAAAGAAAGAAAGAAAGAAAGAAAGAAAGAAAGAAAGAAAAGGAAAATAAATATACAGGCAAGCCAAGGCCTCTAGCCACTGGAAATAAAGTGTGGAAGCATGTGCCACTTTGTGCATCTGTCTTTATGTGGATACTGGGGAATCAAACCTGGATCATTTTGTTTTTCAGGCAAATGACTTCACCATTGAATCATCCCTCCAGTCCAGAATAAAAGATTTTTGGCAATGGTAATTCAGTGTTCCTGAGTGGTAAGTTTTATTCCTTGCCATAATTATTTAACTTTTCCTAATTTGCCTCATGCCCTGCAAATCACTTAGCTAACCACTTCCGTTATTAAGATTTCATTGTACTTGCCTCAAGCAGAAACTAGAAATTGTGAGGCAAGAATTTCATTTCCTACCAACCAATAGACAAATGCCTTCATATGCATTTACATGTCGTCTTCCCGTTCTCCCTCTTCCTCCCATACCTTTAGAGTAGACTGTCCTCCCTCTAGTGCTGCCTTTGTTTGCTGACCATGTAAGCACAGTCTTGTCCTTCAAGGTTTACTTACTGCATTCCTTTTCCGCCCTACTCTCTCTTACTCTCTACAATAAACAACACATAAGCCTCTTCTTCCTTCGACACTCTCTTACTCACTGTCTTACTCATTGCTCTGCTACTAAAACAGAAGAAGTACAGACTGGGAAACTTATAAAGTAGACACACTTATTTCTCATGGTTCTGAAGGTTGAGAAGTTGAAGAGCAAGGCATGACAGAATAGTTTAAGGGAGTATAGGGAGGAGAGAAATTCAACATGCATCCTCTCTATCACAAACCCAGTTCTCATGATAATATTAATGCCTTCTTGAGGGTAGAGCCTTCATGATGTACTCATCATTTAAATGACATGGCTCTTACTTCTGTTATAAGGTCAATTACATTTCACCTTGAGTTTTCCAGGGACATTCAAGTCATAGGGTTTTATAAAGGGACATGAGTGCTACCTACTTCTCCAAGTGAGCATGTTATTAGCTCACAGTGTTTTGGTCATGCTTTACTTCACTGAGGGAAGAGGAATTCTTAACCTAGAATTGTGAGGAGGGGATGGGTGATCACACAGTACTCAACCCTTGAAAGCGGAGGTCCACAGAAGTCTATTAGTCACTGAGAGCATAGAGACAGGTGACCTCATGATCCACAGAGCCACAAGTGGATTTCACTGGAAAACTCATTGACTTAGTGAGATAGTCGAAGTGCTTTGCAGTAAACACATAGTAAAGTGAACCCTGGATGTCCTACAAAGACACAATTGTAGTTGGCTTGTCTGAGTAATTTTGTGGGCATTCAAGAACCAGGATCTTCTACTCAGATAAGCAGGCACTGACTTTAGTTCAATATAAAAATATATATATTATTTATCTAAGGGATACTATTCCTGGAAGCACAAATTTAAGCTTATGGGGGCTGGAAAGATGGCTTAGTGGTTAAAGTGCTTGTCTGTGAAGCTTAAGGACCCAGGTTCATTTCCCCAGAATACAGGTAACCCACATTCACAAGGTGGTGTATATATCTGGAGTTTGTTTGCAGTGGCTGAAGGCCCTGGCATGCCCATTCTCTCTCTCTCTCTCTCTCTCTCTCTCTCTCTCTCTCTTTCTCTCTTTCTTTCTCTCTCTTTCACATAAATAAATAATTTAAAAATTAATTTATGGCTGGGCATAGTGGCACATGCCTTTAGTTCCAGCACTTGGGAGGCAGATGTAGGAGGATCACTGTAAGGTCAAAGCCAGCTAGAGACTGCAAAGTGAATTCCAGGTCAGCCTGGGCTAGAGAGAGACCCTACCTCAAAAATAAGAAGAAGGAGGAAGAGGAGAGATAATCTTGTGGTTAGATGGTTAGAACATCTGATTAAATCTCATGATTTTCCCAAGTGTTAACATATACATATATTGCGTCTGAATTTGATTTTAAATACTATGCAGACAGGAGATTCTTGGATTCTGCTTTTCAGTGCTGTTGCTGCTGTTGTTTTGTTTTAACATTCAATATTTTCACACCCTCTGTCAAATCTCACAGAGAAATAACTTGTTCCCACTCTTCTCTCCCTCACTCCACACTATTTATTTTTAAATTTTATTTTTTATTTATTTATTTGAGAGAAAGAGGCAAGAGAGGAAGAGAGAGATGAGGGGGTGGTTGCACCAGGACCTCTAGCCTCTGTAAATGAACTTCAGATGCGTGTGCTACCTGGTGCATCTGGCTTACAAGGGTCTTGGGGAATCAAACCTGGGTCCTTTGGCTTTGCAGACAAACACCTCAACCATTAAGCCATCTCCCTAGCCCAATTCATACAATTTAAATCTACTTTTCACTACTGATCTACTAGAGTTTGAACCTCTCTTGAGTCTAGATCTCCTCTGTGAACTTGCTTGAGTTTGTCAGCAGCATTCTTTGGATTACAGCATTCTCTATTCCCACTATATTATCTGGAAACCACTACCTACTCAGTTTGTGTTCTCACAGCACATACAAAGATTTAGGTGTCTGAGGCTGTATTTTGTGCATAGCATTCCTAATTCATGACATTTAGTAGGTACCATATGAAATAAATGTGAACTTTAAAAGTATGATATTGAGCTGAGTGTACATTGACCTTCATATAAATACATCAGTAAGATTAAATAATAAAATCCCAGTGTGACAGCTAGCTTCAGGTTCGCTGAGATGAACTGCCAGGCCAGGTACAGTTCTGGAGGAAGGGATATTTGTTGGAGCTTACAGGTTCAGGGGAAGTTCCATAATGGCAGAAGCTGGCCTGCTCTTCAAAGGACCAAACACAGAGAGCAAAGCCACAAGCCAAAAGCCACACAGCACAGCCCAGCACACCTCAGGAACTCTAACTAGGCACACTTTGCATATCTTTAGATTGAAAACCTAAGCCCACCACCACACCTTAAGATCCAGATCTGCCCAGTGACATTGCCTCCAGCCAGGTGGCTACTGATGCAAACTATAAACTAATAAAACACTGGAATATATTGAGGACCATCTATTCAAACTATCACACCCAGTATTCAAAACACTTTTGGTTTCATTTCAGCAGTTCATGATCACTGGGTTTCCCCTTCCACTATTCACTAAAGCTTGTATCTATACAGAATACTAGCTGCCATGATCATTAATGCATTGGCTTTCCCAGGGTCCTGGGAAGTTCTTTGGTCTTCACACGGCAACATTAATTTGTGCTATTGGTCTGAGAACCCAATAGAACAATTTGATTTATTTCTGTTTTCATACCTTTGGAAATCCCAGGTAGCATCTGCCAGGGTATGGATGCCATCCACCTCAGCAAACCAAATAGGAAGGAATGATATATATATATATATAAAATCTTGGTTCCCCCAAAAAAAAAAAAAAAACTATTACCACTGAAGCAAAGCTTGACAGTTTAGGACTTCCATTTGGCTCTAGAGAACATGATCTGTTCCACACCATTTTGAAGTCATTTGCTTACATGTACCATTACTTGACACATCCCCGTGAGTCCTTTTCCTTCATCCCCAAAGGGAGGAGAAATATGAGCCTCTTCCACTCAGAGATCACTGGATAATATTTGCTGCTATCAGATTTCACTGGCTTCCACGCTGTTATTTGTTGGAAATATGTGGTTGAATCTCAAAGCCAACAACATTCCCCCAGGGTACCCATTAGGCAGAGAGGGAACATAGTTGCAAACAATCTGTTTTGTAAAAAGATAGAGGTCTCTAGCACAAGAGACCATCCAGACTGAGCTTGTTGAATATTTCATAGCCTAGAATCTTCAATTTACTGACAGTGTGGGAATTGTAGAGGAAAGTCACTGAGAAATATAATTTTCAGGAAAGAAAATATTTCCCTTCTTTCAGTGACTTTAGAGAAAAATACAGAACATCAGACAGCAGTGAAGGACAGAGAAGTTAAGGACATGGATAAAACGTGGAAAAACTTAGGGATCCAAATTCCTTGAGACATGGTTTCTATTTGCTAATTACCCATGAATTAGTTGTATAACTTCAGTCTCCCACCATGTATGGGTTCAGTATATGATGGACCATGTTTATGATGGTGGTGCCTTAAATTTATAATGTAAATGAAAATTCCTACCACTTGGTAATATTATCTCTGTCATAATGTTGACTCCCATCACACTACTTATGTATTTATAATTATGCTGGGACACTATAGTAATAGAAACTAATAATAATGACTGTTGATTATGTTACTGACCTATGTATCTAGATCTTATAGTGATTTTAGTCTTACTATAAAATATAAAGTAGTATAAAGTATTACTATGTATAAAGTTACTGTAAAGCAGTAAGCTGGCAACAGCCTCATTCATCTTCTATGTACTCAGCTGATTGCATCAATTTATCCTATGGTTGATCTAATCTCATGTTATTCTATTTACCATGGCCTTGGAGCAATCATCTCTGCTATCTGTGAACCATATCGCTAAGGTCTGCAGTACGTTACATCTAAGCTCTTGTAAGTACACTATATGACAAAAATCACCCAGACATACATTTCTCAGAATAAATTCCCAAAACATGACTGTTTATGCTTTATCACAGGCATAAAACAATTTGTTCATGTCATCTGATAAACATTATTGATGAACAATAATGGCAAAGATCTGCTCTTTTAAGGAGGCATAGGCTAGGACACATTAATTTCATAGGGATTATCTGTGCCCATGACACCTCTGTATTTCATAAGACTGGCAAAGTATCCAAAACTGCCTATCTCAAAGTGCATTCATACATGGCTATTTAATTTTTAAAAATAGATTTTAATTTATGTAGTTGAGAACAGGGAGAAAGAGTATGGCCAAACCATGGACTCCTGGCTCTGCAAATGATTTCCTGATGCATGGGACACTTTTTGCATCTGGCCTTATATGGATACTGGCAAATTGAACCCACACTGGCAGACCCTGCAAGCAAGCACCTTTAACTACTCAGGCATCTCTCCAGATCTCAAGTGACATTTTTTATTGACAGATAATAAAACTATCTCTCTATTGCTAACTCCCCAAATTTATGAAACAATTACATAGAAAGCAAGAGATAGTGAGAGAAAGAGAGAGAGAGAAAAGAGCTCACGTATCCAAATAGATGAAAGTTCATGATGGATGAAAGCTGTGTTTGTTACCAGATAGGATCATAACAGGCATCCTGTCCTGATAGTATTAAAAATACCAAGCAGGCTGGGCCACCAGTCCTTATTAACTAGTTAAAAGAGTCAAAAAGAGCAGACAAAAGACATTTACTCAGTGTGTGCACATTAGGAAGAGGGGAAGAGATGTGGTGACATCACACGTTTATCTTCAGGGTCCTTGCATGAAGTCTTGGGTTAAGTAGGGGACAGAGATATACATAAGCAGTTTCAGTCAAGGTGTTTATTGCCCCTCATCAGTGTTTGGGCTTCAGTATTTCTTGCAAGGTAGTCACAAGTTGTTAGCACTGTAAATTCTCTTTCTTTGAAGAAAAGTTCTAGGAAGCATCATTCGTCAGCCTTTTCTTGTCAGATAGCATTGGATTCTGGGGGAAATTTCAGTTCAGGGGGGTTCATTTTTCTATAGTCTAGTAGCTAAAGGGAGCAGCACCAGTTTCTCCAGAGAATATCTTCTTCCCGGCCTGGCTAGCTACATGTGGGTGTTTTGGTATTGATGTTAGCCAGTCTTAGGACACTCAATCATTTCCACTTAAATGTTTTGAACCTTTCCTCAGCTCTGACTTATACAAACAGGTCAGCAATTATTATATGAGTAGATTTACTTATTAGAATATTAGATTATTGCATTCTCCATTGATGAAACTGAAATTTACTGCATAAGTGTGACCCAGAAATCCATCTATACCCTTCTTAAGTAGAATTGTATTTTTTTTTTTTTGAGAGAGAGAGAGACAGAGAGAGGGAGAGGAAGACAGAGATGGGTGTGTCAGCAGCCCCTCAACTGCTACGAATGAAATCCAGATGTGTGTGCCCCCTTTTGGTCAAGGGCAGCATTGCGCCCTTGTGTCACTTTGCATCTGGCTAAACGTGAGACCTGGAGATTGGAACCACTGGAGATAGGAATTCGTGTTCTCAGGCTTAGGAAGCAGGCGCCTTAACTGCTAAGCCATCTCTCCAGCCCTTTTTTTTTTTTTTTTTTTTTTTTTTTTTGAGGTAGGGTCTTGCTCTGGTCCAGGCTGACCTGGAATTAACTACGTAGTCTCAGGGTGGCCTCAAACTCACAATGATCCTACTACCTCTGCCTCCCGAGTGCTAGGATTAAAGGCATGTGCCACCACACCTGGCTGCTGCTGCTGCTGCTTCTTCTTCTTCTTCTTCTTCTTCTTCTTCTTCTTCTTCTTCTTATTATTATTATTATTATTATTATTATTATTATTTTGGAGAGAGAGAGAAAGAGACAGAGAATGGCACATCAGGGCCTCTAGCAACTGCAAATGATTTCTAGACACATGCGCCACCATGTGCATCTGGCTTATGTGGGTACTGGGGAATAGAACCTGGGACCTTAGGCTTTGTTGGCAAGTGCCTTAACTGCTAAGTCATCTCTCCAGCCTCAAGATGTACAAGTGTACATAAATACATAACATATTTTTGCTTGAGATACATTAAAACAAATTTATGCATGACTCAAATTTAAAATTAACAACTTTTTTCATGTTACATTATAGTTTTCTGATTTATCCATGCTGACACAAATAGATGATGTTATATGAGCATTTCTAATGTTAACTATCAAAAACTTATACAGCAACACATAATACAACTATTTTTAAATGTTCAAATCTTAGATCAGTTTCTGGCTTTCAGAGTTATTTTTCCTTTATTATTAGTGAATTGTGGGTCTAATTTTCAACCAAGTGCTCAATTAATTCTATGGATTTTTTTTTTAATTATTTATTTGAGAAAGTGAGACAGGGAAAGAGGCAGAGAGAGAAAGAGAGAGAATGGGCATTCCAGGGCCTCCAGCCACTGCAAATGAACTCCAGATGCATGTGCCACCTTTCTACCTGGCTTACATGGGTCCTGGAGAATTGAACTGGGATCCTTTGGCTTTGCAGGCAAATGCCTTAACCACTAAGTCATCTCTTCAGCCCTTCTTTATTATTTTTTTAAAGTAATCTCAACAACTCATATCAACTTTAGGCCTATGACCTGATTCACTTTTAAGTTTAGCTTAACTTGATAAATATTTACCTAAATGAATACTTTTGAGATAATGGCTTATATGTTATGGTCCTATTTCATTACTATTTATCAATATTGCATAAATCATATTTTCCAAGGAGTCCCAAATGATATATCTAGATCTAAATAAATAGCTTCTATATGAAACCATTAATATATTTATCTAAATGGCCTAACCACATTGCACTCAAATGAATAACACATTTTAATATTAGTGGAATAAAGGTTGAAATAACCATAGAATTATTTACATTAATCTACTTGGACACTGATGATGTTCTCTCCTGTGCCTTTGTAAATTATACCTTATTATCATGCCTGAGGCCATGAAGAATCATAGTGTTGTTTTCAGCTCTGTAACAGTTAAGGTGGAGAGTCCCTAGCCTTGCATTTATGAACTTCCACAATGTAAATGGGATTTTTTAAAGCATACTGTACTCTTGTTTATATACACTAGACCCTAACCAAATAGACTTGTTTATAATTTCAGCTTATATACTCTATTCCCCATGTGTGTATTTTGTTTTTGATTTTTCTACCTGCTATGAATTTTCTTCTCTCTCCATAGTTCCTTTTCTGTTCTACTCTCTTTGGTAAGATTTTACCTGCATACAAATGTTTCAAGATCATTTTCCTTCCTCTACCCTCTCCCTTTGGAAAAATGAAAGCATTATATTACTTATATAGTACCTGGTCATGCTGGTCACTCTGCTAGGTTTAGAATATATTTAAATGAAAACATGTTCTCATATGATATTACATGTTGAAGACTGTGTTGGAGTAGACAGACACCAATAATAATACACACAATCCAAAGCAGTGTGCTAGGTAAATTTCTGAGAAAATATAATAAGTGGGACTAATCCTGACTGAGTGTAGCTAGGAGGTACTTTATTTATGTCAATAGTTTCATATCTATTAATCAGAGGAAATATATAAAACCTACTCAGGAAGACAGTACTAATCACAGCCCCCTCCCTCACCCTATTTCTACAGCTGACTCTGTGGTAAACCTGTCACAAGATCTCATACAGAGAAAGCTGGGAGTAAAGGTGTTGTGAATGAGTTTTGTGATAGTTCATCTTAATTGTTTACTTGGCTACATTTTACGAAAGCACCTAGGGTATTAGTGAAGCATACTATGTCTGTGGTATCTGTCTCAGAGTTATAAGTTGCAACCAGAAGACCCTTTCTGAGTGTGGGTGACACTATCCCATGGGCTGATGTCTTGGACTGAGTATAAAGGGGAAATGAAAAAGCCAGCATGGCAAGAATTACATACCTGTGCAATAGTTGCACACAGCCTATGAAGGTCACCAACTGTTCTCAGATTGGACATGAATCCTGCTCAGTGAGGGAGAACTCATTCCTGGTGCTGGGAAACAAGTCAGAACCTTAAAAATAGGAAAATCATAGATTCCAGAGAGAAACGCCATTGCTCTCTGGCTAAGAGTGGGTCTACACATTGAAAGAAAGAAAGAAAGAAAGAAAGAAAGAAAGAAAGAAAGAAAGAAAGAAAGAAAGAAAGAAAGAAAGAAAGAAAGAGCTCTCCATTACTCTCTCTTTTAATTTGATATCATCATCTTTTTCTCCATATATGAATGTCTTGTGAGGGTATTTCTAAGCACTGTGAGGTCATGAATATCGAGGCCAATTTCTGTCTGGACAGTTGCATTGTAAGGAGTTGTACCCTTCCTTTGGCTCTTAAATTCTTTCTGCCACCTCTTCCACAATAGACCCTGAGCCTTGGAGAGTGTGATAGCAATGTTTCAGTGCTGGACACTCGTCCATCCCTTCTTCTCAGCACTATGTTGCCTTTTGGTCATCCCAGTGATTATTGCAATCTGAAAAGAGAAACTTCTCTAACCAGAAGTGAAAGTGGCATTAATACATGAATATGAACATTAAATGTAGTGCTTCCAGGGCAGTTTGGTGGGAATAATATATACATTTAGACAGACAAGAGCAGGTTTTATATCCCTAAGCTCATGACCTCCCCCATGCCACATGCTTTTGATTAGGTTTTTTCAGTATCAGGTATGTATTCCCTCCTGTAGAGAGGGCCTTCAGTCCAATTAGAGAGCAGTTGGTTTCCCCAAGAGCAGACATGCCACTAGCACTAGCATTTGGCCTTTCTGGCCAAACTTGAGGCTTCCAGTGGCCACTGTTTTCATCGCTAATGACTTCTGTCTCCCATAGGACTGCATGCAGTGCAGCATTTTTTCAGCTTTCAGTTGACTTGTTTACAGGGAGAAGGTTTTCTGCTCAGTACCAGCTTGATTTCTCAGTGACCTTGCTGCTCAGGCAAGTGATGTCTTCAGCAATAGGGTCTTACCATCTGTTTCTCAAGGGAAACCAAGGACCTTGGCAATAGCCTATAATGTTGTGGAGGCAATAGGGACCTCCCTGGCCAACAATGAACTGGAAGGTAGCCCTGGCACTGAATTTTTTCTAGTATCAATCTATGGCTTCTGGATGTGCCATTATTCAAATAAGTAGGTTTTCATATGTTTTATTCAGAATATCTTGAATTTTGACTGACCCTCCCCACCCCTCCACCCTTCTTTTACACAGTCTCTTCCCCTGGCCTCGCTTAGGCTTTTCCCTCCCTGTAATCTTCTATTTACATATATACAATATCATCCCCTTAAGTCCTTCCTGTCCTCCCTCTTTTGTAGATTTTTTCTGGCATACTGGCCTCTGCTACCAATTTTTGGTTCCAGCTCAAACACAAGTCTATACATTTGTAGTTAGGATCCACATATGAGAGAGAACATGTGATGTCTGGTTTTCTGAGTCTGGGTTACCTCACTTTGTATAGTCCTTTCCAGATCCATCCATTTCCCTGCAAATTCCATAATTTCATTTTTCTTTACTGCTGAATGGAACTCCATTGTATAAGTGTACCACATCTTTATTATCCATTCATCTAGGCTGGTTCCATTTCCTAGTTATGGTGAGTAGAGCAGCAATAAACATGGTTGTGCAAGTATCTCTAAGGTAGTGAGAAGAGTCATTCAGATATATGCCTAAAAGTGCTATAGCTGGATCATATGGTAAATCTATTTTTAGCTCTCTCAAGAAGCTTCACACTGATTTCCACAACGGCTGGACCAGATTACATTCCCATTAACACTGTAGAACGGTGCCCCAATTTTCTGCATCCTTGCCAACATTTATTGTCATTTGTTGTCTTGATGATAGCCAATCTGACAGGAGTGAGATGGAGTCTCAAAATAGTTTTAATTTGCATTTCCCTGATGGCTAAGGATGCAGAATACAGTTTTAGATGTTTATATGCCATCTGTATTTCTTCCGATGAGAACTCTCTATTTAGTTCCATAGCCCATTTTTTTAAAAAAATTATTTACTTTTATTTGAGACTCAGAGAGAGAAAGGGGCAGAGAGAAAAAGAGAGTGGGCATGCCAGGGCTTCCAGCCACTGCAAACAAACTCCAGACGAATGTGCCACATTGTGCATCTGTCTTATGTGGGACCTGGAGAATTGAACCTGGGTCCTTAGATTTTGCAGGCAAGTGCCTTAACTGCTAAATCGCCTCTACAGCTCACATAGACTATTTTTTAATTGGGTTGTTTGATTTCTTATTGTTCTGTTTTTTGAGTTCTTTGTTTATTCTGGATATTAATCCTCTGTCAGATATCTAACTGGCAAAGATTTTCTCCCATTCTGTAGGTTGTCTCTTTGCTCTATTCACAGTGTCCTTTGCTGTACAAAAGCTTTGTAATTTCATGCGATCTCAGTGGTTGATTATGGTTTTATTTCCTCAGCAATTGGGGTTATATTCAGAAAGTCATTGCCTATGCCAATATGTTGAAGGGTTTCCACTACCTTTTCCTGTAGCGGTTTCACAGTTTCGGGCCTGATATGAAGGTCCCTGATCCACTTGGACTTGATTCTTCTACATGGAGAGAGACAAGGATGTATTTTCATCCTTGTAAATATAGATAACCAGTTTTCACAGCACCACTTGTTGAAGATACTATCTTTTGTTCAATGAATATATTTGGCATTTTTGTTAAAAATCAGATGGCTGTAGCTGCCTGAATTAACATCTGGGTCCTCAATCCTGTTCCATTGATCTACATGCCTGCCTTGACAGCACCAAATTTTAATGTTGTATTCTGTCTGTTCTGTGATGAATAGTTTCTATCTGTACATCTCACCTTTCAGAAATGCAGTGGATCCCTGCTTCTGTTTTCCCTTCATGTGAGCTAACACCTACCAAGTACTTTTAGTTCATAATCACTTGCATTATGGTCTGTGAAATCTAAGGAGTGTGAACTAGAGGTGGGCAATTAGATCACCACTTTATGTATTTTGAGTATTTTTCTTTTGTGGCAAGCCCAACAGACTAACCCTTTTGTATGAGAAAGAGAGAGAGATAGGGGAGAATTGACATGTCAGGACTTCAGCCACTGTAACTGAACTCCAGATACATGCATCACCTTGTGCACATGTGCGATCTTGCACTCTTGTGTCATCTTGTGTGTCTGGCTTACATGGGATCTGAAGAGTCAGACATAGGTCATTAGACTTTGCAGGCAATTACCTTAACCACTAAGCCATCTCTAATCCTATTCTCATGAGTAAGAAGCAGCTACAGTGATGTCTATTTTTTTACAAATAATGAAATAATAGCACAAGGAAGTTGAAATTAATGTCCCTTGTTTCTATTATACTCTACTTCTACAATGCCTTATGGGTATGCCTGCCATCATTAATTAACTAATAATTTAATGAGTATTTAAAGATATTTGGTTGAAACAAATCACAGTCATATATATCACAGTAATTATACATCACAGTAATATATTTATTGTAAAGGGCAGTATTTATTTGTTGGTTACAGTTGCCTTAGTCCAGAAATCTGAGAAGCATAGACTCTGGAAATGTATTTTTTCATAATTATGGGAGTAGGACGTTTGAGACATAGTTATCAGTAGGCAAAACTCTGTCTTATAGCTCTGAGAGAAGGATTTTTCCAGCCATTTCTTTTTGCCTAGGTAGGAATGGTTTCTTAATGTCTTATATCTAATCATGCAACTTTCCCTCTATGTTTATACCTCTTTGTGTCTTAAATTTTCCTTTTTATTAGGTTGTATTGATTATTTCCTACCAGAATGACTTCACTTTAATTTTATTTTGTCTACAATGATCTTATTTCTAAAAAAAGATTACATTTCAAGATAGTGGGGATTCATACTCCAATATATGCAATTTAGGAGAAAGAGTTGAACTTATAACTATTTTAATGAGTAAAAAAGTACCTATGAGGTAGTAAAACTTAGATTAGAAATTTTGCTGTTTTTATTTAAAGAGTACAGTAAAGAAGTCATAGAAAATTTTACATGAACGACATATAAAACTCCTGTATTTTTAAGAAAGTTTAGAGAATATGAGACTAAGCCTCTCAAGTATCATGTTTTGCTTTAAAGAACTATTCTAAAAAGTCTATCTTCAAATGAAGATGTGACTATCCAAATATTAATATTATGTACTTCCTGTGTCTTTTTCATAGGCTTTTTTCAGGGAAGGGTCTCACTCTACAACAGGGTAGTGTGGAACTTATTCTGTAGTCCAAGGCTGGCATCAAGCTCACAGTGATCCTACATCTGCCTCCAGAGTGCTGGCAATAAAGAAGTGTGCCAACACATTCAGCCCTTTCTGTATCTGTTTTGTTTTGTTTTGTTTTGTTTTGTTTTGTTTTGTTTTGTTTTGTTTTGTTTTGTTTTGTTTTGTTTGAGGTGGGGTCTCACTGTAGCTCAGGCTGACCTGGAATTCACTCTGTAGTCTCAGTGTGGCCTTAAACTTATGGCAATCCTCCTACCTCTGCCTCCTGAGTGTTGGGATTAAAGGCGTTCACCACCACACCCGGATCCTTTCTGTATCACTTTATTGACTTTAATTTGACTCAAGTTCAAAGAGCATTTTGTGGTTAATTTAAAACAAAGTCTAATCTAATACTAATTTCTGTGAACATTATTTTTATCCCATTTACTGAGGTCAAAAAATAGCATGCAATTATTTTTTGCCTGGAAGTCACTTATTAAAATAACACAAATGAGCAGTATACAGAAAAAGAAAATGAAAAAAAAATACTTGACAAAGCAAATAATATTCCACTTATGCAAATCACTTTCATTTCTACTTCAGTGCTGAAAAACAAGCATGGCTGTGAGGATGTTTCATAAACAATAGATAATGCAGCTGCTTCTCAGAAAGCCATTTAAAAATTCACTTTGATTAATTAGGAAACTAATTCTGGATTTATCTTTTTAATTCGCCTCCATTGATTACTTAAGAACACATTCCTGTGATTAAGGGTGAACTGCCTCAATCATGGGAGAAAAATAGATTCATCCTTAACAATCCTTGTGCCCCTAAGCTCAAATATTCTACTTAAATTCTTTCTAAAACACTTGGGACTCCTGTTTTTCTTAAGAGTTGATTTGTTTCAAAAAAGAAGAAAGAAAGAAAGAAAGAAAGAAAGAAAGAAAGAAAGAAAGAAAGGGAAAGAAAGAAAAAAAGAAAGAAAGATTGATTAAGAAAAGAAAATAAAAAAGAAAAGACAAGAAAAGAAAAGAAAAAAAGAAAAGAAAAGAAAAGAAAAAAAAGAAAAGAAAAGAAAAGAAAAGAAAAGAAAAGAAAAGAAAAGAAAAGAAAAGAAACTTTTCAGCTAAAGTAACTGGTGCCATTTTATAAATGCACAGAAGACCAGAAATGAATGGTTTTGTGCTTGGCTAGCCTTGCATGCAACATTCTGGAAGCTGTTTGCTCCTCAAGAGAGTAGCTCTTTCCTTGGAGGAACCTAAACCACTACTATGCCGCAAACTAATTAATAGAAAGTTTAGCTTTTCTTCCAATTGCTTCTCAGTGTGCAGCTGGAATTGTAGGCTTATTCAGGAGTATTGTTTTCTGAAATTCAATATAGAGACTTGTAAAATGACATGAAGTAATATAAAACAGATCACACGATATAATGAAATTCAACACTTTATTCTTGAACATATGGAGGTCCAACAGTATGCCTCACAAATAGTCTATGCTTATAATGACCTCAAAATAGTAAAGAACCATTATTGTAAATTTTTGACTTCCAATGTATGTTTGACATACAATGAAAGGAAGCAGGAGTTGGCTAGAATTCTATACTATGTGATTTTTTTTTTAATTATTAATGGAATGATGAACAATCCTGAAAATAGATACATGAGCACATTAATATTAAATTCATTTACATATCTTGCATTATTTTAGTGGAAATATTGCAATGACTGAATAAAATGAAGGGAGGATACCGAAAGACTGAACTGATTTTAATCAGTGAAAAAAAAAAAACAAAACAAGTAATTCTAATATTTAGACCTGTCAATTGTCCATTTATTTCTTTAACTTTCAATGTGATTTTTATTATTATTCACAGTGGTCTATAAGTCAAGGTTGATTTTTTTGTCTTCTAAAATAACTCTTTGTTGGATTAGCATGGGAAACAGTGAAAATACATGTACATGATTATCAGTTTAATTGTATGTATTATTTATTCTCTCACATAAATGAATACTTTTCTTATAAAAGCTATACTTATCATTGTTCAGCAGGTGATGAGAATTATAGGAATAAATTAATTTTATGATAAGTATGTTTTTGATAGAAAATATATTTTGGAATTAGTGGACAATTTATCTTATCTCCAAAAACAATGTGCTTAAATCCTGTCACAGGGCCTGGAGAGATGGCTTAGTTGTCAAGGCGCCTGCTTCCTAAGCCTAAGAACGCTGGTTCCAATCTCTAGGTCCCACTTTTAGCCAGATGCAAAGGGGCGCAATGCCACAATTGACCACAAGGGGGCACACACATCTGGATTTTGTTCACAGCAGCTGAGAGGCTGCTGTCATGCCCATCTCTGTCTTCCTCTCCCTGTCTCTCTGTCTCTCTCTGTGTGTCTCTTTTTCCCACCCTCCAAAAAATCTTGTCACAATAAATATTGTGTCCAAAGGGGAAAATGAAAATAAAAAAAGTAAATGAAATTAAATTATTGAAAATCTTAAGGCTTGTTGTTTAATTCTGTATGTGTGTTGGGTTGGGGGAGACATTTATGATTTCAATTCATCCTCAAATGTTGGATAGATATTGTATTATTCTCATATTGATATCAAGTGCTATTTAGAAATGACTTATGTAGTTTATAGTATTCCATAATTTCTTGATTCAACAAAACAACCTAAAGAATACCACTTACATTTTATACCCCCAGTTACACACATATAGTTTTCCTATATCTGGATTCCCTTTTGGTAGTAACTATCTATTGAGTTGCTGAGCATGAGCCCACGTGCTTTAATACTATACCTCTTAAATGATAAAAGTAAACTCTTGTGATTAAATGTAGATATAGCTCCATATATTTTTATTTATTTTTATTAGCTATGGACAAAGTTAGTATGTCAGCAACATATGTTGGTACCATCCTTTCCCTCCCAAAGAGACCCTCCTCTTTGGGGATGCATATTATCCTCATGGGGATTGCACTGGTACCATCAATAGCCTCCTCCCTGTCCTCCCTCCTCTGAAGGGAGTCTCCTCATTGGGGAATGTGGGTTGTGCATTGTGGGGGTAGCCATCAGTTATGGGGAAGAGGTAATGTCTCTGTGCAAAATGTCCCAACTTGTGGCTATAACAATATTTCTGCCCCCCTCTTCTACAAAATTCCTTTAGCCATGTTGGGTTTGTTTTAAGTCTACTACTGATACCAGAACAAGGGTGAAGTAGGAAGTCGCTGAGGACACTCAACAGCTACCAAACCAGACATCCAGAGGCTGCTAAGAGCCCATTACTGATATATATATATGGATTCCAATTGAGTATAATTCTGTGTCATTTATTAAGAAACATTGCATAAACTTATAAGTTCAAATAACATCAGTTTATAAAGGTAGAAATATCTAGGCTATATGAAAATTCATAAAACTTTTTGTTTGGGTATATAGGCCTTGCTTGAGCAAAGCATATATATGATTTGTATCAAGTTATTAGAATCAATTTCAAAAATAGTTCCCTGAATAAAATGCACTGCATGATTTATATGCCAGTTAAAGCCTTGTTTCACCTCAAAAATCATCTGTGTATGAAGTTTATTATTATGTTAAGAAAATGTATGTCCTGTAGTTAATGAGAAATGTATTATGTATTATTTTAGAAGAATGAAAACTATATGAGATGGGCAAAGGTTATGTAATTTAGGGAGAGGGAGTAGAAGAGAATTCATTCCTGAAGAAGAACCTTCCACGTGTTGAATAATGAGCTATGACACACTAGAGAAAACATGGGAGTGCTGTGTGAGAGGGAGAAGAGTGTCCATGGCTGAGGACATTTGTCAGACTCCCTGAAGCAGAACTGACCAAGACCTTCCACAGCTTCAACATCATTTTCTTATTCCACCAAACTTGAGCCAAGTGGTTGTCACAGCAAATCAAAAAACTTGATTTTTGCAGAATTTCCATTCATGTGGTAGGGAGCTTTGGGGAGTGGCATGGCAAAGAACTCAGCACTGATACATGGAATAGTTAACTGAAACAATAAATATGGGGAAGTGACATGATATAGTTTCACCGCTATCATGGAAGTTTAATTCTCAATGGTTTGCCAATTCACTATTGTTCCTAATGAATTGCTCTACAGGGTTCATATTCAAGAAGATTTCTAAAAACATCTGCAAATCTAGGCTTAAAACCTTATATGAGCACAAGAAAAAGCACTTGCAAGTGGATTAATGTGAGATATTTAAACAATGAAAAGCATTATGCCATTCAATAAAGATATGTTAGTGCTGTCAAATATAAGCAAACAAATGCTCATTTCACCAATTACCTCATGTATGAAAAGGTTGTATCTTTGCTAGACAAGTTTTCTTTATTGTTTATTATTTACTGAACTCCATGTATGCCTCAACATTTCATTCATAGTCCGTATCCCTGAGGCATACAATCAAATTCAAAAGAGAAAATAATTCAGATATAAAATATAACAAAAGTGTTGATTCAACTCTGAAGATTGGAGTTTTTAAGTATGAATATGTCTTCTTGGAAAATCAAGTTAAAATTAAATAAGATAAAAAGCAAAATAAGAGAGAAATTGTATTTTAAATGTGTTCTCATAGATAGTGTGCTATCACCTGAGATCCAGTGAGTATATATGAGCACAGTGTAATCTTATTGAGGAAATGAAAAGAAACAAAATATAAAATTTTGAGGAAGGTAATGTCATTAACTTTTTCCTACAATTTCCATTCTTTCCTCTATAAGACAAAATTCTGGCTCATAATAACCATAGAAATCTTTGATTATATTCTTATCAACCTAACTTTTTAGCTCACTAATGTGTGTGCTTTTTAATAAGAAGATACCAAAAAGCTAAAGTTTTTAATAAAATCTCACATTTTTTCATCTTATTCATTTCCCCATGGTTCTTTGCTGTGTAGTATAGATATCTCTAGAGAGGTACTCACTAATGTCCAATCGTTGATTTGAATGTAATGTGAATTTTATGCTTATATTCTACTTTCTGAAAACATCAATTAAATTACATAGAGTTAATAGAAATTAAATTTAGCTATATTTACCTCAGAGCACTAAGATTCAGAATTGTTGAACATTTTTGAAAATATATGGCTAGATTTTTCAAATTCAATTCACAAACCATTAGTTTGTGGTAAATCAAATACATTTGAGAATTTACAAAAGCCTAGTGTCATTTGAAATTCTTTCTTCTTCTAAAGCAAAAACTATCAAAACCTCAGGGAATGAATTTATGTTTTTGTATACGTAATCACTGATATCTTTGAAAATACATCTAAAATAATTTATACACTCTTTACATCTTTTAATGAATTATATGCTACTGCATGTTAAGTTATGAAAAATAATTGTTTATAAAAACGGTTTTACTGCCATATATATCTGAGATAGCATTTGAATTAATAAAATTTAAAGTTACTCTGGCACAATCTCATAAAGCTGTTCAGGCTTCGATGTGGAGCCTACCACACTTTCTAGTAAACAGGGCTGCAAGTCCTTTGAGTTCCATCACTATTTGAATGAGAAAGGATTTAATAGTTAACACTCTCCTTAGACATCTGATCTGCATTCAACCTCGACTCCATTATTTACTTAGCAAATTTGGGAAAAATAAAATCTTATGTAATACTGGGACATATGAAGTCATAGCAATTGACTTCATTGCCTCTATGAATCCTCTCTCCCCCTAATAATATGCAGGTAACTAAAATATTTGATTATCTCACAACAGTGAACACTATATTAAAAATTAGATGTCTATGAAGAGTTTCTACAGACTACATGACAGCCAGAACTTTAAAAAAGAAGATTCTCAGCAAATGAAGACAGCTATAGCAGTGCCAGACTACTTTATTCTCCAGTGAACAGGCTTGGTGGTACTCTAGCTACCCTTACTACAGAGGTTATCTAGCCAAATTGCTATATTTAAAAATGTCACTACAGAAAATAATTCAAATTATACCTTCTTTATTATCTGTATGATTCAATAAAGGTGCAATCTGCAAATGTGGGAGGTGGAAAAGAAATATGCATTCAGGACAAAGAAGCCAAACACACAGGAAGGGGACTGCACTTAGCTCTTATGTGACCCTGTGTTGGGAAGGTGTGATACATTTGTAGGTGCAGATGTATATGACCCTTGTGCACATTTGTGAAGGCTAGAGAAGATTATATGCCTCTCACTATCAGTCATCCATGTGTTCCTTGAGACATTCTCTCAGTGAAATTACAGCTACTGTTTTCTTAGTCAGATTAGCTAACTTGTGAACCTTAGCAAGTCAAAAGTCACTCGTCCTCAAGGGCGTGGGGTTCCAGGAATTCATGACCATGCACCCCTGTTAATGTGGGTGTAGAGGAATCAACATCAAGGTGAATCAAGACCCTCTCAGGCACTCATACTTCTGAGGCAAATTTTCTTACCTGTTCAGCCATCTCCCCAGCCCAAGCCTAATGTATTAAAATGGTCTGGGGCTGGAGAGATGACTTAGCAGTTAAGGCTTCTGCCTGCTAAGCCTAAGAACCCGGTTCCAATCTCCAGGTCCCACGTTTAGCCAGATACAAAGTGACACAAGGGCGCAATACCACAGTTGACCACAAGGGGGCAGACGATTCTGGATTTCGTTCAAAGTGGCTGAGAGACTGGTGGCGTGCCCATCTCTATCTGTCTTCCTCTCTCTCTCTCTGTCTCTCTCTCTGTGTCTCTCCAAAAATTAAAAAAAAAACAAAACAGTCTGCTCCTTTTCTCTACTAACAGTGGTCAAAATAATATAAAATACATAATAAGCCAAAAGAGTGAAGAAAAAAGAAGTTCCATTTTATTGGTCTTCATCATGGAAGAAAATTCTCCATCTCACTGAGTTTCAACAGCTGTCTGTAAAAATATCCTATACCTTGCAGATATCTCTGGGGAATAATCATTCATACCTACAAGACAAAGAAGCTCCTCATGTACTCAATACCACCCAATCATTGTATTTGAAATATGTCCTCATATTACTCTTAGAAACCAACAACTGAGTAGTACTTTCTGAAATCCCAAGCTTAATTCTGAGTTATGGTCTCAATTAGAAAATAGTGTTAGCTGAAATGAGATTTTTTTATGCAGTTGTAATAAATAAAATTAAATAACTTTGTATTTTTTTCTGCAAGAGCCCCCTTGAAACAAGACAAAGTATGAATACCTAGTACTGTCTAAATTCATCAATCACTGTCTTGAACATTATATTCAAATAGATAACTCTCTAAATGGAAACTATTAAACAATTGCAAAATAAAAAGAAATGTAAATGCTTATAGATGAGAAAAGATTTTAAATGGTAAAATAGTTTTGTCCTAAAACTGAAGGAGTGTTTTAAAATGGAAATAAACAGATAAGGACAAACCTTTAAGGTTATAGTATGTTGTAAGGTCTGTGTAAGACAAGACATGAACATGATATATATATATATATATATATATATATATATATATATATATATATGACTAAGATCAATATAATTAAAGGTTATTATATGGTAAAAATACATACATATAAAATTTAAATCCAACATATATTTACAAAAATAAAGTTTCAAATTCACACACACACACACACAAAAAAATACCAACTAGTTCCAAAGACCAAGGTATTCTTTTGTTTTTGTATGTGTATGTGTATAGAGTATAGGTGTGTTCTAGGGTCTGTGATATATGGTATATGCACTTGTGTTCTAATTTACTCTAAATAAATTAAGTAAGTGTTTTCATAAAAGCTAATGTATACTTATAATTTGTAATTAAAATGTGAAAATGATATTTCTGATTTTTTAAAATATTTTAATTATTTATTTGAGAGGGAGAGAGATACAGAAATAGGCAGTTAGAGAGAGACAGAATGGGCACACCAGGGCCTCCAGCCACTGCAGATGAACTCCAGATGCGGGTGCCCCCTTATACATCTGGCTTACATTTGTCCTGGAGAATTCAGCCTTGAACCGGGGTCCTTAGGCTTCATAGGCAAATGTTTAACTACTAAGCCATCTCTCCAGCCCCCAAAAATGATATTTCTGATTTTTAAGCTGACATTCCAGTGATAAAAATCTATTTTCACTAAATTTAATTTAATTAATTTATTTATTTGAGGTAGAGTCTCACTCTAGCTTAGGCTGTCCTGGTGTTCACTATGTATTCTCATGGTGTCCTGGAGCTCACCAGAATCCTCCTACTTCTGCCTCCTGAGTGCTGGGATGAAAGGTGTGTGCTACCATGCCCAACCTTATTTTCAGTACTTTTTTTTTTTTTTTTTTTTTTTTTTTTTTGCGAGGTAGGGTCTCACTCTGGTCCAGGCTGACCTGGAATTAACTATGTAGTCTCAGGATGGCCTTGAACTCTCGGCGATCCTCCTACCTCTGCCTCCCGGGTGCTGGGATTAAAGGCGTGCGCCACCACGCCCGGCTATTTTCAGTACTTTTTAAAATGTAGACATCATCTTCAGATTCAACTTTGCTCCCTAGAAACTTCAGAGTCATAAACATGAGAAAACTCAGGGGTGGTAAAGGTAACTAGATTGTTATTATTGGACTGCCAAGAAAGATTGTAGAATTAAATCTCCTTGACTCTGTCAGGTAGGCTTAGGTCAAGTATCTGCTCTTTAATCACTTCCTGTGGCCACTGTCATTTGAATAAAAAATAAACATAGTACAGAGGATGATGGGGTGGTGCACGCCTTCAATCCCAGTACTCAGGAGTCAGAGGTAGGAGGATCGCCATGAGTTTGAGGTCAGCCTGGGACTACATAGTAAGTCTCAGCTCAGCCAGGGCTAGAGTGAGAGACCCTACCTCAAAAAACAAACAAAAATAAATAAACAATAAAATAAATAAAAATAAATATAGTACCTATGTAACAAGTGTCAGAGTGCAGCTAGCATTTGGGGGGTTTATCCCACAAGAAATAACTAAAGTCTCATAAAAAATGGAATGCGCATTGTAAAGAAATGAAAAAAAAAACTGTTCAAAATGGCTTATTAGCAAGATTATAGCATATAGTAAGTATATCTTGTGACATTGTGACATTATTTTATTACTGTAGCCTGACTAACAGAGTGACAAAGGAATGAAACATGGTCACAATGGAAAATTGTATAGCTTGAATATTTTCCTAAGAAAATTGCAGATATAGATTGATAAAACAAAACCAATTACAACATAATCAATAACACCCTAATCTGATGCTACTTTCAAATAAAGGACTTTGTTCCATAAACTATACAGTGAGCAATAATGTGTACTAATTAAAGAGAAAAAATTCTATTAGACAGTATAGACATAACAATAATCTGGTTATGCTTTACAAAGTTGTGGCAATCTTTCTGTTCTCTTCAGAATGTGACTAAACAATTGAACATATTCATTATTTCTGACATATTCCAACTTCCCCATTATAAATGTTGTTCATTAGGGAAGCAAACAGTTTTACCAGGGGTAAAAATCATTTATTCACAGCATCACTACTTGTGAAAAAAATGAGGACTCATGTTCATTTTCAAATTGCTAATAATAACTACACTTGAAAGTACTAATATATTGACTAAAAAAATCTTAGAAATAAAACAACAAAACCTCAAACATTTCAAATATACAGCAATTTTAGCAAGAAATAACAGGAATTCTAAAGGAAAACTACGGTCATAGTTATGTCTGTTATGTTGCTTTGAGTCCTACATGCTGAAGTATAAATATGTCTGACGATGGCAGAATGATACCATTGCCCACATTATCAATGGATGCAATGGATAAGCACACAGTGATCAAAATACAGGTTGAATTTAATATGATGAGCATTTTCTGGTTCAAGATATTTTCAAAAAGTTAGGATATATAAACAGGGATTCATTGCATTGATCGTTGACCTGATATAAACAAGATTTTGAACTTAACATATGACCAAGGCACACACTACATTAGAAATGTAGGATGTTGAATTCTCATGGCTGAATGGATCTTTTATCTGAAGCAATTTTCTTTGGAAACAAGGGTATATGGAGTTTCATTAGACCTAAGGCCCTCAGTGTGGTGTGTCAGGGATTGAAACAAGTTAGGTTGGCACACAACCACTTTGAGTAGCATGATTTAGTCTGAAATGGTAATGTTTTTTTTTTTTTTTTTTTTTTTTTTTTGCAAATGAGCGTCATTTCCCAGCTTATAGTTCCTACGTGACTTTCTTGTAAATGTACATTAGACTTTTGAAGGAGAAAGAATCTAACTTTCAATGGTTACCCTAATTTGTACTACAAACTGTGATTTTAAAGAAAGAAGGGCAAACCTCAAGTGATCTGAAGTTTGCATTAGTCTGCCAGGGCAGCATTATTAAATGGTATTTCCACAGACTCGGAACCTTTCAGAAGAAAAATATCTCTGCAAATTTCTTCCTCTCTGGAAGAAGTTCTTTTTTCAGGTCTTGCTTGGAAGTGACTCAACATCATATTATTGCCGTTGATACCATACATCTATTTCTCTGTTATAACAGTCATCAGAATTCATGAAAACCCAAGAAAAAAGGGGGGGGGAACCACAAAATTACAGGTATTGTTCAATACTCGCATTCCACTGTGCTATATTTTTACCACTGCTTTATCTTTTTAAAAGAGTTTCCACTTGGGGATGTTCAGAAAAATCTGTATGTTCTGATCTCAGCTGTGATATTTAGCTGGTTTGCTTGCTCAGGTCTTTCTTTACATGAAAAATATTTCAGACTCCTATCTTCCAAAATTACACAACAACAGTGGAAGCTTCAGGTTCCCTGAAGTAGGATCTCTCCACCTTCAAACTTACTTTGTACAGCCCTGGTGCAGCTACTTATTCACTGGTCCAGAGTCCTATAGACCAGGTAATAAAAGGGAGTATTAGAATTCTTCCCAGCACCTGTTTGCCTATGGCTGTGCTATGGAAATTAAACTAGGAATGTATTTTTAAGTCCAGAAATTAAAGTATAAGTTCACTCACTTTGAAATGTATTGAGAATATACAGGTTTTCTTTCCAATTTCCCTTTCACTGAAAGGTTTTATTGCTACTGACGGATGGTGGTGGTATCCTCAGGGGAAATGCTATTATGAACCTCTTTGAGTTCTGTCAAAAACCACACTGGAAAAATGTACTGATGGATTACCCAATGTGTAATGGGGTGCATTTACTCTAATTCTTGCATAATGGCGAGATTGAAGGAGCTGGGGTGGTGTGACAGTGGGTACAGGGCAGAGACATGCATACATTTGAAATGGCTTAAATATTAGATAATTTTCAGCTATTATTGATAACTCTATATAATGCTTTTGGTATTAAGTAAAGAGCATGTGCACATGAGTGCATATAATTACTGAGTCAATTTCATTATATCTAAGTTAGGGATCTTTCAGAAAACAGAAGCTGAGGTAGGTATTTACAAAAGGTAGTTTATTTGGGAATATTTCCAAGGGACAAAATTTAGAGACACAGAAGAATGAGACAAGGAAAAATTAAAAGACAACTCAAAGATGCTTTCTTGTATTGGTTCACAGCCATGGGCAATCAGGGTTGAACCTACTGTGACAAAGCAAGGTCTAAGTAAAGTATGTGCCATGGAATTATTATTGCAAAATAAGGAGAGGGAGTATTTATTTACCAGTCCTTTTTAAAATTCCCACATTTCTTTCTTTAATTATTTTTTATTGACAACTTCCTTAATTGTAGACAAAATCCCATGTTACTTCCCTCCCTCCCCCCACTTTCCCCTTTGAAACTCCAGTCTCCATCATATTCCTTCCCCCTCTCAATTAATCTCTATTTTCATTTTGATGTCATGATCTTTTCCTCCTATTATGATGGTCTTGAGAAGGTATTTTCAGGCACTGTGAGGTCATAGTATCCAGGCCATTTTGTGTCTGGAGGAGCACGTTGTAAAGGAGTCCTACTTTTCCTTTGACTCTTACATTCTTTCTGCCCCATCTTCCACAATGGACACTGAGCCTTGGAAGGTATGATAGAGATGTTTCAGTGCTGAGTACTCCTCTATCCCTTCTTCTCAGCACCATGGTGCCTTCTGAGTCATCCCAAGGCCACCGCCATCTGAAAAGAGAAACTTCTCTAACCAAAAATGAGAGTAGCAATAATATATGGGTGTGGACATTAAGAGAAGTGCTTACTAGGCAGATTGGTGAACATAGTATATTCCTTTAGCCAAACACCAGCAGACATTACACCCCAAAGGCTCATGACTACCCCATTGTAGGTTTTCAGTATCAGGGATGTATTCCCTCCCATGGAGTCGGCCTCCAGCCCAATTAGAGAACAGTTGGTTTCCCACATAACAGACATGCCACTATTGCACCTGTTTAAATTCCCATGTTTCTTAATACAGTTTCTATATCCACATTTGTTCAAACATCAAAAAGATTAGGCTGATCCCTGGTAACATTTTCATAGAGGAAGACAGGAGCACAGGACTTGAAAGTGGGAAAAAAGATGGTACAACTGATGTGAGTTGGTATGGGCAAACCATAGTCTACCCTAATATCTCAGTGATGCCTGAGGTAAAAGTGAAGATGAGAACAATGAGACGTTGAACAGCAGTGAAGCCTTACCAGAGTCCTCACAGAAAACAAAGGGTGTCAAGGAGATATGAAAAATGGTGATATTGCATCTGGAGAGTATTGATATAGGAGGAAGATGGTAATGGAGACATAAAGAGAACCTAGAAAAACAAACCACATGTTTCCATTGAAGGTGAACAGTAGATAAAATGCAGACAGAAATATTAGAGGGTTCAGATTCTCCCAGAGATGCACTGGCCTTCGAGTAATGGTCACCCAAAAGCAGGCAAAATGGGTGAGAGGACAGTGAGGAACCAGTGATGATCTGGTGACCTTTGTTTTCCTGCAAGGATCACCCACTCACTGAAACTATGAACAATACAATATCCGTGATGACGGAAGGAGCCTCTTCAACACATCAGCTTTCTGGAGCAAAGAGTATACAGGGAAGGCAAAAAAGGAGACTCACTGAAGAGTACTGAAGCTGTTTGTTCCCATGACTCAATGGGGGTATTTGAATGAATGCCAAATATCAATCATAAATAAGTTGACTAATGCTAACTGTGGAAAAGCATTTTGGCACTAAATTTGGCTTTAGATCATCTTATGTCATGGAGGAACCAATAAGAGAGTGAGCTATCTCCAGCAAAGGGAAACCCACCACCAACAAACTTCCTCCAGCAAGGCTAAATTGTAATCACAAACACATGAGACCATGGGGGGATATTACACATTTAAGCTACCACAGCATCTCCCTCTACACCGACCTGCTGATATGACTATTTGATGCTTGCTTCCTGCTGTACTTTCTTTTCCACCAAGTTGGACTTTATCCTATGTATCTGTAAGCTAAACATAAATTATTTCCATCCTGAAGCTGCTTCTGCTTAATTATTTTCTCCAAGAAAGAATAGAGTAACTGACAAAGTTAATGAATTGAATAGACATTTACTGAGTACCCAGAAAAAGACACATAAGCACTTTTTTAATTTAAATTAATTATTCTGAGAAAGATAAGCAATAAAAGTAAAGCAAGTACATTTGCCATTTTATTATTTTATATGAAAGTTCGTTTAAAAAAAGAAATAAACTGAAACAAGATAAAGTAGGGAACACAAAGCACTTGACATATGAATTCAAATGTCCCTCTGAATCTGTAGATTCCATGTCTGCAGATTCAGTCAACAAATACCTTGCAGGAAAAAAAAAATGCATGTTCTGAAAAGGTACTATTTACTGTTTTTTCACTATCCCCTAAACAATGTGGTAAAACAAATGTTTACATAATATTTACACTGTGTTAATTATTATAGTCTACAGATGATTTGAACTATCTCTAGGGGGTGTGTATAGTTTACACACAAACAACATATTATTCTCTAGGAAGGACCTACATATCTTCCATTTTCATCCATGTGCAGCACTATAATAAAGTCATGTAGATACTTAGAGATGACTATATATTAAAAGATTGAGTTCTAAGTTATATGTAGGTAAATGCTGCACAAAGAGACAAAAGTAACAACTGATAAGAAACACCCCAACGTCATGTTTAAGGATCTGCTGAAAGAACACTGGGCCAGAGTGCCATAAACAAGGTGAGTCAATTGACTTCATGAGAACATCAGATGGGTCTTGTTAACAATTATTCCTGACGTGATCCTCAAAAAGTACAACAGTGGCACACAGCCATGGTGGGTAGTCAACTGCTCTTGATTTGGCTAATAGATCCTCCACTCAGTGGAATGTAACTCATTGCTGGAACTTGGAAATAAGTCAAAATTATGTACAAAAAATGAGCCCATTCTCCAATATCCAGCTCCCACCAAATGTGGGCTAGAAGAGGGCCTATGCATATAAAATTCTTTCTAAAATAACTATGTTCATCCCATCTATCTGGTACTAACTTCTTTCTCCATTGGAGAATTTGCTTCTGTTTTTCAGATGGACACCAAACCTGAAGGGAGGATCAGCCTATCATACTTCACCAGGGCCCAGCTGAAACCATAGAACGGAGGAAATGGCTAAGAGTGCAGCTTTCGTGGTGAACCTGACACCAGAACAAGGCTGAAGGAGATAAACACAGAGAACATCCAACTCCTACTAATCCAGATATCCAGAGACTCACAGGTACCCAAGACCTCATCACTGAAGTAGAACTAACAGGAACCCAACGTGGCTCAGGGAAATTCATGGAAGAGGAGGTGGAAAGTGTCAGAGCCACAAGTTGGGTCATTATGCACAGAGACTTTGCCTCTTCCCCATAAGTGTTGACTACCCCATAATGCACGACCCACATTCCGCAATGAGAAGGTGATGAGGGTCCCTTAGGAAGGGAGGAGGACAGGGAGGAGGCTACCAGAGTCACCAACATGAATGTAAATATATATATATATGAAGAATTGTTGTTAATGTAAAACTTGAGATTCACACAAATGTGGATGTAAAGCCAATGACATTTTGATTATGGATGTCTTCATGACTTTATTCATTATTGTGACAAAACACCCAACAGAGGCAACTTCAGGAAAGGATAATTTATGCTGCTGGCTCACAGTTTGAGTGACATTAGCCCATCACGTGAAGGAAAGCATGGTGGTGCTAACAGCTCAGCCTTAGCAAACAGAGCTTGTCATGTGGATGTTTTATTATTCAAACTTTCATACATGCAAAAATGTATTTTGATCATATTTGCTCCCATTATCCTTTCCTATGCCTTCTCATGCCTGCTAAATACTGTCTTCCCCTCTAGTCACTTTTCTACTGGCACGAATAAATATTCTGAACTTGGTTGGGGTTGATTATATGAGGATGTATGATGGTTATGGAGCATGGCAGCTCACCAGTAGTTATATTAAATTATCAACAGTTTTATAGTCTCCTAAAATGGTACCATCAGCCATACACAAGGTATTCAAACACATGAGCCTGTAGGTGGCATTTCATACTCCAATTTTACATTAGGAGTCATATGACCTTGGAGTGAATCACTGAAAATTGTTCTCATTTTCATTGTCAAAAGCACAGAAGCCCACTAGACACAGGGAATCAGCAGTAATTAAATTACTGATGAAGTGATTTAAGCAGAATCTCAAAACCAAAGACACTTACCCATGTTAAATATATATCACTTGAGATAAGGAAGAATTTTAAGATAATTTCTAAGACTGGTTGTTGGTGGTGGATGCAGAAATCACCAAAATGCAATAGATAACATAGTCTGTCATAAAATTCATTACAATGATTTTTAGTATCAACATGGATATAGAAATAATAGAAATTTGGACATAGCAGGCCCATGTCTACAATCCCAGCAGTACAGAGACAGAGGCAGAGATCATGAGTTTGAAGTCAACCTAGGCTAGCTAGGGAGATTCCACTAAAAAAACAGCTCAGTGAGCACACAGGAATGAGTTAGCTGAGGAGATTCCCATGAAGAAAAGCAGCTGTTCCTGCATTTCACTGTGAATGAAATTGTGAGCTTGAACCAAGTTGATTTAAATCTCACAAGAGTGAAGAGCATTTCCAGGTGACATCTTTGTGACTGAAAATGGTTTCCATTAATTCATTTAAATCCACCAGGATCCCTAAAAAATGAGAATCATTTCTTTTATATAGAAGAGAAGCTAAGCAAGACATACAAATGCCAGTGACTAGAAAAAACTTCAAAATACTTAAATACATATAAAATATTTCAAAAACTTGTCTTTTTATTTATAATACAGAGAGCAAAAAATTCCTTTCCTAACCCCCTTCCCTTTCTGCCACACAGCAGCCAGATCAGAGCCAGAAATAGTCAGGGCTCTTAACCTGGCATGGTGGTGCATGCCTTTAATCCCAGAACCCGGGAGGCAGAGCTGCCTCAGCTTTTCTCATGATTGTTCACCACCATATCAGCTGGAATGAGGAGACCTTCCTTGGTGATGGTTGGAGCGTCATGGCAAACTTTTGCTGCAGCTTTACACTCTCCACTTCCTTGCTCCAAGAACTGCTTTTGGGATGTTCCAATGGCAACTAAGGAAATAAGACACCCATCTTTTGGCAACCAGAGCCTCCCCTTCCCAGATTGGCAGGCTGTTGTCTTTGGTCCCCATGAGCTTTAGCACAGTTTTATGAGCCCAATCCATAGGGTTCTCCTGGGTCTAAATAAAGCCATTCTCTTAGCTCTTTACACGTTAGACGCAGACTCACTAGATGCTAAAGAGAAAAGAAAGCTGTGGAAAAAACCTGTATTATATACCAGCCACAAGCAAGTCTGGTCCCAAAGAGTCATTGCATTGGTGGACATGCTTTTTGCCCCTGTGATCCCCTTGAGCTGCCTGTGATTGGGGTACCAGATGCAAAACTCCAACTCCACAGCTGTTTGAACTGTAGGCACTGGACTTGTCTCACTCTTGCCTCTGCAGGATCAGAGATTCTCTTAGGGCCCAGACCTGCTCTTACTCTTGGCTCTGGTTATACATCCTGTGCCTTAACATTAGCTCTCAATAACTTGACTCACTACAGCCTCACTACAGCATTCGTCACTTCCACTCCAATGGGAACTGGTGGTTTTGGCAGCCTCTGGCTATGACTCTGACAGTCCTAGATATTGCTTGGACAAGACTAGTGTTGAGTGGTAACTGTAGGTCTGCTAACATTTAGAGGTGTAGCAGTGGACGACATCGTCTACCGGCTGGTATACCAAGGTGTTGTAGTCATGTCCATGTTACTGGGATGACACTGTTTATAGGAAGAATTTTTGTTTTGTTTTGTTTTGGTTTTTCGAGGTAGGGTCTCACTCTGGTCCAGGCTGAACTGGAATTAATTATGTAGTCTCAGTGTGGCCTCAAACTCTCTGCAATCCTCTTACCTCTGCCTCCTGAGTGCTGGGGTTAAAGTCGTGTGCCACTATGCCCAGCTCAAGAATGGAATTTTTTGAAGTTTACAGATCCAAGGGAAGTTCCATAATGCCAAAAAAAAAAAAAAAAAAAAAAAGAAAAGAAAAAAGAAAAACATAAAAAATCAGAAAGCTCACCACTAAAAGCAAGAGCAAATAGATAAACTTAATTACAAAAACTGCATGATCATTTCAATGGATGCATAGGTGGCCTTTGACAAAATACATCATTTGATGATCAAAATGCTGGAAGGAATAGGCATGGAGGGTTTATATCTCAACACAATAAAAGCTATATATAAAGCAGCTAAAGCTCAAATAATACTCAATGGGAAAGACTCAAGCAGTTCCTATTGAGATCAGAAACAATGGAGATATGCCAACTCTCACCACTGCTCTTCAATGTAGTACTAGAAGTCCTAGTTCAAGCAGTAAGACCGGAGAAAGCTATAAAAGGCATTCAAATGGCAAAGGAAGAAGTCAAATTAGCACTATCTGTAGGTGGCATGATCATATAATATAAATATAAATAATAAATAAATAATATAAATGAATTACTTGAAAGTCTCCACCTCAAAATGTCTAAAGATGATTAATTCCTTCAGCAAAGTGGCAAGATGCAAAATCAAAACACAAAAACTAGTAGCCTTTCTATGTGCAAAGAACAAATATACAGAGAAAAGAATGAACAAGGCTGTCCCATTTACATTAGCCACAAAAAAAATCAAATAACTTGGAATAACACTAAACAAGGATGGAAAAGACCTATATAATGAAAACCTAAAAGCATTCAAGAAAGAAATTGGGGAAGGCATGAGAAGATGGAACAACTCCCATGCTCCTGGATAGGTAGAATTAATACTGTGAAAGTGGCAATTCTACCAGAAACAATATACATGTTTAATGCATTACCAACAAAAATCCCATTATTCTTCACAAGTCCATGGGGAATACCAGCAACCCCACTGAAGAGGACCCTCAGTGGAATGGAGGCAGGGAAGAGGCAAAAGATGTCACCCACATATCCATACAAGGTATGTTCCTAATTAAAAAAAAAAAAATGGAAGAAAAAATGAAAATCCACCACCACAGGCAACCAAGCAGGAGGGAATCCAGGCAGAACTCAGCACTCGGTATACCTTTGCCTGGAATTCCAGATCCTCCCCACAACACACCTTAGGTCTGGAACCTAGGATCCTCCCACAGTGACAACTCTTCCAACCAGGCAGCTATCGGAGGACAGCCATCCAAACTACCACACAAGGCCTGCTAAGAGGGAGGACTGCTACAGTTGGCAACAGCCCCTCCATTTGTATTCTGCTACCACTAAAGTTTCATAGTTCACAGTTGCCATGACCACTTTGGTGCCTCTTGATTGGCACTACACTGCCACTAAGAGTCAGAGCTGCTATTTCTACCTCTGCCCCCTTCTAGGGTAGCATTCAGCCACCACCAGAGTCCATTTTCATTGAAAAATAAAAGCAGTTGAAATCCAACACATAACACAAAATACCCCTTTAGGGCTTAATACTATGCTAAATATATTATGTTAAAATATTTTACATTGATATCATTTCCCTTAATTTCAGGTTAGATACAATTTGTGATTCATTAAGAGTATTACAATATGAAGCAAGTGATCTCATGCTCTGCCTGCATGATGGTTCTACATCCCATGTATAACACAGAGGATGAGGACATGAGGAAGATTCATTGTTCATGACTAGTCCAGGAGTTGGATTGTTAGTAAGGGTACATGAAGGTGGGGGTTCATTTTTTTAACTCCACTTTAATCAATGTTCATGTAAATCAAGGACATTTAAAAGTCAATTTTAAATATTTTATTTTTTATTTCTTTATTGACAGAGAGAAAGAGGGAGAGAGAGAAAGAGAGAACACACCAGGGCCTCCAGCCACTGCAAACGAACTCCAGACACATGTGCTCCCTTGTGTACCTGGCTAACGTGGGTCCTGGGAAATCAAACCTGGGTCATTTGTTTGTTCAGGCAAATGCCTTAACAGCTAAAGCATCCCTCTGGCCCTAAAAGTCAATTATATTCATTGATTTTAAAAATAATTATACATAAAGAGATAAATGTAATTTTAAAACAATCATATTTTTAAAACTGAAACAACATCTGAAAAATAACTCCATCTATCATTCATCTATCTATCATCTACCTATCATCTATCATCTATATATCTATATATCTATCTATATATCTATCTATCATCTATCTCTATCTATCTATCTATCTATCTATCTATCTATCATCCATCTATCTATCATCCATCTATCTATCATCTATCTATCATCTATCTATCTATCTTTCTATCTATCTAACTATATATGTATGGATGGATGCAAACAGAAACCCCATATTTTCATGCCATCACATGATTTTGTACATTTTGATTGACTTTTGTACTCATCACTCAAAGGAAATGAAATACTTAAGAGAAGAAGGGTTTCATTTGGCTGACAGTTCAGAATGCAGGTCGTCATGGTGGGGAATGCAGAAAGTAGGGTGTTGGGAGGAAACAGAGAAACAGAAATGGCAGCACATTTATTCCAGGCCCTAGGATGGGGTCCCCAAAATGCAGGGTGGAAAGACCCTCACAATCTCAATCCCAGTATGTTTCCTAGATGACTCCAAATTCTCAAATTGACAATGCACATTTAACCACCACAATCCTCATCTCCACCTTTGAGGTGAAGAAGAAAATTTTTACTTTGTTATTTTCTGTCCGCCTGTTTTCCAATCCAGTCCTTTGGAACTTCATTTCCACATTGTGGGATGTGTGTTTTCTAAGAAGTCATTTAAAAACAGTTCCTAGAATAGCAAACCACATTCTATTTCAAAGTTAGTGACTATCTAAGCAAAACAAAAGTATTTCTGTTTTTTTACAACCCAAATCTAACACTGTGGAAGCTTATCATTCAAGAAGAAAACTGTAAAAGAATGTTTCACAGAATATAAACATGATTCTTGGTTTATGGGATGCAGGAGACAGTTGTATCAATTGTTTGGAGTACTGGAATCTTTGTTGTGTTCTTAAAAAAAAATCTCCTTTGTGCTTACAATAACATCACTTCAGCAAAGTTAAAACTCGTCTTCTCGTCTTATTTCCTCTTCACAGTTACAAAATTACCTCCCTCGTCTGCCCTGTAATGTCCTTTTATGTTTGTTTGTTTGTTTGTTTGTTTAGGTAACATCATGCATTTCTCCCTAATTGAAAGATAATGCTGCACAATTTCACACATTAAAATGATGGCCTTTCATAACAAATGCATTTATACTTTTAATGAAATTACAGCAGGTTAAGAGAATGTTTATATTTAATTTAATTTATTTATTTATTTATTTGAGAGTGAAAAAGAGGCAGAGAGAGAGAGAGGGGAAAGAGAGAAACAGAGGGGAGAATGGGCGTTCCAGGGCCTCCAGCCACTGCAAACAAACTCTAGATGCACGCGCCCCCTTTTGCATCTGGCTTACGTGGGTCCTAGAGAGTTGAACTGTGATCCTTTAGCTTTGCAGGCAAATGCCTTAACCACTAAGCCATCTCTCCAGCCCCTCTCTTCTTCTTTCCTTCCTTCCTTCCTTCCTTCCTTTCTTTCTTTCTTTCTTTCTTTCTTTCTTTCTTTCTTTCTTTCTTTCTTTTGAAAAGATCAGATTTTTTGTTGTTTGTTTATTTGTATTTATTTATTTGAGCATGACAGACAGAGAAAGAGGCAGAGAGAGAGGGAGAGAGAAAGAGTGAGAATGGGTATGCCAGGATCTCCAGCCATTGCAAATGAACTCCAGATGCATGTGCCACCTTGTGCATCTGGCTTACATGGGTACAGCGGAATCGAGCCTTGAACCTGGGTCGTTAGGCTTCACAAGTAAGCGCTTAACCACTAAGCCATCTCTCCAGCCCCCTTTCTTTTTATTTTATTTTATTTTATTTTATTTTATTTTATTTTATTTTATTTTATTTTATTTATTTTATTTATTTGAGAGAAAGAGGTAGAGGGAGAGAGAAAGAGAGAAGTAAGAGTTTTTAAGGCTGGGAATGTAGCCCAGTAGCATAGTAAGTGGCCAGCATACATAAGATCACAGGATTAATCTCTAGCATCACAAAAAAGGAAGACTGTTCTGACATAAATGTAAAATAAACTGAAAATATGTTGAGCCCCAACCCTCACTTTTGAAGCTCCCTAAAGAATACAGATAATTTGACTGTCCAAAATGTAAGGAAGGATCAGAGAAGGATGCAAATGAACACAGTGGGTTGGAAAGATAAGGAAATAAAAGGGAAGAGGAAAAGGAGAAGAATGGGATAAATTCAGTACCTTTCTGAAATTTAATACAGTCACTGTTTATAAAATATACCATCTGTAGAACCTGATGCTTGGTGGCTGAGAGTAACTGGATCATGTCACATAATCCTGGACATGGGGTAATAAACCTCAGTCTCTGAATGACAAGTCTTCCATCTAGAGCATGAAAAGAACCATAGTGTATTTCCTAAATTAGAAGTTAACCTATAGCAAGATTTTCAGCTAGGTGAAAATCCATGGAACATGAGAGCCCCACAGTAGCTATCTGTGGGATTAATTATATAGAGCAAATGGTTTCACTGCACTGACCATCATGGGTATTTCATCATTACTCTGATTCAATATCATTACCAATTGATTAGGCCCAAGTTTTCCTCATTTCTTTATGGATATCATTACACATTCTGGTATAAGTACTATATATCCTATATTAAGAGCAAAAAAAAAAAAAAAAAAAAAAAAAAACATCTTTTTTGTCTGGAAGCCATGAAACTGGTTACAGAAAGGTGGCATGATTCATTTAATTTCAGACCATCAGGTGATTGCTAGCTCGAGCTACTTGTTAATTCAAACATAAGTATTGTGTGTGGAGAAACACTCTCCAGACAAAAAATGCATATATAGAAAGTCAGAGGACTGAAATTGTTTCAGAGCCTCTCCTTTAATCCACTCAGCAGAGCAGGTGAAATCCATGTGGGGTTAATTGACCGAAGAGGTAAGATGGTGAAAAACTGGGGAAATTACCTCTGAGCATACATGTTCTAGAAGTGAGAGTGTGTATGTGGAATGTCCATAAGATCAACTGTCCAGTCTTTGCAGAGCTGCAGGTTGCCTGAAAAGGGAAGAACTGCAGCATCATGACTTCTTTTGGGGAGACACAAGCAAATGGCTATTCACCCACAGAAGACATCCACGACAAAGAAATGATCCCACTCAAGTACAACTTGGCAGATTAATAAGTTTACTGCTCTTAGGGGAACATGGATGAGGATAGTTCCAGGATTGTGTGAGAGTGAAAGACAGCTGCATCACCCAAAAAAAAAAAAAAAAAAATCCCACACATCATATGTGATGACTTCAAGGAAGATGCATCCTGACACACTTCCTTCCTTCTGTTATTGTTCTATCTTTTATAAATTCCAGACCATAGAGGACAGGAGAGACTGTTGGTTGGCTTTGCAGTTGAAGATCTAAAGATCGTCCCTCCTACTAACAGTATCATCAGCTATGCCCTTATCATCACCATATACTTGCCTATCACTGGACTGTCCTTCTTGTTAACTTGCCTTGACCAAGGGACCAAGGGACCAAGGATTCTATAGATCACCCAGCCGACCTCTACCCCATCATGTTGATGCTCATTGGGACGAATATATAAGTATGTTGGGTACAAGTGCAGCATAAAGAGTATTCGGAAAGCATAATGATCCTTCCATCTTCTCTTGTCCAGCAGGGTACCATTGCAGAGCTGTTTTCAACTCATCTGGAGATAAGTAGCAGGTCCTGGAAAGGATCACAAAACACGCTGAATGTATTGAGGGGCACTTTAGTTAGGCCTTATTATGGAAGTATACCATTCACCTTTCATATCCAGGAACATGAAAATTGTAGCAAATAAGAACTCGTAAAATAAGCACTTCTCATAGAAGTCCTCTTTCTTCACTGTGATGTGTGATGTGAGGATGGAAACTGCTCCCAGTGGAGTGCTGTGGTATTCCAGAAGATGCTGCAGTACAAGTACCTGTCACTGTACTTAGGCCCACCCCTCTTGCTCTCCTCTCATCCCTCTCCCCACTTTCTCCTTCCCTCCCTTGCCTCCTTCCTTTGTTTCTTCCTCACTCCTTTCCTCCCTGCTTTTCCTCTCTTCTTTAGCCTGTCTGTCCTCACCCTCCTTTCTCTTTTTTTCATTCCTCTTTTGCTTCTTTTTTTCCTAAAAAACAAACAAAAACTTCTTCTGGTTTCTTTCATGCTGGGAATTAGATGCCACACAACACAGACAGAAGGGAATTACATGCCAGACTACACAGTCAAGAAAGGGAGTTTTTACTTTCCTCTAAGTCTCTGCAATCACCCAGGCTTTCCTGGCAGATACTAATCCTATATCCTTCTAAAAACAAGGAATGTCAGAACTAGTTTCATGAGAGGGAAATCAAAGATCACATATGTGTGGTTCGCTCAGGGATCTTGTGTATTCTTGTAGGGAGCTTTGCTTAGAGACAGACAGGATATTGTTGATTAAGATGTTATGGGAAGGTCCCATGTTTAAAGTCTTTCCCTCACACATTATAAAAACCCACAAGAAAAAAAATCTTGTTGAAGTTCAATTCCCAGTACCTCCAAAAGCACTATCCTCTTACTTCCTCAATCCACTGGCATTCTTACTACCTCAGCAGCCACCAAAACACAAGCAGCTGCTTTCCATGGAATTTTCAGGCAGCTGCTGGGATAGTGTTCAACCACAAAGAAATGTGAGTTGAAAAGTTCACATCAAAGTTTCTCCCATTCTCAAAAAGAGAAAGCTCTACATTTTATGCTGGCCATACACATATCATTAGTCCTTTTTACATTGGATTATTCGATTTATTTTAGGATGTTTTTCTTGATTTTCTCATATATCACTGATAGTAATTATTTATTGCATATATAATTTGCCTATATCTTGGCCCAGTCAATATATAATGCTATATGTTATTAATCTTAGTATACAGAAGTTTGATAGTTTTAATAGTGTTTTTGTTGACTTTATTATTCATTTGTTTGCCTTCACCAATGTTTTAAAGTATTTGGAGTATTTTCACAGGTAATTTTATGGATTGAGATCTTACTTTTTGGTCCTTGATCCATTTTGGTTTGTTTACCCTGTTGCGGTTCAAGTTTCGGTATTCCTCCTCTTTGTTAACAGAAACAATTTTCCCCTCATTTACTTGCATCTGAAAACAAAATGTAATACATTTGTGATATCTCAAAAGCTGGAAGAAATGGATTTTGAAGTTGAAGAATAAGTACAGATATTTTCATTAAAATAATAAATTGTAAATTTGTGTCAGTGTATTTTTTAAACAATAAAATGTAAAACAAAATTAATGTCAATGAAAACAGTCTGCAAAGGCAAGGTTGCCTAGTAAGAAAGAATGTGTTTTTTCAAGTGGGAAAAGGAAGGCAGCCCACTGGACAGCTTCAGGGACACCTTGCTGAGTTGTGGTGAAACCACAGCAGGTTTTAGTTCCTGCTGTTAGAAACAAAAGTACATTTCTTAGTTGTCAACATGATTACAATTATGTAAAACAGAAAAGACAATGTTCTGAAATACCAACTGAAATTCTTGATATGGGTCAGATTTCCTTATAAGCAGTTATAAATGCAATATTTTGAAGCAATATCTGAAGAATCTCAAGGCTATTCATAATATATTAAGCAAAATTGCTTATCAAGCAATACTCAAAATTGTATATTTATGTGGTTATATTAATTGATAAGGGACTAATGAATATTTTCCTTTGTTAGAATTTAGGAACAGATATTTGTTATATTTTCTCTGGTAAAGATATATCTAGAGTTGTAACCAAAGTTTTATCTGGAATTTTCTACTAGTTTGGGTGATTTAAGTGGAGACATCAGATTTGGAAGGTTTTGTAGGAGGCAGCCAGACAATGGAACAGTCAGTCGAAGGTCATGTTAGTGAATTGAGTCATTATTTCAGACAAACAAAATTCAATCCAATGTGGAAACTGAAAATCTGCTTTGAAGGTGTACCTAAAAGCATGGAATTGAGAGGTGATGATGCTGTGTATCTCTAGTTTTTAACCTTTGTTGAGAGGGTCACACCATGGTACTAAGTATCCCTTCCAGTCTATCCTATCCACCACCAATATCCACAGATGACTAGCAGGGAAAATGTATGGGGCACTAAGAGATTCCGCCACATAGCTGAACAGTGTTTACACTATGCTATTAAAGATGGAGAAATGGTTTAGCAGTTAAGGCCCTTTCCTGAAAACCCAAATAACCCAGTTTCAATTCGCCAGGACCACAGAAGCCAGCTGAACAAGGTGGCATATGCATCTGGAGTTCCTTTGAAGTAGCTGAAGGACCTGGCACCCCTACCTGTCTCTCTCTTTCTCAAAAAAAAAAAAAAAAAAAAAAAGAGAGAGAGAGAGAGAGAAGAGAAAGATCAAAAGATGTTTCCTACTAGAGTCAGGCAGAACCCCCAGATCAAAATAATAATAATAAAAGAATATGCTGTTAAGCAGGAAGAATCCTTCTGCATTAGAAAATGAGTGTGGTGGTGGCATGAGGTAGAAAGATATGTTAGCAGTAAAAGCTCTCGCCTTTGTAGTCAAAGAACCCAGGTTCGATTCCCCAGGATGTACATAAGCCAGATATTCAAGAAGGCTCATGCTTCTGGATATCGTTTGCAGTGGCTAGAGATCTTGGCATGCCCATTCTCTCTCACTCTCTCATAAATAATAAATAAATAAATAAATAAATAAATAAATAAATAAATATGAAAAGGCATTTAGAAATAAGGAATGAGTGGGGATGATAGCTGGTTCTCGGTTTCAGTACTTTTGTTTGCTATTTACACCAGCTTCAGTAAGAAGTTAGCTGCCACTCCAGATTCAATTCCCTACCACCCACATAAAGGCAGAAATAAAAGTGATCCATGCATCATTTGACTTCTGTGACAAGAGATCATGGCACGCTCCCCAAAATATAAATAAATAAAAATAATTTTTAAAAGCTCACACAAACACAACCATGTTTTGGAAAATAATAATAATAATATGTTCTCTGCCCATGTTGTTTTCAAGTCTAGCAGCAAAGATTGGAACACAGACTTTCCATTTGAAGCATGTATCTTAGACAAAACAGTTAATAGGCTGCCTTCTCATTTTTTAGAATTTTCTAATTTCATATTGTCTTACAGTGAGAAGAGAGAATTACAATTTCAGGCCCCAAATACTGGTGTTTGATTCTCAAAAATTTATCAAAATGAGAATTCTGAAATAGGTTGGGGAATAATTAAGTCTCCAGGAATACATTTTTCTTCCTCAAATATCTGGATTTCTGCTTTAAACAACAACAACAAAAAAGACAAAAAAAGGAAAAAGCAAAGGAAAGAGAGAGTGAGCTCCTATACCATGAGTGGTATTTCTTTTTTTAAAATATATTTTTAAAGATTTTATTATATTTATTAATTAATTAATTAATTAATTTATTTATTTATTTATTTATTATAGATGGGGGGAGAGAGAGAGAGACAGAGAGTGAGAATGGGTGTGCCATGGCTTTGAGCCACTGCAAACGAACTCCAGATGCATGCGCCACCATGTGCATCTGGCTTATGTGGGACCTGGAGAATCGAACCCCTTAGGCTTCACAGGCAAATGCCTTAACCACTAAACCATCTCTCCAGCCCATGAGTGGTATTTCTGATGATTTACCATGTCAAACCCAGGACCCAGGATTAGTTCCACATCTTCCCTACAGGTGGAGCCTGAAACCCTCAGTTCTTTGGATAAGCATCAGCAAAGTTCCCTCTGGGAATTGCAGAATGGCAGGCCTTCCTATTTTAACCCCAACTCCCTTTACGCACTTGCAGCCCCAATCACCACATCCGGGTTCATATTGTTCAGGGCAGGCTGGCTGCCAGTACTGCGGTGTACTGTATAAACTCAGAAGTCCTTGATGGCTTCTAATACAGCTTGGTTTGATACCAACAACTCTGGAATATAGGTGCTAAGGCAACAAAGCTGGAACTCACAACAAAAAACTTTAAGAACACAAATCCCTGAAGATTAGAAATGGACAACCTGCCGGGCGTGGTGGCGCACTCCTTTAATCCCAGCACTCGGGAGGCAGAGGTAGGAGGATCCCTGAGAGTTCGAGGCCACCCTGAGACCACATAGTGAATTCCAGGTCAGCCTGGACCAGAGTGAGCCCTGAGACTACATAGTGAATTCCAGGTCAGCCTGGACCAGAGTGAGACCCTACCTAGAAAAAAAAAAAAAAAAAAAAGACAACCTGGGGAGCGCTCAGAAGAATGTTCTTACTGTTTCTCAGTGAGTTGCACAGAAAGTTGGGACTAAAGAGTGGATCTGTCAGCAGTTTGCCTTTCCTCCCATAAAAATAACAAATTGCTACATAAACTGCCCCCAAATCTCTTCATCTTTCACTTCAGGACACCGGGCACTTGAATGCATTGTGCCCTTACTTTAGCCTGCATTTCCGTTATGGGAGGAGGACAATTGGAAAGCAAGGTTTGGAGTAGAGCTAAACAAGACGTGTCGACAAGGTTTGGGTTACTAGCATTGGTGTTGTGCAGGTTGGGAGATAGGCACACAAAACAGCAGCAGTGACCCTGCCTGGCTTGTCTCAATAAACAAGCATCCTTCCCTATTAGGATGATTTCTCTCCAGAGCAGCTAATGCACCTGGAACCTGTGGCTTAGCTTTCTTCTCTTCTAAAATCACAGCCTTCATACAGGCTCCGTATTTGGTTGCTTTGCATTTTCCTCCCCCATAGGACCCACAAAATAAAAAAAATAAAAAAAAATAATAAAAAAAAAGATAAGCATATGTGAGCTATAAATAAATGGAGCCATGCCAAAGAATTCACTAGACTCATTTGTCTTTGTTGCTTAAACAGAGCAGAGAAAGAAATTTATGGAGTCAAGTTTACAAAGTGGAGAGCAAAGTTAATTCAAAATAATTGGAATTTATTACTATTAACTAAATAGAATAGGCAAGTGCCTTCTTACTAACTTCTGAAACTTGACTTTTGTTTAAGGCAATCATTACATATATATATATATATATATATATATATATATATATATATATAATCTTGGAATCTTGGGTTTGATTTGATTTTCAAACTGTATTTCATATGTGACACTTGAATTTTTAAAAACTATATGGACTGTGATGGTTTATACCAACTGTCAACTAGAATCTTCTAGAATCTTCTGTGAGGGATAATGGATTATGTTAACCTGTTACCTTTTGGGTGTGGTTGTCAGGGAATAACTTGATTAGGTTAATTGAGTTAGGAAGACCCACCTTATCTGCAAGGAGCTTCATTACATGGGCTCCTGCGGTCCTTGTTTAGATACAAAGAATAGAGCTGGTCAAACATGACCAGCTGCCTCAAGCCCCTGGCTCCATGCCTTCCACACTTTCATGCTATGTATCCTGCAACTTTGAGCTGAAATGAGGCTTACCTCTCTTAAACTGATTCTTGTGAGGTACTTTGTCCTAGCAATGACAAGGTAACTGACACACCCATATTAGTTTCAGAGCATTAAGATCTCTTTAAATCCATCTCCTATTAGTATTTTCTCATTCTCCATCTTTTCTTACTGGCATGATTAAAAAGTCAAAGACTGAAAAGTGAATAAAATGACACAGATTTTCATAATACTAATGGCTTGAATTGTGTCCTCTTCGCCATATATACTAACCCTCTCTCTGATTCATAATGTGATTTTTTGAAAAGAGGATATTTGTAATGTCATTAAAGGGAGGTCATTAGAGTGAATCTTAATCCAATGTGTCCATATACATCCATGTAAATATGGAAATTTTGCATGGGCATGCACACATGAAGGATGCCACTAGGACAGGAAAATAGTCAAGAAGACACCAGGAACAGATTCTTTTCTGCTCAGGGAAGGAAGTGACCCAGCTATCACCTGAGGTTGGACTTTTGTCATGCTCCTATCACCAGCCCCAGGGGAAATAATGCATATAATTTAGCATTAATTTCCTATATGACCTGAGAGTGCCATTCATTGTCTCTAGGATGTGGTTTATTTCAGTATAATAGAGAAATAATTTTGCCTGCTTAATCTATTTCTCTTGAGATATTGTCAATACTTAGGTAAGATACTACAGGGGGCAGCTATGAGTTTATGTTATTGTATACAGTATTTAACATGTCACAACTTGATATTGGGGTAATTATCTTTTCACTTAAATGTGTTGGATTTTATATTATTTGTGTTATTGGAGACATCATTAAAATACACTAGTGACACTAAAACTAGGCTAGATGACAGATACATTATCTAAAGTTGAATAGCTTAAAAGAGATTCAGTTATTTCAGAATACCATTAGGAGTTGTGACATATACCTGTGAGCCCAGTGCATGGAAGGATGAGGAAGGAGCATTGCTGTAAGCTTGAGCCCAGCCTGGATGGTTACTGTGGTAGTTTGGATTGATGGCCCCCAATATATTCATTGTTTTATTAGTTTATAGTTTGCATCTGCAGCCACTTGGCTGGAGGCAATGCCACTGGGTGGATCTTAAGGTGTGCTGGTAGGTTTAGGATTCCATTGTAAAGATATTTGAAGTGTGCCTAGTTGGAGTTCCTGAGGTGTGCTGGGCTGTGTGGCTTTTGGCTGTGGCTTTTGTTCTCTTTATTTGGTCCTCTTAAGGCAGGCCATCTTCTTCTGCCATTATGGAACTTCCCCTGGATCTGTAAGCTTCAATAAATAATATCCCTTCCTCCATAACGGTGCCTGGTCTGGAAGTTCATCTCAGCGAACCTGAAGCTGTCTACTAGAGTTACTGAGTACCAGGTCAGCCAGGACTATGGAGCAAGGCATTTTCTCACAGACAAAGCAAAACAAAAGAATAGAACAGATTAGAATAAACTTAATTGTTTTGACAGCGCAGTCACCTTATAAAGGACAGAAAAAGTTATATATGACCTGAAAATGTGTGTGAAGAACTCAAGTTCTAATCTGTACCTGCATATAATTTACATATATTTACATACAAATTTTAGAGTCTTATATTCCAAATGTAAAATTAATCAAGAAAATTACGATTATCTTTATACTCAGTGAAAAGCACAATAAATTTCTGAGATTCACACCGTTTATCATTCAACAATTAGAGACATTAGACCTGTAGGAAATGGATCATTGCCTATTTTTACATTGTTTCTTAAAATTTATTATATATATGACTTCCATTCCCTTCTCCCCAACTCCCTTTACCCTGAGGACTCTTCACTATTCTTTTCTGCTTCTTTTGTGATTGTATCTCTAGCAGCGTAGACTAGCTACAAACTCATTGTGTAGCTGAGAGTGGATTTGAACTTTAATTTTTGTAGTTCGCACTACTGACCATGCTGGTTATCCACATGTCTTTGCTTTTTTCACTCTAAGTGAGGGAAATGACCCAGGAGTAGAAACACACAGGGTGGGGAGGAGTAACTGGAATCAGGAGGCACAGGAGGAAAAAGGATGGACTAGGAACAGAGGAAAGGGATTGGAAGAAAGTAAGTGGCAAGTGTGTTGGGCTTTGCTAGTAACAGGCTGGGCCTGTGAGGAGGCTGGCCTGAACTATTGGGCATGACCAGGGACCCTGGGCTGTGGGGTCGCAGCTGGCCCTCTGTCAGGAAGTCCCTGGCTACAGTCACGGCCTTCCCTATGTTGTAGGGTGTAGTGAGCTGTCGTCGCCCAGAGTGGGCAGAACTGGCGAGGCGCTCCCCCCAGACCCCAAAAGGCTCTGACCATTCCATAAGTCAGGCTCCCCACCCCACAGTTCCTGACCTTGTGGCTAGCTTCCCAAGAGACCCTCATGTGGCTAAAGTCACGTAGCCTTCTCACCCCCCACAGTTTTGAAGTCACAGCTTCCTGTTAATCTCTTCTTCCGCCCTTCCCCCTACCTTCCCTTATCCTTCCCCCATAGCTTTGAAGTCACTAGTCCTTCCTTCCGCTATAAACTATGCATCCGATTGCCTTATAGTCTGCGCGTGCCATCTCAACCTTCCCCAACTGTTTATAAACGAGCGCTGTCCATCAGACAGTCTCCCGGGTGCTCATTGTCCCATCATGTGTTCGTCTGTCGCACTCACCTGATACTCCAGGAAGCACCCTGCTGCTTCCTTCCCAACTCCTCTCTCCCTCGCCTGGGATGTTGGTGGCCAACGATCCTGGGGAACGGGAAAGGAATGAGACCCACAGCAATTGGACACTTTACAAACCTAACCTAAGCATGGACTTCCATGGCTTTATATTTCCACTGAAATTGTATTTTTCTTTTTTTTTTTTCTGAAGCCTCAATAAATTTTCTGACTCCATAAAATTAATTATGTATTAGTCACAATAGGAATTTTCAAACAGGCATGCTAACATTTTGTCCTTAAAATGTTTGTCTATATGCCTGGTATCTGGTGTTTGATATAGTATGTAGTGGTTAAAATGAAAACTATAAAAGACATCAATGTGTTTATAATGATTCTGTAAATTAAAAAAAAATACCATCACATTTTGAGCAGCACTAATTACTAATCAACAAAAAAATTCAAAGCAACCTCCATCAAACACATCCTTGAAAAACTGACATCATTGTCACCATGTAGCCAGAACACAGTACCTGGAGGGAATCAGAGGACACCTAAATTAGGAGACAAAGCTGAATAGAGAAAAGTTCAAATACAGAGAAGGTGACCATCACAGCTGCTCTTTGAATGTGATAAGAGCAGGACTAGTGAGGAGGAGGAAGAGGAGGAAGAAGAGCTTGGGGACATGCTGTGAAGGGTGAAATGCAGTTGCTCACTACTGGTCCTATGTCCTCTCTCCAGTTTAATTTGTTTCCCACACTGGAAAATGCTGACTTTGGTTCAAAACCCACTCACCAATACTGAAACAGCTTGCATGCTTTCAACTGTCATGTTCACTCAGCTGAACTGTCATTTACTGAAACCTTTGCAAATTCACTTTGTATTGAGCTGGTAACATCTGACTAATTTCCACTAACATCACAGAGCAGCTATAACCACTTTTGCAGAGCACATTTAGCCTTATTTAACTGGCATCATAAATAATAAATTCAAACTGCTGGGAATTGGCTTTTATCCTATATTGCTTTATGTTGTATTGTTGTAGTCAGGTATATATCATTTCTCACTAATGATTCTGCTAAACCCAGAGGGTTTTGTCTATTATTCTTACTTCTCCAGCAAAAATTTTAAAGAAATAATGCACAGGATGATCTATTCTCATATTACCCTCTCTTCCTATCTTATCTCTAAGAAATAAAAATGTACAACTAGCCTATAGTTCTTTGGCCATTCATGTGAACAGAGCACTGGGCTAATTTTTAAAATCCCTTTCATACCATCCCCACTGTGTTGTTTTGATGAGCATAACAGGCTTTGCATTGAGGTCCAGGGAACTTTCAGTTATATCAAGAAACAAAATGAGCCGGGCGTGGTGGCTCACGCCTTTAATCCCAGCACTCCGGAGGCAGAGGTAGGAGGATTGCCGTGAGTTTGAGGCTACCCTGAGACTACATAGCTAATTCCAGGTCAGCCTGGACCAGAGTGAGACCCTACCTCAAACCCCCAAAAAAAAAAACAAAAAAACAGATCATACCTAATATTTTGTTAATTAACTCAACGTTTGTACTCTTTTTTTTTTTTTTTTTTTTTTTTTTTTTTTGTTTTTTTTTTCGAGGTAGGGTCTCACTCTAGCTCAGATTGACCTGGAATTCACTATGTAGTCTCAGGGTGGCCTTGACCTCATGGCGATCCTCCTACCTCTGCCTCCCAAATGCTGGGATTAAAGGCAAGCGCCACCATGCCCAGCTCAACGTTTCTACTTTTTTTTTTTTTTTTTAATTTTTATTTATTTTTGGAGAGAGACAGAGAGGGAGAGGGAGACAGAATGGGCGTGCCAGCAGTCTCTCAGCTGCTGTGAATGAAATCCAGATGTGTGTGCCCCCTTGTGGGCAAGTGCACCATTGCACCCTTGTGTCACTTTACATCTGGCTAAATGTGGGACCTGGAGATTTGGAACCAGGTTCTTAGGCTTAGCAGGCTGGCGCCTTAACCGCTAAGCCAGCTCTCCAGCCAAACATTTCTACTTTTGACATGTAGAAAGAAAGTCTTTTAACTTCTGCATTTAATGATGGTGTGCCAGGTCTAGTTCTGAACATGTACTTAATAGGGAATGGGGAGACATGAGGAAGGTGACTGTTAATTGCATTATTACAGGAATATTTAATTTAATTAATACAGTGCCATGAGCTACAGAAATATGAAACATTCTTTTTCTTTTTTTTTTTTTTCTTTTTTTTTTTTTTTTTTTTTTTTTTTTTTTTTTTGGTTTTTCGAGGTAGGGTCTCACTCTGGCTCAGGCTGACCTGGAATTCACTATGTAGTCTCAGGGTGGCCTGGAACTCTCGGTGATCCTCCTACCTCTGCCTCCTGAGTGCTGGGATTAAAGGCGTGTGCCACCATGCCCGGCTATGAAAAATTTCTATTAAGAGAGTAGGGGCTTTAATGAAAGTGATATACACCCATTAAAATGAAAATAAGCTCCCATGCCTCTGCTGGATATTAGGAATTAGACCACTATATTAATTTGCTAATTATAATAAATATCCCTAATGTAGGGCTATATAAGCCAATTTATTTCTGGTTTCTTTTGGCAATATTTATTTATTGGCGAGAGAAAGAATGAGACAGTGAGAAAGGGAGCTAATGTATACATTTAACCTTCATTTTGCTTTCAGTACTTCAATGATTTGTTTTTCCTTTTTACCAATAATTGAGTAGAAAAATGATTTATTTTGCTTTTTGTTAAAATTATAATATGTGTAAATAAAATGTATGTGAATATGTACATATAAATATTTAAATTTATTTACACACATACTTATATAAGCAAAATTTATCTCTCTATCTAAGAAATAATAAAACCTCTCTCTGCCTAATACTTTGATGAGATAATTGCCTATATGACAAGTTCATTAAATTTCTGATGTCTCCTTTACTAGAAAAATCACTATTTCAAATTTCATTCTTCATTCTCTTTTACTCATAAGTCAACCTTGCTTAGTTCTTTATATAATGTGCTTTTGAACATTATATAACAAGTATAATTGAGGATTCTATTATGAGCTTATCAACCTAATTCAAATCAATTTTTTGCTGAATCCACTATGTTGTTATGCTGAGCCATAGAATGGATGCACAATCCCAATCCCAGGTGTAAGCAAATGTATATCCAGGAAGAAATTGTTGAGTCATAGTTTTAATTTGTATGTGGTCATAGCCTGGAACCTTAGACTCAATGGGAGAACATTGGGAGGTAGAACATTCAGAAAGTAATTAAGGTTTGAAGACAGGGCCCTCATGAGTGCCATTGATGCCTTTACATGAGGGTCTTCACACACCTAGCATCTACTTCCCCCCATTCTTCTGTTACATGAGAGCTTAGGGTGTTGCCCTTTATCCCTCTACTACTGACATGTGTACAAGCTTCCATTGCCAAACACCGAGTTTTCAGCTCCTGGATCTGTGTCCTCCCAGCCTTTTTGTTAGAAGATATAAACTTCACTTCTTTCTAAATTATATCATAAGGTATTTTGTTTCAGTAATACAATTAAGGCAGATATCTTCTATTTTATTAGATGTCATATTATTTTCTAATGTAGCAGTGACAATTTAATTTCTGCTTTTGATTTACAAGAATTCTGATTTTCCAATTAATCTTTATTATCTCTGTGACTTGATATGATAACATTTCTTTTTAATTTCAATCAGATAGGAAAAAATGATGGCCCATTATCTTTTCTATTTTGTTTTCATTACTTTCATTTGTATCATAGTGCTTACAAATAAAGTGACAGCCCTCTTAGGTATTGGCCTAAGTAATATCATATATATATATGACTGTTTTGTATTTGATAAATAATTACACTCTGTGCCATTGTTCTGTTTATTTATACTCATGACCTGTCTATATTTTACCCTGCCTCTTTCTATATAGTAGAGATTGTCCTCTGGCAGAGGATAGCTGCTATCTGGTTCTTTAGAAATATGTTAGGTAACTCTTAAGTATTTTGCTAGGTATATTTGCTCCTTTTCAATTCTTTAAAATTTTATAGTTCCATTGACTTGACATGAATTTCAGTGGGGAGGGCTATTGACGTTGTCTAGATCTGTGGGGGTGTGGATTGATCAGATACCATTGTTCTTCTTTTCCTTCTCTAATCTTCTTTAGCAGCCCGAGATTTGCTTCTACTGCTAAGTAACTATTTCATAAAGGAATCATATTTTCTGAGATTTTTGGGTTGGCTGTTAACTTGGACATACCTGGGCAAATTTATCCTGGAATTTAGTTAGTTGGGAGGAAGAGAGCTTACCATAGCCTGTTGTTGACTTAGAGAGTATTGGTGACTCTGGAGACCATTGACCTGGAAGATGATCCCCGAACCTTTGGACCAGAAGTAAGGAAAAATGACTGAAGACTGACTTTCACATGTCTCAGCTTTCTTAATGTGACCGAGGCATGTGAACCTTCCTAGGCCAATTCTGAATACTCCCCAGACTTCTCTCTGGAGATCACCTCTTTAACCACACATTTTTTTTTTTTTTTTTTAGTTTTTCCAGGTAGGGTCTCACTCTAGCCCAGGCTGACCTGGAATTCACTATGTAGTCTCAGGGTGGCCTTGAACTCCCAGCGATTCTCCTACCTCTGGCTCCCGAGTGCTGGGATTAAAGGTGTGCACTACCACACCCGGCTTAACCACACTTTTAAATCTGTTTCTCCTATGATAAATGTTCTTCTGAGAGCCAGGAATACAATACATATTTAAAACTGGGATTGGATCGATATGAACTGCCTGAGTATGAGGATAGTTTTTCCCTGTAGCCTCAGAAAATCCAAGAATAAAGAGAAGACACAAAACCAATGTGAAACCTTTATTCTACAAGTACATTATATTGAGGAGTAAATATGGACAAAACCTACAATGGCAGAACAGTAACCAAAGCAAACATAAAGGACAGAAGGGGAGAAGATGCTGTGAGGAGGAAACTGGGTAGAGGAGGGGTTTTGAGATAGGAGAGGAATGGGCACCAATAAAAACAAAGTGCAAAATGATTGATTCTTATAACTCTGATGCCAACAAAAAAGAATGTCATTTAAATTCTCTAGTGGATGTAGCTATATATACAATAGGATTACAAGCCAGCTCAATAGCAATCCTACCTCAACCCCAGCACTGCCTGGTGAAGAAGGTGCAGGCTACTTCCCAATACATCAGCCTCCTGTCAGCTGCAACATATATAGCATACGCAAAAGACATTATTAAATATTTTGAGGACTCAGAGGAAAAATTGAATATAGGATTATGAAACCAGAGGAAACTTCCTCTGTCCCTGTGCCAAGGAAAACAAAAGTGAATTTGTTTCATCCTACCCTCTCCAGGTTCCTTCTTTTCAGAAACTCCCCTCAATTCCTATTGAGGGTTATATCTTTGAGTTTGCCTTCCAGGAGAAAGATTTCTGTGGTGTCAGTTCATTTTGTTCATTTTGGGTTTAGTTTTGTGTTTGTTTACCCAACCAGCCATTCTCCTCCCCACCCCCCAACACTCCCATCCCTATTGTCTGGGCCTTGAGCTACCTATTCTGCATGCAATCAACTCAATCTGATGCAGGTTAGGAACCGATGAGTGAGAATAGGCTGCAATTGTCTCTCTATGATTGTGTGTGTTCACTAAATATGACCTGTTACAAGTCCATCCATTTTTCTACAAATTTCTTTTTTTTTTCTTACTGCTGAGTAGATTTCATTGTATACATATACCACAACTTTGTTATCCATTCATCCAATAATGGACCCTTGGGTTGATTCCAGTCTTAGGTATTTTGAATTGAGTGGCTATAAATAAACATGGTTGAGCATATATTTCTGTCGTGAAACACTGAGCATTTAAGGTAAATGCCCAATAAGGAAGTAATTGGGTCTGTGGGTAGTTCTATATTCATCTCTTTCAGAATCTCCTTTGGATTCCCATAGTGGTTTTACAAGGTTGCATTACAAACAGTGAATGAAGGTTCCACTCTCCCCACATCCTTGCTAACATTTGTTGTTTGATTTTTTTTTTTTTTTTTTAATGATTGCTATCCTTATTGGAATAAGGTAGAATCTCACCTTTGTTTTAAAGTGCATTTCCCTGATAGAGATGTTGAACATTTTCTTAAGTGTTTGTAGGCCATCTGTATTTCTTCCTTTGAGAACTTTATTCAGTTCTCTACCCCATTATTTAGTGTTTTTTTTTTTTCTTCATTGTTTAGGTTTTTGAGTTCTTTGTAGGTTCTAGATATTAGACTTCTGTCAGTGGTATAGCTGACGAAAATTTTCCCATTCTGTGGATAACCTATTGTCTCTGCCTATGGTATTTTTGTGTATGCAAAAGCTTTTTAGCTTCGTGAGATACCATTGGTTGAGAGATTGTTTAATTTTCTGGGCTACTGGGGTACTTTTTGAGGAAGTCCTTCCCCAGTCTTATATCGTGGAGAGTTCCTCCTATTTTTTCTTCCAGTAGTTGAACAGTTTCAGGTCTTCTATTGAGATCTTTAATCCATTTGGAATTGATTTTTGTGTATGATGACATGAGTGGATCATGCTTCATTTCACCCCATGTGGTTATCCAATTTGTCCAGCACCAGTTATTGAAGATGCTGTCTTTTCTGCAGTCTTCATTATTGGCACCTTTGTCAAAGATCAAGTAGCTGCAGTTACTTTACCTAAGGGCCAAATCTTCAATTATGTTTCAGTGGTCTATATGTGCCAGGGTGCAGCCCTAGCATCAACAAGGGGTGAGACCACCAAGCTGGGATGAATGGGAGAGGCGAAAACAAAACAAAACTTAGGACATGTTGGTACAAGCTGACAGGTCGGGTCTCAGCAGCGAGACATTTGACTCTCTCTCTCTCTTACTTACTCTCTCATTCACTCATTCTCTCATTCATTCTCTCTCTCTCTTCTTCTTCTTTTTCTCTTTCATTCTTGCTCTCTCTGGCTTTTCTCTCACTCGCTTGCTCGCTCTTGCTCTCTCTCGCTCACGTGCTCTGCTTGTTCACTCTGCTTGCTGCCACAAAACCTCAGTCTTTTATTTTTCTCATACAGGGAAATAGGATTCAAAAGGAAAAAGGCAAAAACAAAACTGTGTCCAAATTTGACATGCATGCATAATCTTTGAAATTACAATACATAATATTTCCAGGAAAGTTAGCCCAATCCCTTACAATTTTTATGAGCAAGGACTATTAACCATTAGCTGTGAAAAACATCTTCTTTAAAATTACAAATACATAATGTTTCCAGGAAAGTTAACCACATCCCTTACAATCTTTATGAGCAAGCACTGTTAACCATTAACTGTGAAAAACACCTTTGAAAAACACCTTGACCAATTCTTTTTGAATAATGGGGTACTAGCTCCTTGAGGTTTCTTTTTCATTCTTTGTTAAATGTTGATCCTATTTTCAGTTGCAAGTTAGCAAAGGTGAAAGACAGATTGGCTACAACAGGTGCCTATTGTTCAATTATAGTTAACTCAGTAAATCTTTCTTTTCTTTTCTGCAAGCAATACTTTATAACTTAATCATTACATCCAACTTGCATTTGCTAAGCATATGCCTGAATTAAATCTTTATGAAGTTGTATTTTCTCATCTTTTGGATAAACAGTCATAGGGTCTCAAATCCCTAACAGCTAAATAGTAAAACCTAACTCATCAGCCCATTTTCCTCTGTAGTCTCTCCTGTCCCAGATCCTAAGTCTCACTCTCCCACTCTTAGGGTCACACTGATATTGACCACCTGGAGGAAGCAAGCTTTTAGGATCAAATCTATGCCCTTCATGAGTAGCCTGAGGGGGCTCTCACCATTTATTGTTGTTGTAATAAACTCATTGTTTTCTGTTCCATTTTTTATTTGATCTGGGAACACATCTCCTATTGCCTGCATAATACTATACCACAAAATTGCCTCATCAGAAGCTGGCATGACATTTAACTCCTGGGGGCCATGGGTAGCCTGAAGATCATTCACAGACGAGAAAGAACAAGCCAAGATAAGGAGAGAAACCAGAAAGATCATGGCAACAAACACAAGCTGTACAGCTGAAAGAAGTAGATGTCCTTGCCAAGCTAAATGAGCTGAGGAGACCATGGGGTCGGATCTGTGTCAAGCAACGCACAGGATCTCGACTCAGGCTTTTTGGAGCATGCCGTCCCTGGCATATATGTCTGTTTTTATGCCAGTACCATACTGTTTTTGTTACTATTGCTTTGCAATATAGCTTTAAATCAATAATCCAGATGTGCTTCTTTCACTGAGGATATGTTTGGCTATCTGAGGGCTGCTGCCATTTCATAAGAATTTTAAGATCATTTTTATATCTCTGTGAAGAATGATGTTATAATATTTTATTGGTATTGCATTAAATCTGTATATTGCTTTTGGTAGAATTGTCATTTTGAGTATTAATTTTACCTTTCCACACACATGGGAGGGCTTTCCACCTGCTCAAATCCTTCTCAATTTCTTTCTTGAGGGCTTTTCTGTTTTCATTATATAGGTCTTTCACATCCTTGGTTAGTGTTATTGCAAGGTATTTAATACTTTTGTTGTTGATAATAAAAATGGAAGAGTCTCACTGATTTTTTTTTTTTTTGTACATTTATCCTTTGTATATAGAAAGGCTACTGACTTTTTTTTTTTTTTTTTTTTTTTTTTTTTTTTTTTTTTGTATATAGAAAAGCTACTGCTGTGAATGAAATCCAGATGCATGTGCCCTTGTGGTCAAGTGTGGCATTGTGCCCTTGTGTCACTTGCATCTGGCTAAATGTGGGACCTGGAGAATGGAACAGCTGGAGATTGGAACCAGCATTCTTAGGCTTAGGAGGCAGGCACCTTAACCACTAAGCTATCTCTCCAGCCCAAGGCTACTGATCTTTGTGTGTTGGTTTTTATATTATGCCACTTTTCTGAAGGAAATAAATCACCTTTAGAAGTTTTGAGGTGGAGACTTGAATCACTTATGTATAGGATCTTGTCATCTTCAAATAGGGGTAATTTGACTTCATCCTTTCCAATTTATATACCCTTTATTTCTTTCTCCTGTCTTTTTGCTTGGGTTATGAATTCTAGTACTATGTTGAAAAGCTGGTGAGAATGTGCACCCCTGTCTTGTTCCAGTCTCAATGGGAACTCCTTGAGTCTTTCCCCATTAAGTATTATTTGGGCTTTAGGTGTTTTATATATAGCCTTTATTGTGTTGAGATAGAAACCATCCATGCCTATTCTTTTCAGTGTTTTGAACATGAAATGATGTTGTATTTTTTCAAAGGCTGTCTGTGCATCTATTGAAATCATTGTGTGGTTCTTGAAATTAAGTATATTTTTTGTGGTGTATTATGTTGTCTTATTTCTGTATATTGAAACATCCCTGTGTCCCTCAGATGCATCCTGCTTGATCATGGTGGATAATGCTTTTGATGTGTCATTGAATTCAGTTTGTGAGGATTTTATTTAGGATCATTGCATCTAAGTTCATCAGGGACCTATACTTTTTAAAAATAGTTTATTTTTATTTATTTATTTGAGAGAGAGATACAGAAATAGGATGGAGAGAGAGAGAAAAAAAAAGGGCATTCCAGGGCCTCCACCCACTGCAAACAAACTCCAGACACCTACACCTCCTTGTGCATCTGGATTATGTAGGTCTTAGGGAATCAAGCCCCCAACCAGAGTCCTTAGGCTTCACAAGCAAGCGCTTAACCACTAAGCCATTTTTCCAGCCCTAGACCTACACTTTTAAAGCTGGGCATGGTGGCATAGGCACATGCCTTTCATCCCAATACTTTGTTGGCACAGATAGGAGTATTGCTGTGAGTTTGAGGCCAGCCTGAGACTAGATAGTGAATTCCAGGTCAGCCTGGCTTAGAATTAGACCCTAACTTGACATCCCCAAAAAAAAAAAAAAAAAGAAGAAAAAAAATAGACCTATACTTTTATTTGGGGATTGTTGGGCCCTATGAGGCCCGGGTGTGAGGCCTAGAGGAACTTCCTGAGTTTGGCAACCTGTCTTTGGCCTAATTCTCAACAAGGCCTAAGCCAAAACTGCCTCCGCCCAGCTACTGCTGACGTGATGAAATACTATTGGCCCTTATACCTTTCTCTCATCCCCTCTTCCCACCCCCTTCCTCAAAATATATAAATACCTCCCCTGACAATAAACGGAGAGATTCCCGCCTTAGACGGTCTCCGCGACTCAATGTGGTTTTTCTCCCCGGTGTTTTAGTGGGGGGAGGGGTTTGGGTCGCGGACACCCGCCTTCTCGCTCAGCCTCAAGAGAAGCGGCTGGCCTGGTTCTCTCTCTCTTCTGCTCTACCTGCCGGTGGTGGAGGGAAAAAAACCCGGCATCTGGCTCCCAATGTGGGGCACAACAGGGGATGATTATCTGTTCTCTAATTATGTGAAACAATTTTAGAAAAATTGGTTTCAGTTTTTCAATGAAGATTTGATATAATCTGGCCAAGAAGCCATCAAGTCCTGGACTTTTCTTTTTGGGGAAGTTTTGATTACATTTTCAATGTCGATGAATGTGATATGTTTGTTCAGGAGATTAAAGTGCTCTAGGTTTTGTATTGGTAAATGATATATGTCTAGCAACTCACCCATTTCTTCCAGGTTGTCCGATTTTGTGGAGTAGAGGTTTTAGAAGCATGTCCTAATGATTCTTTCAATTTGGTTGATGCCTATTATGACCTCTCCTTTTTTCATTTCTAATTTTTCTAAATTGAGACTTCTCTCTCTTTTTTTTTAATTGGATCAAATTGGCCAAGGGTTTATCATTCTAACCTTTTAAAAAAATTGGCTACTATCTGTAACTTGCAGTACCAGAAATAAGAAATATCCGCATTAAGCTGTTGATAGGAGAGACCTACAAGGTCAACAAAGTAAGAGAGGCTTTTTCTGTCAAAGCACCTGATTACCTACCTGAGGTAAAAGGTAAGACTCTATTGCTTGCTGAAGACACCATATGTTGACAACACAGAACATGGAAACATCTGGCAGGAATCTGGAAGAAGGCCAGTCCCCAGAGAGTTAGCCTGTCTAGTGCGGGAAAATGCTACATGCACTACTGGGGAAAAGTGGGTGAGCAATAGCGGTGTGAGTAAGTAGGTATCTAAGCTACTTAGAAGCAACCAGCGTGACAAGAAGTACACACCAGTGCAATGGTGGCACACAGCCTTGATGGGGTAGGCATCACATATAAGAAGCATTAAGCTCTCAAGTTGGGAGGTGTGAGGGAGGTTGGCAAGGATGGAAGAGAGAATGCTTTGATTCTGGGAGGATCTGTAAATTAGAAACTAAGAAAAAAGCACAAACATTTATAAAACTAGCCCACCCTCCACACAGATAAGAAAATTCCATGCTGATGGTGTCATTTAAACGACTAACATTAATAAAATACATTTCAAATAAAACAGGTTTTAACACATATATTTACTTTTGAAACTTGATCTACTACCTACAAGAAACCTACTTTTTATATAAAGACAATTCTAAAATTAAATATAAGGATGAGGAATGGTATAAGTTCCCAGAATACTTATACTCACCTCAAAAAAAAAGAAAAAAAAGATAGTTTAGAATAGACCATTAGTCACACCAAAGTGATAGATTACATAATAAAAGAATCAATTTTTCCCTGAAGGGATAGCAATTTGAAATATAAATGTACCTTACAACAAGGCTTTGCAAAGTAAAAATAAAAGTATGAAAGTCCACAATTATAGCTGAAGACTTCAAGACTTTATTTCCATAACAATTGATGAAAAATAAACAGCAGGTAAAGCAGTATAGTATATTGCATTTATGTGACAATAAAATTCCACAAGTAATGAAAAATAAAAATATTTTCAAGTACATTTAGAACAGTTATCAAAATACATACTAAAAGAAACATTTAAAAAATTTTAATCATATATATTTTTTTATTTTATAATAGAACTGATTTAACCTCACACATGGACACAGAAGGATATCTGGATGATTCCAAGGTATGTATAACTTACACCGTGTAGAAAGTCAAAAACTGAACTAGAAAGCATCTTAAATTTAATCAAAACAGAAATATATACCTGATAATTGGTGGGTTACAGATAACATAGTGCTTAGGGGAGAATATATAGCATTAAGTGTGTATATTGGAAAGAAAGAAAATTATCACCTGTCATGACCTAAAATTCTCACTGAAGAAATTAAGAAAACACAGTGACATAAAAATAATCAATCATGTGAAAGGAAATAATTATGGTAAGAGCAGAAGTCAAGAAATGTGGAACTAGAAAATAATAGAATGCATGTTCTGTGAATATTACTATTTTTAAATGAGTTCCCAAGAAGTAAACATGAAGCCTTGTGTTTGTCTGATAAACTGGAAACTCATAAGAGCTTAAGGAAAAGAAACCATGGAGTAGCGGACTAGTAAGCTGGGCAGGAAAAGGCAGAAGCTAAGAAAAGATGTAATTTCAGAGAAAGTTCTGACCTCACTATGACCCCACAGAAATTTCTAGAGTGTAGTCTCTCTGATCAACAGTTCACTGAGGGTGTTAACAGCAACCTGATACTGAGAGTTACAGGCCAGTGCTAAGGGTAAAGAAAGAAGAAAGAGACAGAAAATATAAAAAATAAAGATAGAAAAAAACAAATGAAAGAAAGGAAGGAGGGAGGGAGGGAAGAAGGAAGGGAAGAAGGAAGGAAGGAAGGAAGGAAGGAAGGAAGGAAGGAAGGAAGGAAGGAAGGAAGGAAGGAAGGAAGGAAGGAAGGAAGGAAGGAAAGGGAACCGGAAAGGGAAAGGAAAAGGAAAAGGAAAAGGAAAAAAAAAAAAGAAAGAAAGAGGAGGCGAGTTAGGCTTCATCTCATCCTAAGACCCTTTGATTCAGGTGTTCACCCTTACATCCTGATGAGGGTGCAACGTTTCAGTCTGTCTAGGGTAGTACTGCATAATCCAGGCCTGTTACAAATTTTACGTAGCCTGTGCAGGCCTGAGACTAAAGGCAAGGTTTCTGCCTCAGACTCCCAAGTGCAGAAATGAAAGTACCTGACATGTTTCCCCTGAGTTCTTATAGCAAATCTAAATAATTATGGCACGAGGATGAAATACCTCATCCTGGAACCTCAGCTATAATTATAATTAGTGTTAACATCCTCTTTACATTTTAACTTGCAAGTGTTTTCTTCACACTTAAATCAGGTTATACACCCTTGAAAGTATGGAGATATCTTTTTCCTATTAGAATAATTGCACAAGATCCCTGTTCCACATTCACAACTAGCTTGTGACGTAGACTGCGTCAGGATTCATGCCTTTGATTCACAATTCCTATGCTTTGAGACTGTGTATATTTGCTTTTAAATGAAAAACTCTATATTGCAATTTTTTTCTCTCACAAAATTTTTCCAATTATGTGAGCTTTTCAGACTGACCAGTTCACTTTTAAATCCCATAATACTACCTCTGTATAACATTGTTACATTTTCATTTATACTTAGATCTAGAAATTTATATTAATTTTATTTTTATATTTTGTCTTCTATAAAGATAACTATATGTTTGAAATAATAAAACATTTGACGTTAGATTATGTATCCATGAAAAAAAAAAAAAAGCCAGCATTGTTTCTCAGGGCAGTACACCTAGTATACTAGCAAAATTTTAATGTGCGAACAATATATAATCACATGCTATATATATATAATTTATTATTTATTTATTTATTTTTATTTATTAATTTTTTTTGGTTTTGCGAGGTATGGTCTCACTCTGGTCCAGGCTGACCTGGAATTCACTATGTAGTCTCAGGGTGGCCTTGAACTCTCAGCGATCCTCCTACCTCTGCCTCCTGAGTGCTGGGATTAAAGGCGTGCGCCACCACGCCCGGCATTATTATTTATTATTTATTTATTTATTTTCAAACACACAGAGAAAGAGGGGGGAGAGAGTATGGACGCACTAAAGCCTCTAGACATTGAAAGGAACTCCAGATGTAACTTGTAAAGAATAAACTTGGTTTGTAAACCAAATTCGCTGTGGTATCAAATTACACATTCAGAACCTGAGAAGATGCTATAGAAAAATAAAACTTAAGCACGGAATTAGTCTACATTTTAATTTTCATCCAGCACAGCAAGTAATGGCACTTCATTTTGAATGAGTGTCTATTTTTTGTCATGACAACTGTTACCAAAAACTTATATTTCTCATCATGCAAATTGTTACCAAAACCTTAGGATACCAATGAAATTAGACATAAACCCAACTGTAATGATTTAAAAAAAAAAAAAAAAAAAAAAAAAAAAAAAAAAAAAAACTTTTCTAAAATGGACAATGGCTTTTTTTTTTTTTTTTTTTTTTTTTTTTTCTATACCTTTTTGGCCATTATAGGTTGAAACAGCAAGGAAAATAATGAAAAAAATTTAAATATTGAGACAAAACATGGAGAGACTTGGTCAGAATTTGAAAGAGATTCAGTCCCCAGACATTTAGCTAGTCTAGTACCAGAGAGTGCTACATGAGCGACTGAGGAAAAATGGCTGACATCTGTCCAAACAACTTGCAGTCTATGCAGTCTAAGATACCCAGCAGGAAACAACATGATACAATGCTAAACAAGTGCAGTGGTGGCACACAGCCATGGTGGGTAACCAACTGCTCTTGATTTGGCTAATAGATCCACTCAGTGGAATGGAACTCATTGCTGGAACTGGGCAATAAGTCAAAACCATGTACAAAAAATGAGCCCAGTCTCCAAGATCAAGCTCTCACCAAATGTGGACTAGAAGAGGGCCAACACATATAAAATTCTCTATAAAATAACTATGGCCATTCCATCTATCCAGTACTAACTTCTCTCTCCCTTGGAGAATTTGCTTATCTTTTTCAAATGGATGATGAACCTGCAAGAAGGATCAGCCAAGCACACCTCACCAGGGCCACAGGTAAAACCATAGAGTAATGGGGGGAAAGGGCAAGAGTACAGATTTCTTGGTGAACATGACACCAGAAAAAGGCTGAAGAAGATAAACACAGAAAACATCCAACTCCTACTAAGCCATATATCCAGAGACACAGAGGCTCCCAAAACCTCATCACTGAAGTAGAACTAAAATGAACCCAACGTGGCCCAGGGAAATTTGTGGAAGAGGGGGCAGAAAGAGTGTTAGAGCCACAAGTTGGGTCATTATGCACAGAGACTTGGCCTATCCCCCATAATTTTTTTAAAATATTTTATTTATTTATTTATTTGAGAGAGAGAGAGAGGAAGAGGCAGAGAGAAAGAGAGAATGGGCACGCCACTGCAAACAAACTCCAGATGCATGCTCCCCCTTGTGCATCTAGCTTACGTGGGTCCTGGGGAATCGAACTGGGGTCCTTAGGCTTCTCAGGCAAACACCTTATCCGCTAAGCCATTTCCCCAGCCCTCCCCCATAATTTTTGACTACCCCCACAGTGCAAGACCCACATTCCCCATTGATGATGTTCCCTTTGGAGAGGGGAGAACAGGGAGGAGGATAATGGAGTCACCAATATGAATGTAAAATTAGAATAATACAAACAAAATAATAAATTATTTTTAAAAAATTAGATATTGTTTCTAGCACCCATGTATTCATGGTAAAGTAAAATACAGTGCCAAATGTGTTTATTTTCTCTTAACAGTGAATTAATCAAAATATGTATCCTACTCTCTCCTTGATATTCATGATTTTCATTTTTTTCTGTAAGTCAAAGAATGTTCTTTCTTTGATCAGGATATAACACTTTGTCAACAGCCCACAGAACACGGTTGTTTAACGGTTATTTAGTCAGTGGAGGCATTTCAGGTAACCTGAGTCAGCTGTAAACTGCATAAACACACTGTTTCCTAAATGCTACTCCCCATTGGAATGTGCAGAATCCAAATGACTGGAGCTGTTAATTAGATGTTAATAACAGTCTAGGAAGTCTATGAGCAACATACTTTTCTATGACTGTTATATGAAGTATTGATAGAATACTATTTAATGTAATTATATTTGGTCAAATTGATAGGATGTTTTGTATTGGTAATTATAAGAATACCTATAGAAACATTTTAGAGAATGTAATATTATTTTAGTCTTAAAAGTATTCACTCACTCTTTTCAATTTTATTGACAATATTTGTAGTACAAAGATACTTAAACATTGTGTAAAGTAAAAAATACAGTGCCTAATGTGTTCATTTTCTCTTAAACATGAATTAATCAAAACATGAATCCTAGTATCTCCTTGATATTCATGATTTTTTTTTTTTTTTTTTTTTTTTTTTTTTTTGGTAAGTCACAAAATGTTCTTTCTTTGACCAGGACATAACACTTTGCCAACAACCCACAGAACACAGTAACTTTACTTTTCTCAGAATCCAAAAGAAAGTTATAAATGAAAGAACTTTCCACCTTCTCCCCAGTGTGATCAGAGACTTTCCAGCACTTGTGAATGCCAGAGGCAGGCTCCACTCAGAGTAATGATGATTCAGAACGCAGCATGTGGGCGTTTTTAATTGAGCTAATGGGAGTGGTTGACAGGCTAATAGTCTTAATTGTTCACTATCTCAGATGTTAGAGAATTTGCTCGGTAAATAGGAGTCTTTGTTTCCAACCTAATTTAATGGAAACACAGAAGTTATAAGAAAGTAATGTGCCAACTGACACTGGGTGTGTAAATTAAGGCATTTCGGAGACTTTTGTACAAATGTCCATCAGCTGACATCTATCAAAGCAAGCTCCTGGGATGGCTTTCAGAATATGTCCATTTACCAGTAGCAAACATTTAGTGAGTTTCATTTTCTGAAAAACCATGTTGGTTTGTTATGCAGTGTAAGCTTTTGAAATAATCCACTCTTTCCAAAAGCCCAATCTACTCCATAAACTCCATGCAGCCTAGTTATACAATAAAAGGAACAGATTTTTATGCATATGGATGTCAATCCTTTAGACTAGCTGAGGGGCAATGAGATCTCATGAGAGGGACTTGTGTGGTACAGCTTGTTTTATAGCAGTCAGGGAAGGGAGTGTGAGGCCTAAAGAGTGTCATTTCAACCAAATACACAAACTAAGATTGTTTCCAGCTGCCTTTACTCCACTGGACCATCTTGTGGGTCTATGCTTCTGTTAGTTAGCCTGATTTCTTTTTTAATTCCTCTAAGTATTATATTTGAGAATGTTTAATTACAAAAATTAAGTGTATTCAATTATTCTAAATTTGTTGTTATTTTAACAATTTTATATGCACATATACTTAATTTGATCATATAGACACCCTTTACCATTTGTTTCCCTCCTCCCATGCCATATGAACCCCTTCATCCAGGCCCCCAACGTTCTAATGGATACACAATTCAAAAGAGTGACTCTCCTTTCCCATTGACTATCAGAAGCTCCTCAAGGAAGTTGGGGGGGGGGACTCAAAAGCCACCCCCTGCCCCTGTATCCATGGCAGAATGTTCACTGCTCCTATCTTGTGCAGGTCTTGTGAAGATAACCGGAGCTCCTGTGAGTTCATTAGTACAATGATCATAAGTTTTGAATACAATTCATAATAATCAAAAGAAAGCAATGCATATAAGAGCCATCTATATTTTCCTTAATCATTCCTTTAAAAATATGGGACAATGTGATATCTGGTGATTAGCAAAGCAGAAGCATTCACTTCCTTCACTACTTCTCTATAGCCCAATATTATGTTCTGACCTCAGTACTTATTAAAATGAAAATGTTCAAGGTGTCATCCCAGGACTGCCTCAGGTAAAACTTCATAGTAGTCATATAAATGCTTCAGGATATACCTTGTTTGGGAAATAAACTTTTAAAAAGATGTCTACATATTCCTTTTATTTAGAAAAGCAAGGGGAGAAAGAAATGTATTTTATTTATTATAGAGCCCAACAAAATGAAAGAAGGCAAAGGTCCTATAAAATAGGAAGGGTCCTAAGTGGGTAATCCCTGTATAATCCTTTCATATGTTCATTTATGGCCTAGAAAAAAAAATATTGTGGATTCATATGTTTAGTTCACAAAATAATTGAAATTTCTATAAATTTTCAATTTTAGACTTAGTAAATACAATATATCTAATCCAGCCTCTTCTTTTACCATATCGAGTAATGATGGCCAAGATTGGCTAAGTAAATGTCTCAGTGACAGGTCATTCACTATGTCATCTCAGGGTGGCCTCCAACTTACAGTGATCCTCCTACATCTGCTTTCCCAGTGCTGGAATTGAAGGTGTGTGCCATCACACCCAGCTTCACAACTGCTTAATGTGATGGGCTTATTACTCAAATGAAAGTCAGATGTTGGAGAAACCTCACATAGACACGTGTTAATGTGTTCAGAACACACTGATGGCACATATTGCATAATAGCAAACCTCATTTCTAAAACTATTTGTAAATTCTAAGCCCATCACTGTGCTAGAGTGCCATGTGAATCATGAACCCTTGGGATGTTCCATAGCTATGAGTTCCGCCACATGAACCCACACTTAGATTTTCCTAGAAGCAGATACTGAGACGAGAATTGACACCTTGACTACTTATGTGTGGCTTCATGCAGGACGACACTGGGACTGGGGTGGAAAAGTGAGAAAGAAGGACTAAGTATAGAATTTATCAGGTAAAATTATACAATTATCTTGCTGAGGCAGAGAGCCACAAGTATGATGACAGAATGGTGTATGTGCTGCTGTGTTCAGGCAGACACGTGTGTGCACAGCCCGGGTGGCTCAGTATGGAAGCACAGTCTTGAGGACCTGAGAGAGCGGTAGACACATGAGGGGTTGCTCTCTATTCACCTGTTTCACCCAAGCCATTGTGGGCGGCTTTACTGTTGCTTTTAGAGATCATGGGAAGAGAATGGCTTTCTATTCTTTCAGAAGGTAGGTACAAGATACAGAACCCCATAGTAGCAGCCTACAGGTGGCTTCATAAGAGTAGGGTATGCTATTCCTACATCTTACATGTCAGATAACCACCCCCTTTCAGTGTTGTCCTTCTGCTTCAGTGGGTGAAGCACAGATATGCGTATGTGCTATTTTTTATTTAAACTCTCTGAATCTCAAAGCACCTTGCAAACTTTTACCAGTGACATCTAACAGCCCTCAATACTGACCTCATCTGTTGTAAGAATGACACAAATGAGCTGATCAGATAAGAAAAGCTTTCTATTTACCTATAAGGGTCATTCTGAGAAGTATCACTTCATTTTCAGAATTCCATTTAGTGACAGTCTTGAAAACAAAATTTTAGACAGATCCCTGTTGGCATAGAAGAATGTTCACTTGGCTGACATCCTTAAATTTAGCAAATATTTGCAAGCATATTTCTCTTCCAACAGGAAAGTGTGTTATGCACACACACACACACACACACACACACACACACACACATTTTAGAGAACTCTTGTATTAAGAGCTTGATAAATGGCTCCCATATGTTGCAGGGGCATGTGCAACACACCCCTTTGACAAGAGCATTGTGAATCAAGACATCTGTGTGCATATTAATACCAGTGATCAAATCATGCAGTTCATCTCAAAATGATATGCTCCCTTAAAATTCCTTTGATATAGATATTCAGCTATTTTATCTGGCATTAATATTTCAGACATAGACTTAAATGATAATTCACATGGCATTCAGCTTTTGCTTAGATATCTATCCCTCAATGGTCCATCCTTCAAAACAACCCAGCCCTATAAGCTGAGATCCTCTCCCACTAATCTCTTGGCAAATACACATTGGTTTGAGTGCCTACTATGTGCTGAGATATGTAATATGTAGATAATTGTGGTAGTTCATATCATTCTTACAAGAATTCCTAGTTATATACTTTGTTATTTACATTTTTAAAGAAGAAAATCAAATTCCAGAAATGTTAGGTGTCCTGCCCAAGCTCCTAAACAAATTAGATCTTTAACACAAAAGGGATCTCTTTTCCAATTGGTTTCAGTCCACTCATGTAGCATCCATGCTCAGTTAGTGGCTATTGCATGCAAAGTGGAACTTACATCATTTTAAACTACCTGTTTGGTGAACATGCTTAAGGAATTCTGTTTAAAAAAAAAAAATCCTGGGTTGGAGAGATGGCTCAGTAGTTAAGAGCATGCCCTGCTCAACTATGAGGGCATGAGAGCTCCCAAAACACCAGAGTATGAATCTCCCGATCCCACCAAATAGCTGGGGGTGACCATGTGCACCTGTACCCTAGTACAGAAAGGGAAGCAGAGACTGGGGATTTGGGTAGGTGAAAAATTAGAAAGTTCTGTTATCAGTAAAAGACTCCAGCTCAAAACGCATATGGGCTAAAGAGACAAGGAACTGGACACCTGATGCTATACTCCTGTCACCAAAGTGAAGCATCCCCCACCCTCCACAGGATTGTGGGGCACTGCAGGTGTATATACAGTGCATAACACAACACATAGACACACACATCACACATACCCATACCAACAAAACACACGAGCAAAAAATACCATTTAACCTTTTGTAATATATTTATGTTTTATGTTCTTATTTTTTATATTATTGATATATTTGAAAGAGTGAGAGAGAGAAAAGAAGCAGAGAAAGAAAGAGAGAGAGAGAGAATGGGCATGTCCAAAGCAACTCCCAACGCATGTGCCACCTTGTGCAGCTGGCTTACGTGGGTCCTGGGTAATCAAATCAAGATTCTTTGGCTTCGCAGGCAAATGCCTTAACTGCAAAGCCATCTCCCTAGCCCATGTTCTTATTCTTTTTAATGTATTGGGTACTGGGGCCTCATGTATGCTCTCTGAAAACACCCTACTACTGAACTATATTTGTGCAGCAATTTTCTGAAAATGTAAAAGAAAAAAAAATACACCTCTGTAGACCAGGAATATATACTGGATTAAACAATCAGGGACTCTGACATTATTTCTCAGATATGATCACTGTCAAACCTAACTAAAATTTATGAATCTAAACCAGAATAGTTGAGGTTATATTCAAAAAACCTCTTGATTTGAATGAGTTACTATGAGAGAGTCTGGAAATATTTGTGGAACTTGCTACATTTCAAATGAATACTAGAGAATCTATGGCTCCAAAGAATGACATTTAACGTTTATAAAAGTTGAATATTCAAGTTATTTCAGTTAATTATTTTTCAGACTCCTTGAAATGGTATTGGCAATATAGTAGGTAGATATACATAATTTTTGGTATTAACAAATGAGAGAATCAGACAAATTATTTTTGAAAAAGCATGTGTAAGCTAAATATTGCACCAGGAGTGGATAGTTTCACTCCTTAAAATATATTTGGGAGTATATTTTTGATATTTTCCTCAAAATCAAGGGGAGTTACACTTATTCAGACATCTGCTGTCATGTCTGATCTCTCTCCTTTAAAGTTAAATTTCATTTTCTCCTACAAATAGTCCTTCATAAGTATTCCAAGACTCTGGCATAGGTCAGCTACTTGCTGCCAGATATTGATGGAAAAACACCACTTCCTCTTTTTGAATCAATCATGAAGATCATCATTTTTGATCCTTCATCTTTAGGAGGGATGCCTGTTGAGTTGTGATATAGGAAGGTAATATCCACTCAGTGGACAGATCATTTGAGTCAAGCCTAGCAATAAAACAGGTGACAGATTTTACAACCTACTTCTTGAGATTTGTGTCTGAGATTTGAATTGAGAAGCAGTCAAAAATCATTGAGAGTAAAGGCCATGGAGTAAGGTAGGCCATCAATTTTTTAAAAATATTATCCTATAGATTAAAAAAGACTTAGGAAAATATGTTGAAATCCTTAACTGACTTTGTAAATAATTTAATGGTAATTATTTTTCCAAGAATGTAATCTCATTACAAATTAGGAAGAATGTTACTATCATCATTGTTATTATTTTATAAAAACACTTCTGTGTACCATTCATTTACTTGGCAAAGAAAGGTCCTCATTCTGAGAAAAAATGAGACTGAGAAAATTGTAAGAAACACTTAAACAACTGATTACTGTTGTGAATAAGTATATACTCTGTGGTAGTGATGTGGGCTCATTAGAAATTGGTGACTTTTTAAAAACTATTTTATTTTAATTTTAATTATTTGGGAGAGAGAGAGAGAGAGAGAGAGAGAGAGAGACAGAGATCATACCAGGGCCTCCAGTCACTGGAAATGAAATCCAGATGCATGTACCACCTTGTGCATCTGGCATATGTGTGTTCTGGGGAACTGAACCTGGGTCCTTTGGCTTTGAAGGCAAGCACCTTAGCCACTAAGGCATATCTCCAGCCCAGGAATTGGTGACCTTTGCTTATTCTTCTACAGACTTTCTTATTGGATCTCCTCATTTACAATGAAGGCAGACATTGTGAAGTAATAAATCATTGCAATTATTATTGATATGGAAAGGTTTAGAGAAATGAAATGGCTCATGGAAAGTCAGAGAGTTCATTAAATACAGTGATGGTACAGGAAAGCAGGGCAATCTGCCTGTTCACTCCATTTTTGTTTTGGTGATATTTGCTATGAAAAAAATGAAGAGAGGGGCTGGAGGGATTGCTTAGTGGTTAAGGCATTTGCCTGAAAGCTAAAGGACCCAAAGGTTCGATTCCCTAGGACCTACGTTAGCCAGATGCACAAGGGGCGCACTCGACTGGAATTTATCTGCAGTGGCTGGACGCCCTGGCACTCTCTTTCTCTCTTTCTTTCTCTGTCAAATAAATAAATAAATAAATAAATAAATAAATAAATAACTACATAAATAAATATATAAATAAATACATAAATAAATATGAAAAGAGGAGCTGGGGAGATGGCTCCATGGGGGAAATTCTTGCTGTGCTAGCATGAGGATGAGAGTGTGAATTCCTAGGTAAAATAGGAGGTTGGAAAAAGGAGGATCTCCAAGGGCTCACTGGCTACTCCAGCCCAGGTAGTGGGTACTTGATTCAGTGAGAGACCATGCCTCATAGAAGAAGGTGGGAGAAACTAAGTAAGACTCCCTTCTGAAGTCCACCTCTGTTGTCCACCTGCACATGCACACCCACCCACACACATGCATGCACACACATACAGACATGCAAACATACACTCAGAACACCACACATATGTTCTGAAAAGAGAAAAAAAGGGAGCAGAGGTATAATCTAGGAGTTTAATGTTTAAATTTCATTCCTTTATGCATTCAACATACATATACATTACTTGGGGATCCAAATTGATAAGATTTACAATCCCAATTATCTGTATTTGCCAGTTTCCATTGTTAGTTCTAAATGAGATACATGTTATATGTCAAAATTCAGGACATAATTTTAATATGCACACATCTGCTCTCTTGTAGTGGGTTGCCTTGCTGCTGAAGCAATGCTAAATCAATGTTAAACGCCTTGAAGTCTGAGTACTTTCCTTTTAAGAATTCAGTCCTCCCTCCAGATTCAGGTTGTCATCTACTTTCTGACACAAACAGCCTGATTCCCAGATGACATATTCAGTGCCTGCCCTGTACAGACTCATTTACAGTGACTACATTTAAGTCACACTTTAAGAATTGTTCCCAAGAGGTCTGGCTCAAATAGAGCGGAGCCGTCCGCATTAGCCACCACACACAGCCCGGCTGAGTGACAGGCATGCTTAATCTGTTCATTTCAAACCTCTCTGTTGCTTTGTCCCTTAATGATGGTATAGACTGTAAATGTGAGGCTTTATATTCTCTGACTGGGCTGGACTCCATCCTGGGCTGAACCACCAGTTAAGCAAAAGCAGAAAACACTGTACATGGTTTTGATATCAACTCTTTTGGAGGACCAATTTAATCTGAGGCAATGTCCCTGGATAATGAGACAAGAGTTTAAAATTCTTTTCCTGGAATGCAAAGTCCTTCACAACCTCTTCTGTTGTGATACACCAATAAATCTCTACTGTGTCTGACTTTCTCCTTCTTTTCCCCCTCACACTCCATTCCTTCTTTCAGTACCTCATGCTGCTCCAATCCAAGCTCTTGTCCTCAATTCATACTTTTGTAGTCAGTGTGCTTTTGTTTGGAGAATCCCAGAAGTTATGTCTCACTAACTGATGCCATAGCTTCCCTTGATTCCCACCTCCATTGGCCCATAGCCACCTGTATTAGCCTGGCAGTAATGTCGTGAACACTCCAAAGGTAGATGTCTAAAATATGTCAACGTAAACTCAAGGGTCTTAATAATTTCCAGATGTTTTGGACTCTTTGGGTATTTAGCTCCAGAATGCTCACTACTAATTTTATACCCACATTAGAATCTGACTTCAAGACTGAATATCCCTGAGGATGAAGGAATGCCTCAATTGATGCTCACCCACATATTGTGCATTTTACTCCCAGGAGAGCACGGGTTTTGAAGCATTGATTGCTTGTCTCCACATATACACTTCCTTTTCTGTGCCTCAGTTCTGGTGAACATTGACTCTTCAAATTTTCACTGCTTAAAATTTAAAGAAAAACAGCAGCAAACCTTTAGATTTATTGATTATACTTACCATATTTCCTCTTTCAGTAGAATTTATGTGCATAAGAAAATACATTTGCATATTTAAAAACCCATTCTCAAATCTACTTAAGTAAGAAAATCTTGGCTAAGAGACACAGAGTCTAAAATTTATCCTGAGGTCTCTGAATTTCTCTAGCCTGAGATGGATGTAATTGTCACAGAAATTACAAAATTTGATCTAGTATGTGAAGATAGCTGTATAGATTTTTAACATAAACAGCTGTTCAAATTTTAAGGACTAGCTTGGTTAATTCTCGGACACTTTTAAAATACATAATTTGTTGTGTGTTGTCTAGCACTTCCCTGGTTTTATCACTTGTAAAACATGTGTTGGAGAGGTATCTTCCACCAACGAATGCTATATGGAGTAAGATTGGTATGTCAGGTAATGAGTTTTGGACAAGGCTTTCACAAAACCAAATTTCATTACCAATAATTTGTTTCCTATGTTTACTACAATTTTTTTTTATAGATGAAGGTGCTAGCCAGGCTGGAGATTAATTATATAAGAGCATGTTGAATGATAGCATATTCCTGAAGAAACTTTTTTTTTTTTTTTTTTTTTTTTTTTTTTTTTAAGTTTCAGAGCCTTAGTCCTTCCTCTCATGGGTGAAATTAGACTGACTGAAAAGTTCTTTTTTATTTTAAAAGCAGCCTTGAAATCACTGTGCAGTTACATACTAATGTCTGTTGCTCCAACATCTGCAATATGGTATATCACATTTGTTTTGCCATTGAATTATTTCTGGGACCAGAAGCAGCAGCTTCCACATATAGGTAGAATGATGAGGGACTGGTCGGAAGGTTGGCAGTTTTCAACCTTCTCTTCCCTTACATGGAAGTTAAACCTACCTCTTTCTGATAGACACTTCCTCCTATGCTCATATTCATGCATTAATGAGGAATTCCTGACACTGTGGCTGGCCACAGCCTTCCATATTAAGTGTATTATTTAGTGAGATGGACTTCATTCTGTCTCATTTTCTTTTGCACTGTGTATGCCAACAGATGGGATGAATCAGAGATTCTTAGTTTTTCATTTCATTGTGATGATACTTAAGCAGTCCAAGGCTACAAATAAGCACTATAGTGAGACAGCTAAGTGGGTCCCTGTGCCCATGGAAGGAGTTCAGTAAGACACTTAGCCCTGAGCCTCTGATCCAGTGTGAACAGTTCATCCACTAACTAAGCAGCCCTTGGTGTCAGTGGTAACATTTGTCCTTCACACCTGTGTGGATATATCAAAATGATCAGAAAAGTGGGAGAAATTTTAACAAGCAGTAGCAAAGAATGGACCTGGCCAAAATTTCTTTGTAGAAATGAAAGGAAAGAAGCTCATTTTTGTTGTGATCATTATTTTGCTTTTCTACCAAACATAGGGAAACTTAAGTTCAGAGTTCCAGAGTCCTTGCTGAGCTGCTCAAAGCATAAAGTAAGGAACAAATTAGGAAGTAATACTGGAAGAGTCTGGTGCTGCATGAGATGATAACTATTTTATGTAGCACACACACACAAAAAAAAAAAAAAAAAAAAAAAAGAAAAGAAAAGAAAAGAAAAGAAAAGACTGGAAAATCACAGACATCAAAAATTTAATCTGGCAAGAGGGGGAAGAGAGGGTGTTTGGAGCAGATTATCATCAGGCTATGTTGTATATATGGTATGGGTACTGTCAATGATAAATAAAAAAAATAAAATATTATAAACATTTACTCTATTTACAGAATAAAATTAGCCAATTGACACATTCTAAAAACAAAAGAAAATAACTGAGAAAATTGGATCTGTCTTTGCTCCAAACTTTTGAATGTCTTTGTTGGTGAGTGGCCCAGCCACACTGGCACACACTCACCTGATCCCTATCTCCAGTCATTCCATACATTTCACCTTTTATGTTCTGCTCTTAAATCTTGACTTTATGTGACCAAAGAATTCTTTTTGTGGGGAGGGGGCCTGGGTATGAGTTTAAACTGGTTAAATAAATCTATCGTGTTCCTTGGATTTCAAGGGGCTCCTCTGTTTTCACTTTCACCTTGGTGTGGTTTCTGTGAAGCTGTGTGTCAGCGCCTGAGTGGAGCTCCTTGAGGGATACCCAGAGTGAAGTGGAGATCTTTGAAGCAGGCAGCTCTTTTGGAGTGCTGCTGGTGAGGATGTGAGGGAGATGTAATCTGTTTCATGTGGCTTTTGTAAATATTTATGGAGTCGATGTGCCTGCCTTATGTCTTGTGAGAGATGTTTCAGCAGAGTCACGTCATTCATTTCTCAGAGTCTTGACAGAGGTGTCTTGTTTTCTTAAGGAACAATACAGAAGCCAGTGGGGAGTGGTTGAACAATTTTCAGGTCACACAGGAAGCTAATAATGGAATAAATTCAAACTCTGTTACCAAAATATTATCTAGGCTAATTTTACTATATTTCTCCTAATCAAAATGAGTATCTGGCTTTAAAATACTGAGTCATAGAATTTCTTAAAAATGTATTGTGATGTTTACATTTATTCCCCTTAAAGTTCTTTAAAAATGAAAGTTTTATTCCAAACCTGGGATCTGATTCAGGAATCCCCAACTCAATCCATGCTACTTTGAGCACTATCTTCTCCCATGGATGTATGGTAGGGTGTCTGAGGTTATTTGTGTATTGTTTCACGTGTCAGCATATTGTGAAAAGGAAGAGTCCATGATTATGTCTAAATATTTCCTAATATCTTGTCATATTTGAGGATATTTCTCTGAATATAGCTCTCTATCAAACATCCACAATAAAGAAAGAATAACAGTTAAAAAAACAAACATGTTACCCTCATCATACTTTATTCTGTACTATAAGGAACATGACTTCCAAGGGAATTATGGACTTGAGTGCCTGCTCTATGATCATGTACTGAAGCCCTCTCATAAAATCATAGCATATCATTCTTGTCACAATTAATATTGGATCAAACCCATGGATTATAATTAAATTCTAGGCAGAGACACATAAATGGTGATTATAACTACCATTGGAAGAAAGAGTTCTGCTCTGTATCAGAATTTAGTCTCATTAAAGTTAATAGTGTTTCCTATCTTTCTGGGATCTTTAAAGTTGGGAAGTTTCAATTGATTTCATCCGGTTTCTATCAGCATAGTGTAGCTAAGAGGGTTGAAATGCTGGGCAAATAAAAGAAGATACATTCAAAGTACTTATTCCATGTGAGAAGTTTGAGTTATAATAGAATAAGTCTGTGTTGGTCTACTGTGATTTCAAAAGCTGGTAAACTCTGGTTGAGATGCATCTCATTTGATACAACTCCAGACCTCAAATTTTTTTGTCATAAAAGAAGAAAACTCAATTTTCACGTGATTCCACAATGAGTATAATTCATTATTGTATCATATTTTTAAAAGACAAGTATCTGTATCCAGGATAGCTGTTCTTTTCTGAACACACAATTTCTAAGAGGTTTGGATGTCAGAGTTACAACAGCTAAAAGATGAAGTAGTGATGATTTCAATTCCCTTTTATAAGATGGCTATTGTGTAGCTTAAATGTTTGATGAAACTGAGAAATAAAACATATGGACTGTTGCAGACAGCTTCAGGTTCGCTGAGATGAACTTCCAGACCAGGCACAGTTATGGAGGAAGGGATATTATTTATTGAAGCTTACAGATCCAGGGGAAGTTCCATAATGGCAGAAGTAGCAGCCTGCTCTCACAAGGCCAGGCAGAGAAAACAAAAGCCAACCAGCCACCACAGCACACAGAGCAAAACTACAGCCAAAAGGTCACACAGCACACTTCAGGAACTCCTGCTAGGCACATTTGCTTATCTTTACAATGGACTCTCAAACCATCACCACACCTTAAGACCGGCCCCCAGTGACCTTGCCTCTAGCAAGGTGATTGCAGATGCAAACTATAAAATAATAAAACACTGAATATATTGGGGGACATATATTCAAACTACCACATGGACTTAGGTTTTTTTTTGTAAAAAGGTATTGATTATAAATAATGCCATTAACAAATATGGCTCATTCATATTATTGACATTAGTTTAACTTAGTTTTGGTAACAGATGTATTAAAATACATTACTGCTTCATCAGAACTGCATTAATTGAAATAGAAATAGTCATAGTTCTTATATACTTCTCATTTATCTGCAGTTCAGCTGATATGTCATCCTGACGTGCCTTTTATTCTTTATAGTAACACTTATTGTATTCCCTGTCATTCTTCCTTCCCTTATGCCCATTCACTTTCTGTAATCTCTCCTTTCCTATTTTTCCCTCACCATGCCTCTTTCCCTCCTTATACATTGTTCAAATATATTTTCAAAGGAATCACTTATAATTTGACTTTAGGCTTTAGCTATTCTCATTATCACACATTTCTGGATCTGTTGATGTTTCTGATGGCTGTGTTTTATATTAACCTATAAATAAAATCAAGAATCATCTCTGTTATTAAGTAAATTTACTTAATTTGAACAACAATAACTGAATAATAAAATTACAGGGAATGGGGACAAAGTTTATATTCCTACCCTTTACAGAGGAGCAAGCTAAATATTTCATAACTTTTTACTATTTATTCCAGGCAGAGAAACTTTCAAGAAAAAAAGAAATGCATAATGCACAGACTCTTTCTGCATTCCTAGCTAATATTGCCATGAGTCATTCAAATGTTTCACAAAGCTGTATTAGTCAAGGTGAGCACTCAGGTATAAAACAAAATAGTCTCCTTCAGGCAATGTGATATCAATTCAAACACTAATATGGTTCGTAAAAACATTTCATACTGCAAATGAATGAATATTGCATGGATATTGCTAGAAATGGACTGTTCAAGAGGCTTTTTTTTCTTCCTTTGCCAATCATGCAAACCTTCTGAAACTCAGATTCCTTAGCTAACATTTGAATACCTGTATTCAACATAGTATTAGGTTTTTTATTTTCTCATAATGTTTGGAATCTAACATTTTCTGTACTTTCTGTAAGCCACTAACTAGTTATGATCATGGGGAACTAAAACATTCCCAATTGAAGTCCATAGACAATTAAAAAATGCCAGTAGCATAATTGAGCAATTATAATTTCCTCTCTTGATTCATTCTTCATTTGCAGGTATGGATTGGAAGCAAGAAAAGATTGCCTTTTTCTGAAACACAGAATGTAGATAAAAAGAGAAAGAAGCACATCTGATAATATAAAAATGGAGTCATTTGTTTCTAAATAAGTTCTGTTTGATCATGTTAAAATGTTCCAGAGCATTTTTCTATTTTTATTATTAATTTTCGTCACTGAACTGCTCACTATGCAGAATTCCAGAGCTTTCAGAGATCTAACAGTTATTTTCATCAAGCTTCTTATATTGTAATCTGAATGTTTGTGTCTCTCTTAGATGGCCATGTTGAAATCATCATCCCCATGGTGATGGTAGTAAAAGTGGCCCTTGGAAGGTATTCAGCTCATGAGTGGGATGTCCATGAAAGGGATGAGAATCAAGACAGAAGAGAGTCCAGGGAGCTCTTTGGCTATTCCATTCTGTGCAGACAGTGAAGTGATATCTATCTGTAAATGAGGAAGAAGGTCCCTGCCATACACAGATTCTGCCAAGGCCTTCTTCTTTGCCTTCCCAGTCTCTAGGACAGTGGTAAATAAATCTTTGGGGTTTAGAAGGCACCTGCATTTATGATACTTTAAAATAAACACATAAATGTAAAATAACATCACAGATCCTATGAAGGTAATTTTAATTTTTCCCTCAGATTTCTCATGTGCCCTATTCTTTTTTTAAAAGATTTTATTTTTAGTTATTCATTTATTAGAGATAGAGAGAGGGAAAGAGAGAAGGGGAGAGTGAGAATAGGCCAGGGCCTCTAGCCACTGCAAATGAACTCCAGATGCATGTGCCCCATTGTGCATCTGGCTTACTTGGGACCTGGAGAATAGAACTGGGGTCCTTAGGCTTTTCAGGCATGTTCCTTAACCACTAAGCCATCTCTCTAGCCCTGTCCTATTCTTTCTAATGGTAATATTCAGCTTCTGCATTTTATCCACCAGCTTGAAGGGAGGGTATGCTTGGATGACGTTGACATTTAAATTTGTGGAGATTGGGGGGAAAAAAAATAGTTGTTCTCCATAAGAGGGGAATGTCTCAAATAACTAGGGGATGGTGGGAAGATCATAAGATCAATTTTATATGAGAAGGAAGCCACAAGTTTGCCAATCTATACACTGGAACCAGAACATTGCTATCTTTGGTCTATAGCATGCCAATCACACTAAACTTGAACTTACCAACACACATCCATAGTCATATATACTTATCATTATAATAATTCTATTCATATGCAGCCATGTATATATATGTCCTTATGCATCTATGCACAAACACACACACATGACTTTTTATAGGTAAACCTTAATTGATACAGTGAGTTTATAGAACAAGTCTTTATAACAGTACGCAATGCTTAGTCAAAGACAACATACAGCTTAACTTAAAAAAGGTTTCTGGGCTGGAGAGATGGCTTAGTGGTTAAGGCGCCTGCCTCCTAAGCTTAAGGATGCTGGTTCCAATCTCCAGGTCCCACGTTTAGCCATATGCAAAGTGACGCAAGGGTGCAATGCCGCACTTGCCCACAAGGCAGGGCACACATCTGGAGTTCGTTCACAGCAGCTGAGAGACTGCTGGCACGCCCATCTCTGTCTCCCTCTCCCTCTCTGTCTGTCTCTCTCTCCAAAAATAAATAAAATAATAAAAAAAAAATTAAAAGAAAAAGGTTTCTAACTTTCTAAAATACATGATAATTTCATGTCTAGAGAAAAAGAAACCATTTTGGATCTTTCTGGGAAAGTGATTGTGTCTACTTGATGCCTATCTATGCAAGTGCATGGCTTAATGTTGTTGATTTGTAAGATTGTAAACCAGAAACTTAGAAATCATCCTTAAATGGAGCTTTGGCCTAGAATAGAATAAGCCTTGACAACTTTTCAAGGTTTGGAATTTCCTTTGCACTTGTCACTGTGAAGTAACCCCAGTGATGTTGCTTTCAGTGCCTCTAGGAAGTCTCCACAATATGCAGCCCTGCTGAGATGCCTTTGGAAAACCTTAACTTCTTTTCAACAAACCAGATGTGATTTGGTTCCCATTGCTTTAAGTTCAGGAAGTTTATCCTAGTTCATTGTACACCATGATTTTGACTAATCAGTCCAGAACACTCCAGATACTGGTGACGTCAAAATATACAAACATTGAGGACTTGCTTATCTTAAGCACAGTCTCTGTCCAACATGTTGAAATTTTTTTTTTTTTTTTTTTCCACTAGGGAAAAGGATCACGATTTCCTAGGAAGGCAAAGAGAAACTGAAAACCTGGTCACTAAACATGAAGATTCCCTGGCTACAACATGTCTTCTCTTCTTCCTTCCCTTGTGGAAATAGGAGGACCAATATATTCATGACCACGCAGGCCCTTATGAATGGATCCACTGCAAAGCTAATGGGCATTGGGTTTCTGAGAAATACACCCTGTTAGTGTTTATCTTTAGTATAAAAATATGTGTCTTGTTCCTCACATTTCCACAGTATGTCTGGCAAAGAAAAAAGGCTCTTAAGTCAACAATGTTCCAGCCATTAGATGTTGTCATTTGTGAAAATGGCCACAGGTCAGAAAGTAGCATGCACCTGTTCCATACACTGTCCTTAAACTCCAAAGAACCGAATCAGCATGTGGTTCAAGTGTAGGAGTCTCATAGGACCAATAAAGATGTCCAGTTTTTGGCAAGGTCTAAAATCCATAACCATAAATTGCAGCTTTCATTTCAAGAGATAAAAGGCAGCAAAACATTTTGGGTTGATTTATTTCTCTTGGTTGTTTGAATAATTCCTTCTCTTTATTCAAACCAAACATGAGTTTTAGCATAGAAAATGCAGTCATGTTTTCACATTCTGAACCTCAGGAACACAAAAATGTACATCTACGTAATTACCCTAGGAAGAAAGGACAAAAGCATTCAGCTTAATAGACTTTATATATTTCCAATGTTGTTAATTTGATCCCCAATTTAGAAAAGGGGATGAAAAATGCAGGCATGGTGAAAATTCACGAAATCTGTTTATGAATCAACAAGAATGACAGATCTGGCCAATAGGGAACTGACTTTTCTCTCATTCTCTCCATTTGGAATTTTTTCACGAAGATTAGCCCTTTTCATGTCCATGGATGTAAATCACAGACTCACAATTGTTTGGTTGTGCAATTCAATCATTCCATTCCATAATGGGAGATTATCTAAAAGTAAGAGACAATTGTTGAAACAAAGCATTTCTGGTAAACAAATTTTAGTGAAACATTTACAAATTACACAGGTTAGGAGAAGAACTATGGAGATGTACTGATTGCTCATCAAGTCAAAGCAAATTGCGATTCTCCATTACAAAAAAAAAAAAAAAAAAGCTTTGGAAATTTGAGTCCAATTTCAGAGGGAGATCAATTCTTATTATGAAATAGACAGTTGCTATAAGGCCCACATATGTGAGACACATGGAGAAGCACTTTAGGCACACTTCATGTCAAACGGAACATCAGAGCATCTATGTAGGCAACATTCCATGGAAATAATGAATGTGGGAAATCCCTAAGAACTCATCCCTTGCAACATCAGAAGATTCCAGCTGGATATAAATGCAATAGATGCTGTGAAAATGGGTAAGCACTCAATCAAAGAGAAGCCTGTCTCAGATGATCGAATGCGTACTAGGGAGGAGCCCATGACGGCCAAGGATGTAGAAAAGTCTTGATTGTTAAATATTTTCAGAATTGTGTCAAGAGTCTGACATAGGTTATTTTACATACTTAAAAATAATTAATCTAATGCTACTTTTTTGTTTTGTTTTGTTTTAGAGAGAGAAAGAGAGAGGGGGGTAATTGGCACTATAGGGCCTCAGCCACTGCAAATGAACCTGAGATGCTTGTGCCACCTAGTGCTCATGTGTGGCCTTGCACTTCCATTGCCTTTATGTATCTGGCTTACATGGCATTTGAAGAGAGATCAAACATGTGTCCTTGAGCTTTGCAGGCAAGCACCTTAACCACTAACCCAACTCTCCAACCCAAGATTTATTTATTTTGTTTCAAGTATTTTTACTTTTATTTACTTATTTGGGAGAGAGAAATAGGCAGAGAGAGGGAGAGAGAAGAAGAGAGAAAATGGGCATGCCGGGGCATCCAATGACCACAAATGAACTCCAGACACATGTACATGAGTACATGTGCTTCTTGTGCTTCTTGCTTAACGTGTGTCCTGGGAAATCGAACCTGGGTTCTTTGGCTTTGTAGGCAAGCATCCTAACCATTAAGCCATATCTCCAGAGCTCCTAAGGTTTATTTTTTGATATGATGTACAAAATATTTTAAGAGCTAAACTCCATTCTGCAAAGATGTTAGAGGAATTGCTGTTTAATATCTAAAAGAGTCTTGGTGAATGAATATTTCAAAATGGAAAAAAAAAATCAATTAACTCATTTCTCTTCAACCTAGTGGCCAAAAACATCTGAACAAAGAAGGCATTTCCATAGCATCTTAAAGTTTAATAAAACTTGTAGGCAGAACTCTCTTCACTTTTTTTTTTTCCTTTTTGGGGGGTATCTGTCATCATTTCTCACCGTTAGCACTCAGAGTGCAGTCGTAATTTGGTGAGTCTCCTCAAGGCTATAAAGAGTAACATGACTAAGAAGATTTGATTAAAAATTTGAAATTTCATCTTAAAAAATGATTTTTATTTATTTGCAAGCAGAGATTGAGACACACACACACAGAATAGGAATGCCAGGGCTTCCAGCCCCTGCAAACTCCAGATTCTTTCCACCTTGTGCATGTGGCTCTATGTGGGTCCTGGGGAATCAAGACTATGTCCTTATGCTTCACAGGCCAGTACCTTGAACCTGGAGTCATGTCTCTAGCCCCTACTTCACTTTTATATAAAGCAGTTACCCAGTTTCCATTTTGTATCTTCTGAACAAGTATCTCTGGAAATACAACTCAAAATCTGCTTTCTAAGGAACCACCCTGTCAAGGCTGAGCAGTTAATGAAACTTTTCATTGTTAAAGTGCCAAAGATCAATTAATGTTAATGGAGTACTTAATAAAATCATTGAAGGTTTTTTTTGTAACATGTTGCCTGGGTGCTTCAGAATTTATTTAGAGTTAGCACAGATCTAGAAAGGTGTGAGATCTCAAGAAGCAGGAAGAGCAAGAAGAGGACGGATTCGAGCACAGGCTCTGGAGTTTTCAGTTCTGGGTTTTCCAGTAAGTTCATTTGGTCAAAATATTTGCTTTGTTATGTTTTTTGTTGTTGATGGTGGTGTTGTTAGATTTCATTTATATAAATAATTGTGCTGAGAGTAAATTATATTTTTATCAATATTTGTATTTATTTTAAGTGTCTCAATGGTATAACGTTCATGGTCTCTCCTGTATCTGGCCCTGCAGTGTAATACCTGTCAGTCATGCAGTCTGTGTCTCAAGTTCAGTCTCCCTCTTGCTGACCCTGGCCTGATTTGATCTTCACACACTGTCTGAACATCCTCCCCATGAGAAGCGGGATTCCCTTTCCTCTTCACCTACCCTAATGCTGGCTTTGTTCACAATCAGGATATTAGTTAGAGAAAGGTTTTCTAAATCGCAGCACTTGACTCTCTCCTCCACTGCTATTTCCCCACATGATTTTACTGTACTGTACTATCTGGCTATCATGAGACATTCATTTTATGTAAACCTGCTTCTGATAATCACTTTATTTTCTTTTTAAATATTTATTTATTATTTGAAAGAGAGAGAGAGAAAATGGGAGCACCAGGGCCTCCAGCCACTGCAAACGAACTCCAGATGCATGTGCCCCTTTGTGCATCTGGCTTATGTGGGTCCTGGGGAATTGAACCTGGGTCATTTGGCTTTGCAGGCATGTGCCTTAACTGCTAAGCCATCTCTCCAGCCCCGACTTTATCTTCTATGAGGCAAAAGGACACTATCTGTTTGGACCTCCAATTACTGCTTCTTATTTATTTTCGTTTACACATTTTATTTGATTGTAGGAAGAACTTAAGAGAAGGAAGGAAGACAGAACTTGTGCTCTACAGTCATGATCAGGCTTCGAAGAAATGGGGAAGCCAAGGAAGGAAGAAAAGAATGCAGAGCTCTTGTCCGAGGAGGCAAGAAGGGGTTTGAGAAGCCCACCTAGAGAGAAGGAAGGAGAACACACAGTGAGCTCCTGCCCAAGAAAAGACAGGAGTGGGTAAAGCCCCCAGTTTTCTTAAAGTTCATAGTAAGATGTAGGCACATACTTTTTATTTTATTGCATTTTACTTTCTCTTATTAATTTAAGAGAGAGAAATAGGGAAGAAGGGAGGGAGGGAGAGAGAGAGAATGGGTGTGCCAGGGCCTCCACCTTCTTCTGCAAATGAACTCCAGACACATATGCCACCTTGTGCATGTGACTTATGTGGATCCTGGGGAATTGAACCTGGGTTCTTTGGCTTTGCAGGCAAGCGCCTTAACAACTAAGCCATCTCTTTGGCCCTAGGCCCATACATTTATCAATAAAATCAGGCTCATATTTCTAGTTTTACTTGATTGCATACTTATAGTTTCCACTAGCATTTTACTAGTACTGGAACTTTCTCAGACTCCTAAATCACAAAAGTCATAATTTATTAAAATACCCTATAATTAATATAAACATTAATAATTTAGGTAATAAAATATTTTCTTCCATATACTATGTCATTATTCACAAACAATGAAGATGGAAGAGATTACTGATAATGTCTGCCAATATATACAGTCACTCCTCTTTCTGTATTCAGTCTGAAAAACAGGCTGAAGTTTGACTGGTGCAAGTCACATCATGTTAGACTCAGAAAAACTGACTCCTCCTATTCAGTCCCAGTGAGTTAGTGATATTATTCCTAATCTAGTTTTGAAAGGTTATTTTGAGATATGTTCAAAATGTAGGCACTTAAGTCTGATTTGATGTGTTACTTAATAGCAGAATTGATCTATTGATATAGATATGAATGTTCTGGTTGGTGAATGGTAAACAACTGGATATGGGCCTTATTTTATCTACTATATAAACAATATCTTGTTTTTCCTTTTCTGGTAGTAATTATAGAGAATCAGATGTGCATGCACAGTGTATAGAGGTCTTTATTTCAAAGCCACATATCATCAAAGCCCTAGGAAGGTTACCCTCCAGAAGCATAATTTCCTGCACTTCTCTAAACCTGGAGTGAGGGAATGAAACAAGGACAGTGTCCAATAGAAGAAATGTAGGCTTCACTTACCAAGAAAGCACACATCTATTTGTATAGCCCTGGCACTTAAGATCGGGTCCAAAGATTTGATTCTTTAATCAACGGAAACAGGAGAGCTCCACTGATGGTTTCCTGAAATGTAATACAAATAACATGCGCCAGTGAGTAGACATTGGAGCAAGACTCTGAGCAGCCAATGCCACTGAAGTTCAGCATAGAGGAAATTCAATAAAAATGCATTCTGACAAGAAATTACTTTTTATGGTGCTTTATGTTAGGAATAACACTGGAAGGAATGCAGAACTAATTAAGTATCACATTTTGGGTTTTTCCTTCCCCACCCAGATAGGAAGAACACAACTGAATGAACAGATAATGTAAGTACAGACAAGTGTATAGAAGTGTAATAGGAGAAAAGCCACTAATAAAACAACTGCTGGAAAAAAGACAGAAATTCAATCTTAATCTCAAGTAAATCTGAATGAAGTATTGGAAAACACATACAAGGGTCATACTTACAGTAAAATGGAAAAAAAAAAAAACTTGAGTGACATGTTGGAATGCATATAATAATTGGATTTGACACTATCTATGCTGTCATAAGTAGGTGGACTAGACAGCTTTCTTCAGTGATTTCCACAGCTCCTGCTGTAGTCTGGCCTTTGAACAGCATATCTAAAACTGAAACATTCTACTTAGTCCCATGACTGTTGTCTAAATGCTTTAAAAACATAGTTCAGTTGCTCTCTCTTATATTAGGGCTGAAGAATGATGACACAGTCTGGAGATCAATTAATAGCCGAATCCTTTAAATGTTATATAATGAATCAACTGAACAGGAGGCTACTGTCTGAAGACCAGAATCTTTCATTAAAACTTGTAAATATCATCTTTGATCAGTAATAATTTATACATCTGGATTTTAATTAAAAATAATAAAAATAACTATTAGTTCAGCTTAGATGTGGTATTTAAAGCAGCTAAGCTGTAGGTTTTGAAACATAAACTTCAATGATGCACAACTGATCCAGGAAAGGACCAGCACTTTATTAATGAAGGGATGGAGCCATGTTCTATAACTTCCGTCTCATTTTGACAGCAAATAAATGAGTCTGCAAATCTAAAGAATTTCCCTTTGTTCTGTTTATGTGCTGATTGTTCCCCATCCCTAGAGCTCTGCTTAAGGAAGCACAGCCTAGACCCCTCCATTATTCCTGAATGTGGGGGGAGCATAGCTGTCAAGCCAGGTGTGTGAGAAAGGGCAAGGCTGTGATAAAGGGAGCAGGCTTGAAATGAGCTATTAAGTTCAGAGGAGGGTTTTCCCTTAACCTTTGCTTCACACAGAGGGAGGCTGTTAAACTCTGACAAACATCATGGTTTATAGGCACCAGGCATTTTAGATTCAGGAAATCCCATCCCCTAAGCCCTGGAACACATTCAAAAATGCAGATAAGAAATCCCCATGGTGCCAGGTGGGTAGGCAGATTTCCCAGGCAAGTGTCTTCTTTGTCAGTCTTTCTGTTGCTATGCTGTTAAGGCTACCTACTGAGCTTCAGTTAAATACCTTGAGAGCCTGTAGAGATGATATGCAACTTTGTACTCCAAAAGAAGGCCTTCTTGCTTTCTTGGAAAGTAAACATTTCTAGGCTCTTCAAGAATCATTAAGAAACTCCTTCCTATGCAACTTGGGGTCCTGCAGTCACAATGAATGCCTAAGTGATTTTGACAATCTCCATGTACCAGCAACATTGATGGAAGGTTTAAGTGTTGTTTGCCTCATGAGAGAACTTTGCTTTTAACTTCCCACTCCCATCATGACCCTAGGGTATTAACCACAGCATATATTTCCTGAGAGCAAAAAACATTAGAGAACTTTAACATAAAGCTTGTGGTGCATGTTTTGTAGAACGGTGGTCTTTGAAAGGAGGAGAGGAACTGGTGAGTGTCTGGATGGGGAAAGATACGAAAGGATGATAGGGAGTAAAGGGACAATTTACATGAAACTGATGACTTTCATTTGGAAACATCTAAAAGAAACCCTGAAACAAACATTTAATTAGCAATGATCAGTATGTGATGGGGCATGTATCTGTGACTCAAGATGGTAGTATCAATGAGGCTGTATAGTTTAAACTCATCTGTGACTCAGATGGGTTTAGAAGCAAGCATTTGGGTGATGCTTTCCATGATAACTCAAGGTAACAGGTGGAGGTTAAGAAGCTTTAGTAATCCTGAAGGAAGGAGAGGAAGAGAAACAATAATTTAAAAAATAAAATAGAAGTAAGATTCCCAAATTAGCAAAGGCGCAAAAATACTAGATTTAAGAAAACAGCCATAGGGCTGGAGAGATGGCTTAATGGTTAAGTGCTTGCCTGTGAAGCCTAAGGATCCTGGTTCAAGGCCCAATTCCCTAGTACCCACAAGGTGGTGAATGCATCTGGAGTTTGTTTGCAGTGACTGGAGGTCCTGATGAAAGACCCAGGCCAGAGTAGCACCATGACAGGCCTCAGTCACTCTGTAGGCCACAGAGGCGAGTTCCCAGAGTCAGGGGAAGAACAAGCAGTACCAGGAAAAACCATAAACTTGCTGTGTGAGCATGACTCAACATTCTTGCGGTCCTGGGCTGGATGGCCCAATAAGATCCACTGTCTCAGAGTTTTGTAAATGTCAACCAATCAAATGAATGTAACCGCATGTGCCAACCTGTTCAATTGTAACCGCCACTTGCTGAGCCAATTAAGTTAGAAATTCCCCTAGGCCTAGCCCACCAAAACCCTAAGACCAATCAAGAACCCCCAAGTACAGTTACTGTTCAAATTAGTCAATCATGTGGTTGTGTGGGTGATAGCTCTCTCTCCCCCTTGTTCAAACCTTAACAAAAAGCCCACTTTTCTGTTTCTCGGGGCTCTTGCATGGATCCACTGTGTTGGTGAAGGCAAGAGACCGAGCTTAAACCCGAGTAAAGCTCTTTGCGTTTGCATACATGTTTGGTCATCCTTGGTGGTCACTGGGGCACCGTGAACTGGGCATTACACTGATGCACCCATACTCTCTCTCTCTTTCTCTCTCTCTCTCTGCCTCTTTTGCTCTCTGCCTATCTGTCATTCTCACATAAATAAAAAAAAAAATAACAAAAGAAAAACAACCATAGAAACTAAAAACACACATATTCACACATATTAAGACTATGCAGTTTTAATAAAAAATGCATAAGTATTGCAATACTGGATTTTGCAATTAGGTATTCATGATGCTTAAGACAGTATTGAGAGAATGATATATGTACAGAAAGTAGACTTGGGATTTGAGAAGTAAATGAGACTGTTTCCATACTTATCAAGAAAATTATCTAGAAATGTGACCAAACATATGAGATATAAAATAACCAATGTTTGACACTAAGATGTAGATAATTTTAACATTTTTATACACAATGTTATTATCAGCAAGAATAAATTTGAGTCTTGGCAAGAAGAAATAACTTGATGTTTATCTGGATTTTGAGGGTGGAAAGTCCATTTTGCCCTTTATATTCTCACATAAAGAAGCTTTGTAGGAACTTTCCAGCCTCTAAACATAATGCATTATCTCTTATTTCTTTTTAGGAAATGGAATAGATGAGAGAGAGAGAGAGAGAGAGAGAGAGAGAGAGAGAGAGAAAGAGAGACTTTAATCAGGTACTTTGCTTTTAGTGTATTTAAGTTTATAGTTAGAACATAAATCCTGCCTATCTTCCTTGTATTTCTCTGACTAGATTCTGCTTTTTATTCCCACAATGGCTTTTTATGCCCTTTGAATTTACATTTTACAGATGCTTGGGTTTATAGTAGCTGTTCTTTTTGAAGGGTCACTGTAAGATGTGATATGTCAGCTATTCATGTTATGAGGACATATGCTTATCAGGTTAATTTTCCCAAAAAAGTAATATATACTCTCGGCATGTGGTCAAGGTCACCAGCATTTTCTTGAATCTTTGAAGATCAAGCCATTTCTTAAGAGATTAAAGACAAAATATGATTAAAGACACCCAAAATATGCTGCTTAAAGAATACCAAACTGGATTTATAAAAATACGCATGAGCACTGCATAGAGAGAGACAGAACAATGAGCTGGGATAAGTAAAACAAAAATTAGAACCCAGTAAAAAGATCACAGTCAGGTTTAAATACCTTGAGGTGTCACCTGCAACCCCATGTTGCTGTATAGCTTTGTTTTCTTAGTTTTTTTTTTTTGTTTGTTTGTTTGTTTCATTTTTTGTTTTGTTTTGTTTTCTTTTTTGAGGTAGGGTCTCACTCTAGCCCAGGCTGACCTGGAATTCACTCTATATTCTCAGGGTGGCCTTGAACTCATGGAGATCCTCCTACCACCGCCTCCCCAGTGCTGGGATTAAAGGCATGCACCACCACACCTGGCTTTGCTTTGTTTTCTTAAACATGAACTCTACTGATGTATGGAATACCAACCAAGGTAAGACTTCAAGTTGGTGGTCAAGAACATTGACTCTACAATATATATTACAGAGTTAAGTGTTTACAGTCTCTCAAAATTACACTTTCTTCATACATCATAAATAGTAAATACTTCATGGTCATATGAAATAATTATGCAAACAATAATAAGTTATGCAAAGTCCTTTGCATTTAGGCAGAAAACAAAAAGATGTTCCTTCAGAGAGAGATGGCTTAAACAATTAAGGACTTTGCCTGCAAAGCCAAAGGATCCCAGTTCGATTCTGTAGGACACACGTAAACCAGATGAACAAGGGGGCGCATGCATCTGGAGTTCATTTGCTATAGCTGGAGGCCCAGGCGTGCCCATTCTCTCCCTCCCTCCCTCCCACGGGAGGAGTCAGGTCAATGCTCCCCCAGTTGGTTACAGGCCCACCGTGACATCACGGAACCCTGGGAGTCCTAATAAAGTTTACAAAAATTGGCCGCCACAAAACACCTTCTAAAACTAATAGAAAGGGAGGAGATGTCGGGAACCATTGACTGGTAACAAAAGTGCCTCTATCTTGAGTAGTGATTCTGTCTTGTGATAAGTTGTCTGTTCTGGAATGTCACCCATGCATTTGTAACCCATAGAGAATGAGGAAGTTGTTATCTTATGGCTTTGGGCTGGGACCTTGTCCTGTCCTCCTCTTATGGCCTCCCTGTTGAAACATAATTATAGAATACCTCCTACTTCCCTCCCTGCTGTATAAAAGGCACCCTGGTATTAATAAAACTCACAGCTTGATCAGAACTTTGTCTTGCTGTCGGTTCCTTGTGCCTCTTGTCCCTTTCATTTCAGGTTCTCTAGGGTCCTTGCTCCCATTGAAGCCCCGCTGGCCGGGGCATCTCTCTCTGCCTCTTTCCCTTTCTCAAATAAATAAATGAATAAAATATATATATTTAAAAAAAAAGATGTTACTACATACTTCAGATTCATTATGGGCTCAAGTGTGTGAACAACACAGTTCTTAAAGCCACAACAAGCTAGGTAGTGTAGCCGGACTACGGATATAAGGATAAAGAGTGCATGCCCTTGCTTCCACAAAGGATTATCATGCAGTGGGACAGCCACAGCATACAGAAGGATGTTCTGGGTCACAGAGCGAAGTTAGAAGTATGCATGTCACGGTATGAGTAGAAATCAACTGTGACTTAGCCTTAGGGCTTTAAGGGAGGGTGAGAGAAAGGGTATGGGAATGATGAATAAAATAAGCCAGTCTTATAAAGTGCTGTGGTGATTGGAGAGAGCAACCAGCCTGAAAAACAAATGGGGAAAGTATGACAGATTGACACTCATGAATGTAACTAGCCATGAACTTTGATGTGCTGCTGACTTGGTTTCACTTCTATGTGTGAAACTGGTGTCCAGCATGGGCACATTAGATGGTATCTGCTGTACAAGAGCCATCCCCATACTGAAGGAGGGCAACTAATGGACATATCAGTGCTAGTTTTAAAATAAATTCCTCTTACAAACTATATGAAGAAAATTAACTTCAGAGGCCCAAATGGAGAATAATGGTTAGAAAGCCGGAGTAGTGGATGATTTGAGGTAGAGAAAGAAGAGAAATCTGCAAGGATCTCTCATGGAAGAGTGTTTTTGCAATGTAGGTTTGTAGAAAGCAGGATTGGCAAGAGGTGGTCTATTTACCCATGCAAGCTTTTATTACAAAAGGAATACATATGAGGTACCTGAAAAAACAAACTGGCTTTTATTTTGTTTTTTTTCACTCAGTTCTAGAAGCTGGGTACTTCAGGATTATTTGTCTGTAAATTCAATAACTGACAGGGCTCAATTCCTGGTTCATAATCAGTGAGAGTTGGAATGGATGCCCCCCATCTATACAAGAGTTTTACTCAAGGCTTTAACTGGGTTTCATGGGGTGGATCCTAGCATCCAGCCCTAAGGTGTTCGGGGAGGATTTGGAATTGCAGCCTAAGATATGTCAAGAGCTGAATTTTGCCTGTGGTTCCTGAAGGTGCTTGATCATGATGGCTTTTGGCTTTTTTTTTTTTTTTCTCTCTCTCTCTCTCTGCTTGGTCCTGTAAGGGGGGAGGGGGACCTTCTTTTGCCATTATGGAACTTCCCCTGAATCTGTAAGCTTCAAATAAATTTCCTTCTTCCATAATGGTGTCTGGTTTGGACATTCATCCCAGCAACCTGAAGCTGTCTGCTACATAGTTCCTTCCTTGTCTATCACAATTGTAGAAGAAAAAGTCCCCATGGCGTGGAGACTCTTAACAAGGAAACTAATATAATGCATGAGTCCTCTATCTCTATGCTCTTATCACTTCCTAAATATCTTACCCCTAATAACATTATCTTGGAGGTAGACTATTAAAATATAAGTTTGGAGAGAATTATCAGTATTCAGAGCATTGCATAGGGTTGTTTCCTAGATGTAAAAGGTTGACAAAGACCAGAAAAGGAACCCTACAGCTTTTGGGGGTAACTTTTGTGTTCTTAGTGCCTCTTTTTATCTAGTAGGTATGCTATGTGTACTCAGGATAAGGAGAATTATAGAAGAGCCTTTTTTTTTTTACATGAAGATATTGAATCTAGAGTATATTGCAATCTGATTCTGAAGCTCTGATGACCAGGAATATTTGAAGAATTGAATTACTTATTAAATATTAAACATAGCATTACACAATAGTTTAGTATAGATATATAAGAGAAAATATCATGGGAAAAGTGCTAATGGTTAGAAATTGTTCATGTAACTAAGGTCTTTCAAATTACAATAGATAAACATGCAATTTATCACCAAATTACTTTCTCAGTGTATTTGAAATGCTTAGGGCTATGATGCTAATTAACTTTTGGGCTTCTTAGTATCCAGGAAGCTTAGTTTAATTAAATCAATAGTGCTGTATATTAATTATGTTACAAGCTTAAATAATTTAGGGAACACATATTTGTTTCAGAGTGTTTTTTTTTCCCCTAAGGTTGAATGTGGCAAAATTACTTTGCTTCAAATTTAGCAAATGCCACCAATGCATTCTTCATTCTTTCTTTATTTCCTCCTGTTTTTATGTTTTTCTTTTGTTCTAGATACTTCTGTGTTTAGCTTTACAGATTCAACAACTTTAATTACTCTTGGTTTTAAAAGTACATTTAACCCTTTAGCCATGATATTAGCTTGCATACGGTTTGAATGCCCCCAAGGTTCCACGTGTTACAGGCTTGGTTCTCATAGAGGTGCATTTGAAGTTGGAAGAAGGTCAAAAGTTTAAAATAGGCACTGTTGAGAGATCTCTGGGTCATGTAAGGTATCCTCTACAAGATGATCAAGGTCATTCTCCCTTGAGTACGTGGTAGTTACTGTATTAAATGGTTATGAAACAAATATGTCTGCCTCCCCTTCTATCCTTGCTTCTTAATTTTACATATGGTGATCCCTCACAGAGACACACTGCTGCCCCACCAATTTGAACTATGTCATTGGGACTTACAGTCTTTAAAACTATGAGCTAAAACAGGTTACAATCACCTGTGTCAGGTATTGTGCTATACTGACGAAAACAATACTAAGTCTCACGTTCTAACAAGTGAATTAGGTCTAGTTGCTCCTTAAATTAGTTTGTCCATGGAGTCATAAAGTCAAAGCCATATGTAGGAAACTATGATTGTCAGAACTCCTGAATCCAAAAAGCCCCAGGCATGTTTTAAAAGTGCACTTTCACTTTCACAGAAACACTTTTCTTTGACATAATTTCCATTTACTATGCTGTGTAATAAATGAATATGATAACATATTTTAAAAGAACGAGGGTGCTGTATGGTATAGCATTCTTCCTTAGGCTATTTTTAATTGCTAATTATCATTTGATTGCATCTTCACTCCAAATTATGGTAAGCATATAAGTGTATGAGTATGTTCCTATGTGTGTGGGAACACGTGTGTGTAGGTGCACATGATATGTGTGCACATATGTGTGGAGGTCAGAGGTTGACCTCTGGTGACTTTTTTATCACTCATTTTCCACCTTCTTCTTTGAAGAATCTGGGGATTCTTTTGAAGAATCTCACTGAATCTGGAGCTTACTGAGTCAGTTGGAAATATCAGGCAGTTCATTCATGGGATGACAGGTGTGTTCCAGGCAGCCTGGGTTTTATGTAGATAGTGAGGATTTGAACTCAGGTCCTCTTGGTTGGCAAGTCCTTTATCAACTGAGTCCCCTCCTCAGGCCTACATTTCTATTCTTAATTCAAAATCTTTCAATAAAATAAATAATATTTGTAGCGTGTATAAAGGACCAATAAATTTATATAGATGGTAAATGAGTTCAGAAAGAGATTTATTTATATTGTGGTATATAGAAAAAGGAAAACATATGATATATAATCTTTAGAAACTTGGTAATATACTTCTGTGATAAAGTTATGTGGCCTATTAACCTAATGACTAATATTGGACCAGAAGGAGTTAATATGTAAAACATCTCATAATACTTTTAGTTATCATGAGAATAATGGAAATAATTCATCTCTTGAAATAATTCATCTCAATTTGTTGATTATATCATACTCTTAAATTTACTGTTGTGTGAACGAGGATATACAGGTTTTAGCAGGTGACTGTGCTTTTTAAAAATAATTGGCTTCAACCCTCATAATGGTGATTATTGAAACAGAGACAGGGGGGATTTCTGCATAGCCAGAACATTTAGATAGAAGTCATAATTCAAATGCCAGCTCTCATTATCATTCTATTTGGTCAGCAGACAGCAGAATTTCTGATAGTGAGCTGAGAATGAGATGTGGTATGCCTCCCTGTTTTCTTAGACAGTCAAACCTTGCTGGACAGTCTGCCCTATTATCACCTGCTGACGACAGAGAAAACAATTAGTGACCTGACCTCATAAAGGAAGCATGCCGCCTTTACTTTGTTTCCGATGAAATACATTCTGTTCTGGAGCACCCGGAGCTGTAGCAGCTTCTGCGCTAAACACTAACAACACAGTGCACAAGCAGGCAGGCTTCCCTGATAGGCCATCCTGTTTACAATCTTCCATTTGATAGTCCAGCCTCACTGCATATGTGTCCCAACTCCAAAGGTATGAATAAAGAGAATTATGATAATACCCATCATAAGAGCTCTCCCCAGGCAGATATTGCCATGTAAAATATTTAGTAACTGCATTATTATGATGATACTTCAGTAAAACATTATGGTGTTGGAAACAATTGCTTGCTCCATCCATAACAGCAATGGCTTGAAATGAATAGAAAAGGCTAAAGAAGCAAAGTGTCTGCATCTCACTGTTTGAGGAGTGGGCACTGATTTGTTGTTCAAGGAAGGTGACAGGAATTTAATTGAACATATCCAACAAAAGGAAGCAGTTCTCTACCTGTAGTATTTTGACATCATGATAACAAGAAAGATACTCGAGAACATCAAAATGGTTTCACGTGGCGAATATAGATTGCTTATCATCTTATAATAACACTTCAATAATAAAAAATATGGTTCATTATAATGAATCGGTAACATTGATCACAAGAGTCTCATAAAATTTGAATCTTTCCATTTCGATAGTGAGATTTCTATTTGAAAATGGAATTTCAGGGATACCATTCCGTTTTGGTATGGCCCTGAAGATGAGTAAAGTAGAAATTGAATGTGCGTTCCTGAATTAAAGATAACTGTCCATTCCTCTTATCAATAACAAAGGATATCCCAAAAGACATCAAACTGCTGTGAAAACTACCTAGACAATCAAAGTATGTTAAATATGTCAGCCTCTCCCAACAAAAATGTCTAATAAGAACTCTTGTTTCATCTAAGGACAGAAAGCCAATAGGAACGCACACTTGCAGACTTCAGTTTGCTTGCCCTGTAGTGCGACCTTCCAGAGCTGCCCACTATGAGAGCCTTCTCAGGTTTCAGTGACGTGAGACCCACACACACTGCGTCAGGGCCTCTGGTCCTTCCTCTCACACAATACTGCTTTACCCAAAAGCCGTTTTCCCAACCATTCTTATGTGAAAATTAGGACAGCATTAGAATGTCTATCTTGGGTAAATACAAAATTCACTCAAGGACTTAAAGTTTCCTATCCACAGCCAGAAATGAAGTATGCAATTGTGAAGAAGATGCCCTCATTTCAGCTCAGAACCCATAGAGTCATCAGGCACAGGTACTTGGTTCTGCTAAATGATTACTCTCGTAACCCCTGAAATGCTTCATATTCTTATCGTTTAATCTACCACGGTGATTGTATTACTTTTCGCTTTGTTTTATCACTGTTACTTTGCTATTACTTTTAATTTCTATGCTACTGTTACATTGGAAAACAAATATTAATTAAATAATTTGCCTGTTCTTCCACACTAAAATGCATAAACATACACACACACATTTATATATATTCATTTTTCTAAAGTAAAATATAAGTGAGTGTTTACTTTTGATAATTGAATGGTTTCAGAGCTTAGGGTAAGAGCTTACATGTATGTGTTACTGCGTGTGTGCGTGCACGTGTGCTCATGCATAGTCTGTGTCAGATGAAGAGGCCCAAGAGCACATTTGCAGAGGTCACAGAATACGTTAGTTGTCCTCTGTCTTTTCACCCTCATTTTCTTGAGACAGATTCTGTCACTGAACCTCCAGCTCAGGCCTTTTTCAGGTTACACTGGCTGACCAGAGAGCCTCAGTGATCTTCCTACATCCAACCCACCCTCACCACTGACAGGCATGCACAGCTGTGTTCAGAATTTTAAATAGGTGCAAGGGATTGAACTGAGGTCTTGTGCTTGTGCAGGAAACACTCTTACCCACGGAACCATATCCTCAGTCCTGTGTTATATTTTTACATCAATAAATGAGCAAAATTTCAATACCAATAGATGAAAAAAAATGCTAAAACCCAGTTTAGATCCACACTCCTGGTACTTTTTAAGAAATATGTGTTAGTACCATGGAAACCTAGTAGAATATTACAACATAGTCACTAAGAACAAGGATTCTGGACAATTCACATTTTAGAATTCAGGCTTCATTTCCTCAAATGCTCTCCCAGGAATGCCTTAGTAAAAGTATCCTGCCTTATTCACCTCATTAGTAAACTGCCCATCTACTTTGAACTTAACACATGCGGTTTTGAAAGTACTAAATGTGATAATCAAAATTACCAATGCCTAGAAAGTAGAAAAAATCTCATAATTGTGATGGTTCGGTATTGTTTGAACTATTTTTTTTCACATCCATAGTCATACTGGAATACATATAGAATGAATGAGAATCTCAATGATCTGAGCTTTAAAGTAAAAACCAAAACAAAGAAACAAATCTACCATTTCACTTCACGTGTATACAATGTTTTAAAGCTGTTAGCAAGAACAATTAAACTACCTTTAGCTGTGCTTTCCAGGAAGTTGGTAAAAGTGTGTGTCCAATGAAGATTTAAGACATCAGAAGGTGTCACCACTTCCAAGGATGGGTATTATCTAAATGTATCACTTTCATTAACATCATACAAATACTGTCAAACTCACCAGTAACATGGAATGCTCCTTGACTTTCCTATTTAATCAGTTTTGAAAGCTCCCAAATCTGAGCCTGGATTAAAGTATTGAGATGGGTTTTATGTGAATGAATGACCATGTTATTTTTAGAAAAGAACAAAGTTAAAGATATGCAAGCCCTAGGAAGGATAATGAATTTGGGGATTCCAACCAGAAGTTCATAGTGCAGGTGTATGATATAAGTATGCTAGAGCTGAAAGAGGAGATACTGGAAGGATGCTCAGTGTCCAGATGAAAGAGGTTCAGTGCCCAACTTAAAATGCTTGTTTTTCTTTAACTCTCAATTTTTATTTCTTTTTATGGTATATACTGATTCTAAAATAAAAGAATTTATAAAATGCTTGCATTTCCTTCTCTGATTCCATTTTTGTCTCTTACATGATGTCCACCAATGCAGATATTCTTTCAGAATATTTTTACTTTACTTTTTTATTATTAAGTAAGAAATTTTTATGGACACATCATATGTCAGTACCATCATTTCCCTCCGTCCTGCCCCCACTCCACCGAGGTCCTTCCTTAGTGGGATTGCAGGATTAACCATGGAGTTGTAAATTATGATTTGTGAGAGCTTGCTTTTATTATGCTGAAAAAAGAACCTGTATGAGTGAGGCAGTGTTCTTGACATAACAAAGAAAAAGAACAAGAACAACAACAACAAAAAAAAAAAAAAAAAAACACTCTTTCATTCCCTCTATTAATCCATTAGTTCCCTGAGCTCTTCTAGCAGGCAACCTAAGTATTTTGAAACTTGCTTTTCTTCTAGAATAAGCTTTTGTTTCTTGTTATTTGCTTTCCTTTGGTTGTTCCCACACCATAATATTCATCTTTGTCTTCTTTGTTTTTGATTAACTTAAAAAAGAAGCAAAGTTCTTAAACCGTTTAAAGAAAACTCCGCCCCCATTCCCCTTGTACCATTCCAGTCCATATATATTCAAAGCCAAGGGTGAGAAGGTAATATTCTTAACACTAAATGGTATGGAATAAAATTCCTGATATCTGAATGAATTATAAATTCTGAGCTTGTTCTTCATTACATACATAAATATGGTGAATCACCAGGCTTATACACTTTATATCTGTTGAAGGAAAGGCTAGAAACTTCCACCCTGCATTACAAAATGAAGAAAAGTTCTGTGAGGAAACAGTCTGTGTCTCCAATTCCCAAAACCACTCTTCACCTCCCACCTTGCACGTGCTTCAAGGATTATCTTTCTTGAACCTCTTCTTTCTTGCATGTCCATCTTCTGGGCAACGCAGGCACCTTTTTTTTTTTTTTTTTGGCTTATGTAAAGAAAGCTGTCAGTAGTGTCATTCAAATGCAATTAAAAAAACATTGAAAACCATTTATTTGGGGAAAAGTATTCAGATATATATCACAAGCTACGATAGGAGACTTACAGCATAGTTAGAAACCCATTTTTGGCTTTTGTTTCTTGGCTATCTTAGATTCAGGTGATACTCCTGAAAACTCCTTATAAAATGTCCTATTTTTAGAAAGAGTACAATATTAATATTAGTCATCATAATTTGTCTTTGTCCTCCCTGTTTCTACCAGTAGAAAGTTAAAGTTATGTAAGACTCTTACATAAGATCACAGTCCACATACTAAATTAAGTACAGATGTATGAATATATACATGCATTTATACATTTATAAAGGGCTTACATAATATGTGCTTTTGTATCATATTGAACTCACAGGTACACAGGAAATAATTTGAAGATGGATTGAGTGATTGATTCTTATTGGCTGCCTTTATTTCATTTATGAAATAATATAAATGTTCATTTTCCTTTATCTCATTTTCTTCAGGGTAAAATAGCTTTCAGAAACTGCAGAGGGACATGGTAGAGTGGATGGCCCACAAGCTAGGAATTTTTGTCCTAAGGCAGTCTAAAACAATCCACTTTAAGTATGGGATTTCAGAAATAGTGAAGAAAAAACATGCTCATTTGCCTTTCAGGAATGTTGCAATGCATTTAAGATTAAGGTCAAAGGGTTTTCATGGTGGAAGTCCTTTACCATTCCTGAGTGGTAGGACTAGAAATGAACAATCAAGGTATTCATTAAGAAAAATCTAGGACAAAAGTAAATAAACCTGGGGAGGAAGCTCTCATATCAGAAGCAAGATAATAGCAGTCATTTTCCCCTCTAAAATTAAAAAAAAAAAACTCATGATTATGATTAAATGATGAAATAAAAGTAGGATTTTCAGAAAACAATGACACCAAAAGCCATTGTTTCCCAATAAAACTTTTTATTTTTAATTTTTAAAGAACTTTATCTATTTGAGAGACAGAGAGAGTGAGAGAGAAAGAGAGTGATTGGCAGATGTAGGTTCATGTCAGGACCTTCAGCCACTGCAAATGAACTCCAGACATATGCACCACCTTGGGTATCTGACTTACATGGGTTCTGGGAAATTGAGCCTGGGTCCTTTGGCTTTGCAGGCAAGTGCCTTAACCACTAAGCCTTCTCTCCCGTACCCCCATTCAAACTCTGTCTTCAAGGGCTTTATTTGTATTTTCCAGTGAAATAAGTAATCTGCTTGGTTTTCTTAAAAAAAAAAGAATATCTTCACTAATTCCAAAGCTTTTGTGCAATTTTTCAAGCTCCAATGATTCTCTAGCATCTGCTCACCTCACGACTTGGGTTACAGTATGCATGGACACTCCCAGCTATTCACATGGCTTCTGAGGATGAGACTCAGTCCTACTCAGCCTCTCTTAGGCACACACTCATACTTGCTCAGGAAGCACTCTTAACTACTGAGCTATTTTGCCAACCCATTCACTGACTCTTGAGAGAAAACTAATTACAATACCCCCCTCTCCAAAAACATAATAATAATTTCAAATCCCATATAATGGCATTTAACGTACTCCAGGATTGGGTTTACAGCTGCCGTCCTCAGTGGACCACACTCCTCTACTCTGTACTGAAAGATACATGTGTAGTCTCCTGATCCCGCCTAGCACACATTTTGTGAAACTTTTTATTAATGTCACCACTCCCATTAGAAATGTTCTTTTGAAATGTCATCTTTTCTCTCTTCTCTCTCAGCCACAAAATGTTCATAATGTTGTTAAGTGTTGAATTTGTGATTCTCAGACCCAGGATACATTCATTCTATTTCTTAATCTCCAAGCAGATATTTTCTTTCCTGAGATTCCTAATAGATTTATTTCCCTCACTACATTGGAATTTGTGTACTCTATGTCTTCTGAGCTCATTGTAAATGTACACCAATTCAGTGGGCACCGTAATCTTAATGCTCAAGGAGCTACTCCATTACACAGCAGGGTTTGAACCGCTCTGGAGTAAATTTGTCATGTGCTTTTTCCAGATTTACAATTGGAGAATAAGCACAGCTGAGTGTGGTCTTAGAATTCATTTTAATAGAATCTTAATGCCAATTATAATTGAGGAGTCTGTACATATTAAATCATGATATATAGCATTAAAGGTTATTTCTGAGGGCTTAGAAAATGACTAAATGATTAAAGGCACTTATTTGCAAAGTCTGTGGGCCCAGGTTCAATTCCCAAGCTGCCCACAGAAAACAAACACAAAAAGTGACACACCTGTCTGGTGTTCATTTGATCAGTAAATAAATTTTCTCAGATGCTACTGTGAAAGTGAATTTTAGAGACCATTCCAAAAAGCATGCTCTTGCTATTTCCCTATGAAATCATTATTGCATTGGCAAAGATGCATCATTTCAATACACATATACACACATATTTCTGTGTGCATATCTACACACTGTGTTTGTCTTTCTTCATAAATATAAAAAAAAAACATGAGAAAATATCTCACAAAGAAGAAAGATTTGGTTTGCCTCAAAGATTCAGGGTTTATAAGCCCTGGTTATCTGACACTATTGCTATGTGCTAATGTGAGGCAGAACATGTGGCTGCAGAGGACAGGGCAGAGCAAAGCTTCTCAACGCATGATGGCTAGGGAGTGTGGAGTGAGCAGAATGAGCCAAGATGAAGAAGGGTCCGGGAACAAAATGTGATTCTTATGTTCCAATTAGCTCTGAACTCATCATTGAAGCAATCCATTGACAATATTACAGACCTCATCATCCCAATTTAGTAAGATAGTGCTTTTGTCATATATATAAAAAGTATAGTATAAATAGTTATTTGTGTGTGTGTGTGCTTTTCAAGAGAAAATGCAGTATCATAGAAACACAATATTGTACTCTCCTATCTTTTCTTGATTTTCCTATTGATGCTTCTTGATAATTCTCTAAAATATTCCTGTAGAGAAATAAGCACATATTTATATATGAACTGTCAAATATCCCTTGTTAGGAAAAACAGGAATTTTCATGATTAAAGTTGTATATAATGTCATATATAGAGAAGGCTGCCTTCTGCCAAGTTACTGAACAGTGACAAACAAACAAAATAATTCTTCTAATACACTGCTTCATTACTCTATATTATTTCCAATCTCTCAATACATGTCACCTGATCTTTTTTTTTTTTTTTTTTTTTTTTGAGGTATAGTCTTGCTGTAGCCCAGGCTGACCTGGAATTCACTATGAAGTCTCAGGCTGGCCTTGAACTCACAGGGATCCTCCTACCTCTGCCTCAAGAGCTGGGATTAAAGACATGTGCCACCACACCCAGCTCATTTGCTTTCTACATAAATTAGAAACATCAGTATAACTCAACAAAATACAATACAACACAGATAATTGTTTAAGGACTGATGATAGCTGCATTCTTTTCTTTTAAATTTTATTCATTTATTTATTTGCATGCATATAGAGAGAGAGAGAGATAAAAGAGAGGAAGACAGAGAGAGAATGGGCGTGCCAGGGCCTCCAGCCACTGCAAACAAACTCCAGATGCATGTGCCCCTTGTGCATCTGGCTTATGTGGGTCCTGGAGAATCAAACAGGGATCCTTTGGCTTCACAGGGAAATGCCTTAACCGCTAAGCCATTTCTCCAGCCTGATAGCTGCATTCTTTCAATGATGATTCCACAGGAGTCTTCAGATACTTCTAGGTCTGTCACTGACTGCTTTTGATGCGTTTGTCTTCCCTGTGAAGAACATCACCACACCTTAACCAGAGCAGAAACTCATTGAGAATGCAGCCGCTCCTGGACACAGTGCAGGAGGTTTTTGGAGAACTATCCCACAATGCATATTGTATGTGGCTGGTTGGGCAACTATCAACTCAATGGTAAAGCTGTCTCACTGAAAGTCTATTTCTACTATGAATTGGTTTGATGAGATGAATCAAAGTAGGAACTTTGCCAAAATACATAGCATATGCTGATGATAAAACACAGGTGCAAGGCAAGGGCAGTAAAAAGCGCTAACAACAGGGCAACATCCTGTTTCATGGTGACTAATGAAGACTAGGTAAAAGGCAGTTAGGAAAGAAAGATATCGTTATTCCAGACGGCAGTGGCTGCCAAGAATATCTTTATGCCAAGACCCAGTTTCAAAGGCTAAATGCGAATAACAGGGTGGAAGCAGTTATCTTTTTTACACATGAATAAATAAATAAATAAGAAAAGGTCTCATTTTTTCCTCTTTATTTTGGCTATCCACTTCAAGGTTATGAAAATATTCCTGACTTCAAGATAATGAAGCTCATGTAGGTAAGTATTCTAGACACCTTAAGACTACTAGACACTATTTTTCTCAGTGCTGAAACTGAGAATCTGTTAAGTTTTACATTCCTTACTTTGAATGAATATTCATTATATACACAATGTATATATAACATATATATGATTCATAAAATCAATCTCATTCTTTTTACTAATTAGATGCCATGAAAAACTGCAGTGAGCTTTTTAAAATTTATATTATTAACTACAAATATAAGGGTAAATGCACTTCATCTCCAGTATCATTTAATTAAACTTTTATTTGTTATTATGATTATTTTGTGGGTGGGATTGAACTCAGGAACTTGAACATGACAGGCAAGCTGTCTCCTACTGATCTACATCCCCAGTCCCATACATATAAATATCTATATCTATCTGTCTTTCTATAATGGGGGGGTCATATTATAGATATTCCAATGATTTATGTGTTAGTCTATTCTGTGGCTGTAACTAATTATGGTAAACTGCATAATTTAAAGACTATTAAAATTTATTACTAGTGCTACCAGAGGCTTTAAGTCCAAATTAAGGTACCAGCAGAGTCAAGGTGTGAGAAAAGCTGTCCCTCTCCTCTTAAAGACAGCATGAATACTTACTGGCTTATATCATTGTAAATAAATAATCTAAAACTGAAGAGTTTCCTGACCATTATTACTCACTTGTTTTGGAAGTAAGGAATTTTTTTCATTTCACATTACAATATTTTTTATTTTGAAATTAATATTGAAGATGCTCAGGGCTCGGTAATTTACATAAAAACACAAAACAGGCATTGTTTTAAAAATCCAGAAAACCCCCAAATGTGGAAGTGCTTCAACAGTATTATAAACATGTTGCATCTTGGATCTTTTCATCTTGATTTGGGACAGTCCTTTAAAGGCAAATGATAATAAGGTTTCACAATGACTCAAAGTATAATGTAAGTAGTGAAGTAAAATCAAAAACCCATTGGTTTTTGTATTATTAAAAAGTGTACATAAAGTACAAGTGTAAGAAGTAAATTATATATGTCCATGGTATTAATACAGATAATTGAGGATCTTGAGATACTCAGGGCATTGCAGAAGACACCCCCGTGAATATGTTGAGGCATGAAAAGGATATTTCTTAGTAACAAATGTCAATGTCCTTAATGGTCTTCTGTGACACAATGACAGCTAGCATAGCACTGAATAATGATTAGATGTTCTCAGTTGTTTGACAAGATGGATGAATGAAAGGGAGGAAGGGATGGAAAGGAGAAAGGAGGGAAGGAGAGTTGATTTCCTATTATGAACTGATAATGACCATGGGCCATGGTCCATAGCTTTCTCTTCCAGAATGTATGGGTATGAAGTTACAAGGAATCTAGCCAATGACTAAAATGGTTTAATGGCCAGTTGGATTCTTCATAAGTGACCTGGTCAAAGGAAAGAAACAGACAAGGTCACTTTCAAAGTTAAAAACTCAATTCATAAAAGTTATAATTTTGTTTAATGCAAAACAAGACAGCTGTTTTTCTTCACCTTTAGGGTCTATACTCTTGCTTACATAAATCCCAAAGAAATCATTTTCAAAAGAAGTATGTTCAAAGAACAACAAGAATTTTTAAAATTGTGTTGAAACTAGCAGAATTTTGATACCAGTGCTTGAGCAGAGAATCAGAAGAGAAAAAAAAAAAAAAAATAGGACATTTGGTATTCCTGAACAGAGACAAAAAGGAGGGATAAAATATTTGCAAAAAAAAAATGCTAGGTATATTAAAAGCAATGATTATAACCAAGAATGTTATTATCCTAGCAATCCAAGACAAATTCACAACAGACTTTATAAAGTAAGTTGATTGTTTTGAGAACTTCCAATAGAAGCAAATGGAAAATGTGACAGAAGATTATTTAATTCAGGGAAAAAAAGGAAACACAAAGCCTAAAGTTATTATCACAATTAAGAGAAATATAGAAGGTTCCCTTCTGCTATCTGAAGTAACATGCTCTGATCTACATAACACAATTTTATTCCTTATAGCTGACGTTTCCCCCAATGAAATAAGAATAAAAACAAAGTGAAACCCGACATGGTAGTGCATACCTTTAATACCCATACTCTGGAGGAAGAGGTAAAACAACTGCAGTATGTTTGAGGTCATCCTAAGAATAGAGTTTGACATCGCTCTCACTGTCACTGCATTCCTGGGGTGAAGCTTTCCATTAGCCAGCTCTAAACTCTATATTGTGGAACCTTTGGATAGTACCCCTGCCTTGTTACTCATCATAAAATGTGACATCGTCTTTCAAGTTGGTGAATTACCATTACCTGGTCTGTAAGGTTTCAAATGATATCCTCCCATTTATTTTCATGAGGCCCATTTTTAATGACTTTTGTTTGTTTTGTTTGTTTTTATAAATTGACCTACTCTAGAGTCCCACCACTGGAATTCTCATGAATCTCAAGATGTTCCTAACTAATATCAACCTTATCTAGCTTGATACGGGGCTCTAGGAGCTGGTGAGTCATTCTTCAGGGAAACTAAAGGCCTAAGGTTTGATCATTTCACCTCAAACATCCGTTAAGAGATGGACTGTCCAGAGAAAGTCATAGCCTAGAATGCATCAGTGCTCTGAGTTCCTGAAAGGTTCCATGTTGGAAGGGCCTCATGAATAATAGCTGTAAGATTAATATTCGTCAAATCAGTAATAGTGAAGAATGTAGAGGCACACTAGAAAAATTTCAGTACATGAAATACAGTAAAATAAAAAATTAAGACTGAGAAGCCTATTTCATTAGCTCTTCCATTTTGCACTGCCTAAACTGTTTAAACTACAAACCTTTTTGAGAGATCTCAAACATCACAAATGAATGACAAGGGAAAGAAATGACAAAAATGAAACATTTAGTAACTCATCTGAAAGCTTCTCAGAAACTTACATGTCACTACCTGGGATTCGGTAAATGTTTCTCTTCATCAGGCTGTTTTGGCTCAGTGTAGATACAGCTCTGAAATCCTGCTAGAAAGTTCTGACTGTGAACACTAGGTAGTGAACTTCTCATATGAAAATGTACCACTATGATTTGTGTCAGCACTTCATAAAATTTCTAGGTGATATTTTAATGATTGAGTCTTTTCTCAAAGCTATCTTCTTTCAGTTGCCTGTCATTGAGAGGTATTTAAATGAAGGACAAAAATTTCTCTGGGATTGAAAATCTTCACTTAAAATATTTTGTTTACAAAACACAGAGAGACTTTCCTTTTGATCTCAGGGACATCTCTGGATGATGCCTTTTATGTAACTTTGGAACTAAACATGTCACCTTTGAGGGTAAATTGTGAAAATGTGTACATTCCTAAAGCAATGATAAAATACTCGGAATGTTGAGGGGAGTACAGAGAAGGATTCACTCATTAAATTTAAAACAAAGGTGGACATGGGGTGTGTGGACTCAGTGGATAAAAATACTGGCCTTGGGCTGGAGAGATGGCTTAGGGTTTAAGGCGCCTGCCTCCTAAGCCTAAGAACGCTGGTTTCAATCTCCAGTGGTTCCAATCTCCAGGTCCCAGGTTTAGCCAGATGCAAAGTGACGCAAGGGCTCAATGCCACACTTGGCCACAAGGGGGCGCACACATTTGGATTTCATTCTCAGCAGCTGAGACACTGCTAGCACGCCCATCTCTGTCTTCTTCTCCCTCTCTCTCTCTGTCTCTCTCTGTGTCTCTCTCCAAAAAATAAAAATAAAAAATAAAAATAAAAAATAAAAATAAAAAATAAAAATAAAAAATAAAAATAAATAATAAAAATAAAATACTGGCCCTGTATTAATGAGTACTTAAGTTTAAATCCCCAGTACCCAGCTAGAAGGTGACCATGGCCATAAGTGCCTGTAATCTCAATACTGGTGGGAGAGTGAAAAATGCTGAAGAAGAACAGAATAGAAATACTAAAGATAGGATGATTCCTAGAGCTTACTATCTAGCTAGACTAGCTGAGTCAGTGAGCTGAGCTACAAGTTCAGTGAAAGACCCCTTTTCAAACAAACAAACAAACTCAAAAACCAATGTTGGTTATCTAATATGTTGCTAATAGAACTAAAACTGGTTGCCCAGCTAACACAGTGTTGGTGTTATCCAGGCTGATGTGGGAGAGGTCATCAATAGTCTTACCCAATAGTAGGGTCCAGGACCTTCACAACTGTCCAGGCAAAATGTGACCATTGTTACAATATGCCATGTCTGCTGTGGGGATAACCATTTGCTCCCCAAATGGATTTGAGGCCCTCTCCATGCGTACTGAAAATCTAGTCAAAAACCAGTGACTGGGAAGGTCAAAGGTTCTATGGGGGAAGCTACTACAGTTTGGCTGAATGGATTTGTTGTTCACATCAATTGCCCCCTATATTTTTGCTTTTTATGCCCATAGAATAGTACTGTTTTCAATTTTGGTCAGAGACACACTTCTTTTTGCAGATGACTGTGATTACTGGAGAGATTCAAAACTCATGAAAGTGCTAAGAATTAGTGACTGACTGACTGTTGAGTGCTCAGTAATAAATAACACATTTACCTTATCTCTAAAACTTAGCAATTAATACCATTATATTCAAGGCTCATTAATCATTTAGAAAAGGAGATGGAAAGAATGTCAGAGCTGAATGGGAAAAAATGGTTTAATATGCTGTCCTTTAGACATGTAGTAGTGGGTGCATTCACAATCTCACAGTGGTTGCCCTTACCTACTTAAGACCTGACAATATAAGGACTATCAATCTGTTTTCATGGATGTTGGAGGACAGCTAAAAACAGTACAAGTGGCACCAAAGATAAGAGTGACTAGTTAAAAAGAACAGGCTCTGTGGAAGGGGTAGGAAGGAGAGGACAAAATAAGGTAATGGGAGGGGATTATTTTCCAAATATATTATGAACATGTATTAAATTGTCAATAAAAAGTTTTAAAAATAAGGTAGAGAGCAACTGAGGAAGAAAGTCAACATCAACATCTAGCCTCCACATGCATGCTGTCATACACACACATTCATGCTCCATCACACTCTTGCACCCATATGTATATAAACATGCATTCATGCACATGCCAAAGTAGCATGCTCAAAGTATATCCTGCTCAGGGTCAAGTGAACCCACCCCCACCTAGTGGATAGTCTTCAGTCCTATACCTTGATCAATTTCATCCAGGCCACACCACACTGGCTATGTAAGAGTTGCTATTGCTGTATCCTCAGTGAGACAACTGATCTTGAGATAGGCAGACCCCAATGAAGAGCAAATAACACACAACACAGACAGGTGTGGTGGCACACACCTTTAATCCCAGCACTCGGGAGGGAGAGGTAGGAGGATCGTCATAAATTCAAGGCCACCCTGAGTCTCCAAAGTGAATTCCAGGTCACCCTGGGTCAGATTGAGACCCTACCTTGAAAAACCATAAAACAAAACAAGAACAAGAACAAGAACAACAACAAAAATAACACACAACACCCAGCAAAGGGATCCCATAAAGAAGGAAGCCTCCAATAAAAGTTTACAGGAAACCCAAAACATACAAACCCAAAATGAAATCTCAGCAAGCATTTTAAATGATTTTAATGAGACCATGAACAAACAACTTGTTGAGTATGGAAAAAAGAATTCAATTTACAAATCAAAGGTTGGCTAAATGAATTGGAAGAAAGGCAACAGAAAGAACTCAAAGGATGCATGAAGGAAATGGAAGATAATCAACAAGAACAATAAAATTAATGGCTGAGGAAACCCAAAAGAACCAAGAAACAGTAATCCATAGACAGGTTACTGAAATTGAAGACAATCAAAAAGAGATCAACATGACTGGAGGGATTGCTTAGGGGTTAATACCCTTGCCTATGAAACCTAAGAACCCATGTTCAATCTCTCTCCAGTTCCCACATAGGTGAGGCAAGCACAAGGTCACACATGCCTACTAGGTGGCAGAAATCTCTGGAGTTCAGTTTCAGTGGCTGAGGCCCTGGCATATCAATTCTCTCTCTCTCTCTCTCCTCTCTCTCTTTTTCTCTCTCTCCTCTCTCTCTTTCTTTCACTCGCTCTCTCTCTCCTCTCTCTCTCTCTCTCTCCTCTCTCTCTCTCTCTCTCTCTCTCTCTCTCTCTCTCTCTCTCTCTGTCTGTCTTGCTTTCCCTAAAAAAAGAATTGGAGCTAAAAGCACCACAGTTCAAATGGACAAAACAGACATTCACAGAGCCATCCACCCTAATTCTACTGACTACACATTCTTCTCAAAAGCTTGTGGAACATTCTCCACAATACACCATATATTAAGGCATCAGACCTGTCTCCACAAATTCAGAAAAACTGACATAATCCCATGCATTAAAATCAGAAATCCACAACAGTATCAACAGAAAGCACACCAACTCCAGGAAACTGAACAACTCAGTATTAAACAATGAATAGGTTGTTGAAGAAATTAAAAAAGGCAATACATAAAAATATCCAACCACAGTGGAGAGATGGCTTAATGGTTAATGTGCCTGCCTGCCAAACCTAACAACACCCATTTGAATCTCTAGGTCCCACATTTAGCCAGATGCAAAAGTGATGCAAGACTGCAATGTCACACAAGACCACAAGGGGGAGCATTGCCTGGAGTTCATTTACAGTGGCTGAAATTGCTCTGACTTGCCCATTCTCTCTCTCTGCTTCTTCTTCTCTCTCTCTGTTTCTCTCTGTCCCTCTCTCTCAAAAAATAGAAAAAGAAAAAGAGAGAGAGAAAAAAAAAAAAAAATCCAACTAAATGACAATGAAAACAAAACATTCCAAAACTTATAGGATGCAAAGAAGGTAGTTCTCAGAGGGAAATGCATAGCTATAAATGCCTACATTACAATTACAAGGAGATCTTAGATAACTAATTAAATATCCATTTGAAGATGCTGGAAAGACAAAATCAATCCAAGCCCCAAAGTACTACATGGAAAGAAAATATCAAAATGGAAACAGAAATCAATGAATTGGAAATAAAGAAAACAATTTTAAAAATTGATGAAATAAAGAGCTGGTTCTTCACCAAAAATGAACAAAATTGATTAACTACTGCCTGCATTGCTCAAAAGAATAAAAAGTAAAACTCAAGTCAACAAGATTAGAAATGAAAATGGAGATGTTTACAAGTGATATTAATGAAATTGGAAGACTCATCAGGGCATATATAAAACAAACAAACCAAAAAAAAAAAAAAAAACTAAAACAAAATCCTGTACTCGAAAAAGCTGGAAAACCTAGAAGAAATGGGCAAATTCCTTGACTCATATCTCCTTTCAAAACTAGATCTGAGATGGATAGACTTCCTAAATAAACCTATCACTTCTAACAAAACTGAAAACTTAATTATAAATCTCCCAAGAACAATAACAACAACAACAACGTCCAGGTCCAGTTAACATCACATCTGAGTTTTACTAAGCCTTCATTCAAGAACTAAAACCACTTCTTCACAAATAGTTTCCCAAAATTGAAAAAGAGGGAAGGCTCCCAAATTCTGTCTGTGAAGCCAGCATTACTCTAATACCTAAACTAAACAGAAACCCAACAAAAATAGAAAATTATACACCAATATCCCTAATGATCTTTGATGCAAAAATTCTCAATAACATCCTTGCAAAGTGAATGTAAGAGCACATCAAAAGCATCATATACCTCAATCAAGGAAGTTTCATCCCAGGGATCCAGGGATGGTTCAATATATAGAAATCAATAAATAAAACTCACCATATAAATAAACACAAGAATCTTATGATCATTTCAATAGATGCAGAAAAGCCTTTTGACAAAACACAATGTTCTTTCATGGTTAAAACACTTGAGAGACTACTGATGGAGGAACCTTATTGCAACATAATAAAGCCTATTTACACTGTGCCCAAGGTCCAGATCACACTAAATATGCAAAAACTTGAAGTATTCTCAATAAGGTCCACTCTCAGTATTTCTTTTCAACATAGTGCTTGAAAATTTAGCTGAAGTATTAAGAAAAGAGAAACAAATGAGAGGGTACAAATTGGAAAAGGAAGAACTCAAACTAGCAGTATTTGTGGATGATAGGATTTTATATACAAGTGACCAAATGACTCCACCCAAAATCATGTAAAGGTGATAAAAATAAATATTTATTTGTTCTCAGCATCAGCAGGGACTTTCTCTTTTACAGTCTCTATTGAATGATCCTTCCACTCTTACTTCTGTTTACTGACAACAACTGACTTGCAGGAACATCAGTTCAGTATCTGCGCTGCTGAGGTCTGAGTCCTTGTGTCCCTTAAAATTGTGTCGTGAATCCTGAATCCAATGTGGTGATATTAGGAAGTGAGAACTATTAGCAGGTGATTAGATCATAAATAGGAACCCTTTAAGAATAGGATCAGTAACCTAACATGAATGCCTTTGAAAATATAAAGACATTGCACGAAAGACCAGAAACAAATCGTGCAGAAAATTAACTTGGCTTTCCCAATCTCCAGTGCTTGGAGAAATATTTTTTCTCTTGTTTATAAGCAACTTCTTTTATTTTCTTTTATTTTTTAATTGCAGCCCATATGGACTAATGCATGCTCCTGTTTCCATGATGGTGCTTTGCCTTTTTTTTCTGTATATCTAACTTTTCTCTTGTTACAAGTAAAACAGTTATTGAATTCCACAGTTAGTTAGTGAATTTCATACCTTATTTTAAAATAAAGTAGCAAATTTTAAGAGAGACTAATTTGGACATTTAAATTTAAGTACAGGTAAGATATACCTCCTGCCACAAAGGAACTTACAGAGTCAGTGAGAGTGAGAGGTTATACTAGTTCTTATTAAGACATGTATGACTTTTTCAACTTTTCAATTTGCCCTTTGGAGAACAAAGTTCTGTTATTTACACTTGTCAGTTGCTGCTGAACAATAGAAGATTTGGAGTTGGGAACAAGTGAGGTCTGATTGATTATGCAAAGCAGGATATTGCTCAGTTAAAAGGTCAATCTAACACAAAACAATTTCACATCTCTTTTTATAGCCTTCATGGTTTATGGCTGATTTAAAAGGATGACAAGAGAACATGAGCTGTCAGGAATATGAAGATTTTATAATTTGATTGCTGGCTTGCTTATCTAATTCAGCCAAATTCATAGAAGACAAAAATTCAAACTTATGTTGATTTAAAAATGAGTGTACCAATTCTAAATAAATTTTTCTATTGCTTTATATTTCAGGAGTTGTTTTATAATGAAATTGATCCATCTTTTGACACAGCTATCTGCTCAAGGTGGTTTCTTCAGTCCTAACTTGACCAGTTTCAATGACATCCCACTTCCTTGTTTATTCTTTCACATTATAAAGCATTGGTCACGTTCATCATTAGGCTCGAGGTGATACAGCAGCTCATTTTCCGTGTGTTCTTTTGAGCATTATCAGTGAATCTAAGTGTTCAAATTCAAAAGAGTAAAAGTGGGAAGTAAAGCCATCATGAAACAAAGTTGTTTAGCAAAATCTAAAGACATCAGGTTAAGTGATAATTAACAAAGCCTGAAGAATCACACCCAAAAATGACATAGATAGCATTTACCTCTCAGTATTCAATGTTTTACTTAACATTTTATCAGTGAAAAGCTGTATAATTACTAGTATATTGGTATGAAATACCACAATTATTATACAACCAACACAAGGGAAACTAGTTCTGTACTTCAATATTTTAAATATAAATTATATTTTATCCACACATTTTACTATGATGTTTTAAAAACAGTCAAACTGAGGTACAAAGGAGGTACAAAGTTTTTTGGAAGTCACTAAATTAAGAGTTAGATGCAAGAGTCTCACAGCTATTTTTCTGGAATTTATAAGAGTAGAAGGTTTTATCAGGGTACCATAATTTCACTCAGTCTTAGAATTAATGATCTAATAAAGTTGGAAGTGTATGGTCTTTGTGAAAGGGCAAAGAGAAACTGCTCTGTAGGAGAGAGATAGGCAAAACCAAAAATTATATTTTAGTTACTTTTACATTTCTCTGATGCAGTGAGTGAGAAGATGTATATTGCTACAAAAACTTCACAGTACTAAAATTTCTTTAAAGTTTTAGAGAATATTTATACCCTGACTTTTGCTGACTAAAATTGTACCAAATGAATATCATCAAAACAATAAAATTGAAATTTGAAGTAAGGTCTCAATGTGAGATATTAATTGATCCAACATGCATTATATAAAAGGGTTTTATGGAAACATTAGTCTAAACTTCTGTAGGTTACAAAAAATTATTATCATTTTGCTTATATTTTTTTTTGGGGGCACATGCAGAGATGTGAACTTTCTATTAGGAAGATTAGGAAACAGATTAAATGGATGAGTAGTAGAATGAATCAGATGGTGTCAGGAAGGATGGGGAGGACTCCTGGAATCAGACTCTGCATCACTTTATTCTAAGTTATGGTAACCCAGCACTCAGAGAGGGTGATAGTCCATCAACGGAGGGCTGCTGCTTTCTGTGGATAGGAGAGGCACCTCACCTCTCCCATGGGTCTTCCTTTCTTCGGTTCTTGCCTGGTAGGAGTGCTTGATACTAGTAAGATGGCTCTATTTGACTCTGTGGCTACTCCATTCTCTCTGTTATTAAGATGTGATGCTTTATATTGACTGCCAACTTGGCAAGTCCTTGAATTGCCTTTATGCATATCTTGAGAGAATATCTTGGTAAGGGGAATTGAATCAGGAAGACTCACCTTAAATGTGGGGAACACCATGCCATGTACTGGGGTCCTGTACTGAATAAAAAGTAGTGATCTGGCTGAGCAGCAATATTCCTTACCCCTGCTTTCCAATTGTGTGCCCAATATGGTCATCTTTGTTTCATGACCCTCTGTTGGTCAACTTAAATGAACATTTCTTTTATTCACTTGTTTTGTAAGGCTATTTGGTCCCAGCCTTGTGAAACATAACTAATAAGCATAGAGAGCAAGGTTGTTCCTGAAGTGGAAGCTGCATCATGCCACCTAAGCCCTGCTTCTTCAAGAATGATGACTTATTACTGAGAGAACAGGAATTGCAGTGAGCACAGCCATCATTTCTTAGATCATTTTAGCCAAACACTGAACCTGAGACCAGCACATGTCCCTTTTCTAGGCCAATGGTATCAAGGGATTGCTCAGCACATGCTGTAATGCTAACCAGATGATTACCACAACTTCACAGACTCTTTAGTGAAGGCTGACACTTCCACTCAGACAGCATCTTCCTATGTCCACTATTCATTTCATCCCTTCATTTTCCTTCTATATTCTTCCTTTTAAATCTGTATTGTCCAGATTAGTGCTACTGGAATTCTTCCTCTATGGTAAGTTTGCACTTCTTGCTCTTTTCTGTAGCAGTGTAAGGAAAATGAATGGACAGTGGTGTGTGGAGGCAGCCAGCCTATGCAGTATGAAGTTTTTCAAGTAACTTTATTGCCATGGGTTTACATTTTTCATATTCATTTATAGATATGTTAGATCAGGTGAGGACTAATTTGAAGTTATCATATGAGCTGACAAAATATACTTTAATATTCTATACTATTAGTAGGACCGAATCTTAGTAAAAGCCAGAACCTTATGCACCTTATGAGTTATTTATGCTGGGTTGGTTGAAGTGAAGGAAGTCCCCCACCCCTTTGGTTCCTCTTCTCTCAGTGTTGCTTCCCAGGTCTGTCACATACTGACAGCTGTTTCTTCTTTCTCCTGCCATTTACATCATGCACTCAACACATTCTCTGTCAATGGCGATGCATGTTTATTTCTCAGTCACCTTCACTGTCAGACTCTCTCCCAGCCAGTTTCCAACTCAGTTGAAAAAAGCTTGTGTTCTATGTGGTATTATAATCTTGCTGATTAGTTAGAAAATGGGATGTGTGTACTTATAATGAGGCCAATGGATCAATGGCTCTAATTCTTGCATGTTGCCTAGGGTGGAAACCTAAACTTTACATATTTTCATATCTTCTTTTTTATGCTTGTTCTCTTGGCCTTTAGTTCCTAGATTTATGCCTTTGCATCTATAATTTCTATTATTTTTCTCTGAAGAATAAATCCTTGATCAAGTTTCTACTTTACTTGTACAATGTCATGAAAATACCATCCAAATGCACCAGTAAGTAGAAGGATAGTTTCTGTTGGTTCCTTCTCCATTAAATGGCATGTACTTTTAGTTGTTTCAGGTTATTAAAACTGTGAAGTTTATTCAAAAACATGAACCTGCTTTTAGGGTTGGTGTTGGTCTCCGCATTAGTCATCAAAATCCTTGTCAGAGTAACCCTATCTTGAAGAACTGTGTGAGTATAATACTCTACATGCCAGACAATAGAAGAAACAAGCCACCATTCCCAAAGTTACAAACTGTTTGCCAAGGTCAGCAAACTCCTCAATAGGGTTACACATGGAATAGAGAAAAATACATAAATTTCCCAGGATCATGTTTTGTCAATGGATACATTGCCTGAGCCAGTAGTCACCTCTTCTATTTTAATATTGTGTAGTACTTTGAACTCAGCTTTATGTTATTTCTACTGGAGCTTGTAGACCTAGAGCTATCTAAAATAGGAAATTAGTATGCAGAGGGCTGACAACCTTGGGAAAATAAAGCTGTCCATGTAATCACCCCCTAATCAATTCATGTTGCTCCTCAAGATGAATTTGTATGAATAATTACTTGGGTTGTTTTTGTCATTCCATTTTGAAGACAGATGTTAATTATATACCTCCTTAGGAAAGCCACACAACATAATCTCATCATTGAATATTAATTATAATTTTTCCATATCACTAGATTGTACTTATATGGACATTCTTGGTTCCATAATGGTTTCAAAGAATGAATATATTTTCTCCACTTACTTAGAAATCCTATAGTTACATTTTCATGAGTTTTCATGAGTACTCTTCTCTTAGACCTAAACGTGGTTAGTTTATAATATTAAGGGCTTAATATTTCAAAAGTGATGGTGACGAGTCTGTCTGATCAACATATACTTCTATTTCTAGGGATGTACCTAATTTACATGAGATTGATTAAATATTGTTCCATGAAACAAAAGGCTTTCATCTTCTCTAGCTAAATTTTAGACATACTGTCACATTAAAAAAAAAAAAAAAGACTCACATCACAAAATGTTTGGTTGGTTGACTGATCTCCACTGTCCACTGGCAGAAGCATACAGTCAGGAAAAGAAGAAAAAATACATGGTTTTATCAGAGATAACTAGGTATAGGTAGAAAACTATTTAGGCTTATTGGTCAAATACAAAATTATCAATAATCAATGTATGTTTGCATTTACCTTTGCAAGACCCTCAAAATAGAAGAGAAAGATGATGTCATCAAATTAAGAGAGAGACTAATGGAGAAAGGGAGGGGATATGATGGAGACTGGAGTTCTAAAATGGAATGGGGGAGGGGAGGGAAATATCAGGTGGGGTTTTTTTTTTGGTATGTAAGATTAAAAATCAATAAAAATTAAAAAAAAAAACTAGGCACAGTATAATATGATGAACAATATATGTAGAGTATAGATAAAATGAAAAATAGAAAAATGGAGGTTCATTTTTGCAAAGATAGTTTAGATAAAGGCAGATTTTAATCTGGACATTTCTCTCAGTTTGATCTTCTGAAAAACGTATTTAACCAGCCTTAATCCCTACAGCCACATAGCCCTAATCTGGTGTCTTGACCACAGATTATTAGCAAAGATTATCCACTTGTATGATGTGCTTCTGCTCATAAATGCTAAAATATGAGTAGAAATATGAGGATATGTGTGGGATATCCACATCTGCTGCAAAATATTACTAATAATTCATTTCTTGTTTTACACAATGAGACATTGACCTAGATGTTTGCATAATTTTAACCAAAACTGCTTATTTAAAAAGAAATATGTAATTTTCAGAAGGAACCCTTGATTGTCTCATAAGAGGTGATAAAGTGCATTTCTTATCATGTCCAAATCTAGAGATGGAAGGCTAATGTTCAACCAAATCCAGACTCTGTCAAGAAGAAAGCCGCCTGTTATGTCATAATTATACATGCTGAAATTATAGGACCTAAGAAGGCTCTTTCAGTGTTTCATAACTACACACTGGGGACAGATAAATATTTTCTGTAAGTAACTGGATAATTCTTTCATTGTCTGGTTTCAGAAAATTGTGTCTCATAAAGGTTCAAGCATAGTCTTGTTTGGAATGACCTGGAATGGTATAGGAAGCTGAGGGAGAAAAATCAGAACTCTGTGTGGATAAGAGAAGCTTCAGAGTCACAATATGAAATAAATTTAACAGCACAATGGTAAATCGAGGGAGACTCTCTAATGCAGAAAATTGTAGCAGGAAGGAAAAATATAGTGCTAAAAATACAATCTAACTGATTATGTTAAAAAGAGAGAATCATGAAGTCTCAGCCAGAATATAGAATGAATGAAGACAGTGCATGTGCACACACATTACCCCAAAACAAAGTTACTTTAAACAAACTCTAAATATAACCCCTCATTCACCACTATTTTCAATTCATTGTATGAGTACTTTTTATCTTTTCATGTTAGCTGTTTAAAAAAATTAAACTAAACATTTGTGAGACTATATTCTCTCATCTCTTAGCATATCAATTATAAATTTAAAGAATGTTAATGGCTATAGACTTTCCTATATACACTTCTAACTAATTAAAATCAACTTTCAAATGACTTTAGACCAATTCACATATAATGCAAACAGTTTATAATGCAGTGTTAACTTCTCATTCTATCTCTTGAAATATGACTGTTAGTCATTGCAAATGGCATGCATATGAACTCATAAACTAATAATTATAATATGGGTTCAAATTAAATTTCACTGTAGAGTGCCTATGAGGAATTCATATTACATACAAAAATCGAAGTCAAATTAAAAATAAGAAAAGACAAATCCATCACTATCACTATAATTGAACAAATAGTTACATAATTAAAAAGAGGGGACTCACTTCCGATCAAGATGGCATCCTCCTAACCATGCCTCACCTTGCAGGGAAGGAAAGGCAAGACATTAAAGGTTAAGTGGGGTTTTGAATGGTCTGCAGATTCTAGTAGATGCCCAGTGGGACCATGCAGAGGAGCAAAGTAGGTAATCCACTGATTCCCATGCTCTCGGGTAGTTCACCAGTCCCCCAGTCTCCCAAGCAGCCACACCTCACCCCTACCTAGCCTTTCCCCACATCCATATCATGAGTAGGCAGGGGAAAATGGAATCCATCTGAGATGCATCATACAAATATGAAGTGAAAGATATTAACCCATGGGGGATAATGCCTAGAAGACAAAATGACACTGGATGTGAAATGATTTGGGATGGACATTTAGAACACAGGTGTCAACAGAACAATGAGAGTCCACACATTGACATCAAATGCCAATCTCAGAGCAATGAGAAGGAAGGAATGGAGAGGAGGAGGACAGAAGAAAAGGAAGGAAGGAAAGGGGAAAAACTCACAAAGCTGTTGTGAGAGTTGAATTAAATTAGATGGTTTTGTATATTCTTATCAGTGCAGTGAGAGCTTAGGTGATGGCCAATGTTAAGTATCCTCAATTTCAAATTCTAGAATGAACAAATATATTTCCAAAAGGTAAGGTTTTCTAATGTCTAGAAATTGTGAAGATAATTTAAAAATTACGTATAAAAGTCTTATATATCATAACATTTATATTGTAAACAGGGTCCATTTATAAAAAATAAAATTCCACTAAAAATAAAAGCTTTACTTGGTTTTTCATAAGATTATTGCCATGATATGCCCATCTTTTACTTTAAAAGTGCCTCTAAGATTCATTGTATTTAGTAGCCCAGAATTTAAGAATGATATTGAATTCCTTCATTTTTTCAGAATTATAAATGTACACTGAAGTGAACAGCACAAAATTCCTCAGTTATTCTGATAATTGTGAAACTAAAAATGACTAGAGATATCATTGACATGTAACAAAATAAAGTTAAAATGCATATTTTATTCAAAAGTAAATCAGACAATAAAATGCTTTGAGTTTGTGTACGGAAGAAATCCTCTCATTATGTGTTTGTGAACTCCTTAGGCTAGAACCACCAGCCTCATGAAAGTGGGGAAGTTTGTAAAATTTAATAATGTCTATGCCTTTTTAAAGCCTATCACATTTTTATTCTCACATTGATCAGTCTCTGTGGAGGGATCATTGAGACTTCTGTGTTTGGCAACAGGGGGAGGATTTTTCAAGGCAGTTGGATGACTACTTCAAAATGTTGCTTCACTTGTCCTTCCTATCTAGACATACAGGTATCCTAAGATATATGTGAACCCAAATCATCATTACCTGTACCTCTGGAGAAGTATGCATCTGTAGAACATCTTCAGATTCATAATGGGCACCTAGCTTATAATGGAAATGAACATTGTGCTCCCTGTGAAATTCAGAGCAAGAAAGGTGTCAGTGACGAATAAATGTCAGTGGTTACACTTTAGTCCACCTAAGAGAATTCACAACCTGGCCACTGTCCTCTGATCACTGCCCAAGCGCCTTTGGACTTTAGAGGTATGTTATAAAGTTCTTGCAATCTGTCATAATTGGAATGGGGCTAGATAAATGCTCATGGTGAGAAATGGTCATGAGCAGGGCAAAAATGACACTTACCACTAATGAAACATCAAAATGCCATCCTTAGCTCTTAAAATTGCTCTCCGGAGGTAGAAGCAATTGAAATCTCCTCCAGTCTCCAGGGTGGTCCCAATTTTGCTTGTTGAAATAATCCATTGCACTGAATGATTAAGAAATCAAAAAAGAAACGACTTTTACAGCAGTTAATATCCCTCATCAGCATGGATAAATTGATCAATCATAAATGCAAATATATTTCAGGAACTTATAAGAAACTGGCAAATAGATTTCAATGTTAATGACATTCATTCATGCTAACATCTGACTTCTTTAATATATAAGAATTTAAGGTCATAACTTATATAGAAAAAATAATCATTTCCACTAAATAGATTCAATTAAGTCTTCTACAAGTTTCAATTTTGTTTAATATTCTTTGCATTCTGAAGGAAAAACTAACTCATATATTGAAAATATTTACATTTTCTTTAGTTTATATTAAAAAGTCATATATATTATATTACATCTTCTTACTTGAAAATTTTACTCAGATGTTTCTTGTTAAAGAAGGAAGCTGTTTCCATCAACTTTTGGTTCTCACATGGTTCCAAATCCAGAAATATAAAAATGAATTTACAATAAGGAAACCTGACAATGAGAAAGAAAGTATTGCATTCAAATTCATTGAATTTGATATCAGATTTTGGAAAATTGGGATGACAGACAAACATAACCATTATTCTACTCTGCCATTTGGCTGTGCAGAAAATAGAAGATTTAAGCTCCAAAGGCCATACCAGGTATTGGGGACATCAGACTTTCTGCTAAGGGTGTCCTGCCCTGTTAAGACCTGTGTACAGTACCCACTAATCAATGATGATTTCTGACCATTGCTGTGTGTGATGGTTAAGTTTGTGTCAACTTGATTTGTTTAGGAATCCACAGACATTCCTCATAAGTGTGTTTCTGAGGCTGCCTCTAGGAAGGATTAACTAAAGGAAGAATCCTGCCCCAGGGGTAAGCCTTCCCCAGAGTGGATGGCCCAGAGTGGGCGGCCCTCTTGGAGGAGGGGGCTGGTTGATAAAAAGGAGCTCTGGGAAGAAAGGCTCTCTCTCTCTCCCACCTGGCTGCCGGTGCTACTAGCTGCTTGGTGTTTTCTGCTTGGTACCTGCTGCTTGGTGTTGCTGCTCTCCAGTGTGGACTGAAGACCAGGGTGGACTGAAGAGCAGCGTCTCTCCAGGAAGCCTCCAGGCCTTCAGTGCCGGATTGGGACTGCTGAGGCCTCCAGCCTCGTGCATCAGCAGCTACCGGGTTTCTTCACCACCTGCAACCTGCTATTGCTGGACTGTGTAAGCTAATCAATAAATAATACAATTCATTCTGTCCATTCTGTTCCAGTAATCAATACATTAATGTGACATCAGTTCAACACTGAGAAAGTACTTGATGATTGATATTGTATTGTTATTTTAAGAAATAAATAGTTTCCTATAGTATGATATAAAACCCTTATTTTTATATAATTTTGGGAGGATAACTACTGTGTTTCACAAAGATTGAAAAAGGAAATGTGGGGAGGAGAGGTGGCTCAATTGGTAAAATCCATTGCTGCATGATGTAAGGACCTCAGTTTGGATCTCTAGAACCTAATTTAAGCTGGAACTGACAGGGCATGCATCCTTAATGCTAGCACTCTTACAGGGAAATGGGAGACAGAGGATCCCTGGAAACTCATGAACTAACTAGTCAAGCCTATGCAGTGGTGAACAAAAGACTGCATCAGACGACATGGGAGGTAAGGACCGACACCTGAGGTAATTTTCTGACCTCCATACATGTACCCTGACATGTGTTTTCCACTACACACACACACACACACACACACACAGACGCACACACCATATATATATATATATATATATATATATATATATATATATATATATATATATATGTTGGTTTTTCAAGGTAGGGTCTCACTCTAGCTCAGGCAGACGTAGAACTCACTTTGTAGTCTCAGGGTGGCCTTGAACTCATGGCAATCCTCCTACTTCTGCCTCCCAAGTGCTCGGATTAAAGGCGTGCGACACCATGCTCTGCAATATATTTTTTTAATTAATTAAAAATTTTGCCTTTATGTTTCGGGCATGGTGGTACATGCCTTTCATCCCAGCACTCGGAAGGCAGAGGTAGCCTGGTCTAGATCAAGAGCCTACCTTGAAAAACAAAAAAAAAACAAACAAACAAAAAAAAAAAGCTTTAATTAAAGTGTGTTTTTGTTTTGTTTTGTTTGTTTGTTTGTTTTTACGAAGAGAAACTACTAAGCCTCACTCTAGCCCAGGCTGACCTGGAAATCTATAGTGCCAGGCTGGCCTCAAGCTCACAGTGATCCTCCTACTTCTGTCTGCTGGGATTAAAGACATGCACCACCACGCCAGGCTAAGCTCATTTTTAAGTTAAGCAATGAATTCAGTTATGATAGAAACTTGAGCAAACTGTATACAAATTCACCCAATACTTAGTGATATTGAAGTGTGCTCTTAAAAAGCTTTCAGTTACTGTTATGAAATAATTGCGCATAAATAAATTTAAAGGAAGAATGATTTTTTTTGATTCATCACTTCAGAAATTTCAGTCCAGGGATCCTTGGTCCCATAGTTTCTGTGTGATAAGCATGTCTTATGTCCTGGCAGAAGGATATTGCAGAGCAAAGCTGCTCACCCTGGTTTGTGTAGAGGACAATAGAAAGAGCAAGGGACCATAGACAAAACTTATTCTTTACGTGTCCATCTTTAGTAACCATGATTCTATAGAGAGCAACTCCTATAGTTACTGTCACTTCCCACCCATTGGTTCATTTGGCAATGATGAACTCATGAAACAATGACCAACTAATGAGAGCATGTATCCATGAACTAACCAACACTTTCCATGAGTCAATTATCTGGCAATATCTATTAAAACATTGCATTAAGGGGAGGCGGGCTGGAGAGATGGCTTAGTGGTTAAGCACTTTCCTGTGAAGCCTAAGGACCCTGGTTTGAGGCTCGATTTCCCAGGATACACGTAAGCCAGTTGCACAAAGTGGTACATGCATCTGGAGTTTGTCTGCAGTGGCTGGAGGCCCTGGTGCTCCCATTCTCTCTCTGTCTATCTGCCTCTTTCTCTCTTTGTCTGTTGCTATGAAAGAAAGAAAGAAAGAAAGAAAGAAAGAAAGAAAGAAAGAAAGAAAGAAAGAAAGAAAGAAAGAAAGAAAGAAAGAAAGAAAGATTAAAAAAAAAAACATTGCATTAAGGGAAGATACTTTATAACTAATCCATAGCAGAACATTCACCAATGTTCACATTTTATAGATATATCCTATTGTGTATCCATTGCAGAACATTTTGAATTGATGTTGAATAAATGATATTGCATTAGTATCAACATTTGTTCAAGGACTTTTGCCAACTGAGTGGATTTGGAGTAACCTTTTTACCAAACTGACATATTTAATGTTATAATAAGCCTGATTGCCATGTGATATTTCCTGAGGATATGTAAAGAAGTATCTCTTCCACTAAGGAAGAGAGAGCACCAACATACCAAAAAGAGAATTCTTCCCATATCCACTTGGAGAACTAATATGCCAGTGGGATTATTTACAGGAGAATGGGTAACTCATAGTCGGGCAGCTACATCACTGGAGACTCCCATCACAACATGGATAGTTCAGATTGTCTCACCACCAAAGTATCCCCTGGGCACGTTACAGGCAGCTGCAGTATCAGAGTATATAACCAGCAGTCAATCATTTGCCCTTTATATAAATTTTATATATTTTGGAGAGAGGAAGGATCTCCCAAGTGTCTTGTGAAGGCTTATGAATCTTCCCTCTACTCCAGGAGGGAATACAAATATACGTGATCGATCTCTTGAGACTTTCCTTCAGGTGACAATACCTGACTTCCATCCAGAGTCAATTTGTATTAAACACAGAGATAAATAATATGGCTAGTTACTTTTTTTTTTTTTTTTGAGATAGGTGTCATTGCCAACTGGCCTCAAATTTGCAATGTCACCTGAGACAGCCTTGAACTTCTACTCCACCTACTTTTGTCTTTCGAATGGTATAATTGCATATGTCTGCAACCATGCTTGTTTGTGTGATGATGACAATAAAAATCAGGGCTAAGTGCATGCTAGGTAAGTACTCTCCCAACTGAGCTATGTCCCTTGCTAAAACTAAAGGAGTTCACACTTGATTTTATATGCAGATTAAACAAATTTTAAACAATTATTTCAACAAAATAAATATCTAGTCTATATTTATCATCACAAATTAGGATTGTTTGCACAGGATATACTAGCAAAGAAATAGTCATTCATCACTCATGGTTTTTCTTTTTGGCTTAATTCTATTTTCTGTTTACTTGTTAAGTATCTCAGCTTTGATAATTTGTTTCCTAGAGAAATTTCAAGAATTCATACAATATATTAACAAAATGTTTCAAAAGCAAGAGACATAGTTTTATGTTCCAAACATAGTTTTGTGTTTTGTGTTCATTGTGAGCACCATCAGGCACAGCAACAGTTTTCTATGTCCAGCCTGACCACCCCATCACACACAGGATGAAATCGCATGGTCGACTTTAAGACCTACCTAGGATGTAATCTACCATTTATTTAGGTCCATTGAGTACAATTTTTTGTTGCTTAATTTTCTGAAATGTTTGCATTAACTAGAAAACTTAGGAGAAAGCAGCATTAGGTATTTTCTCTATCCAATTCATATTCTCAGCAAAATACCTATGCTGTGATTACATCTACATAAATCATATATTTGCAAGGTAAATGAAACATTGGCAAGGGAAGGCTGATGCTAAGGTAATTTTTGTTTTTTTGTTTTGTGGCTGTATCAAGGTAATGCAGGAGTATCCTTCATATTATATTACCAGGTGTCTAAACTCTTTGTGAGAGATATTGGAATGATGTCATATTTAATTTCTTAACACTGAACAAGCTCTCTGCTATTCTGTTTCTTAGTAAGTAGACAAATCAGTTAAAGAGAAAATACCTAATTTTGGATGTTTTTTTAATAGTCACATTTTCTTTACTAGGTAAGTTTTAATTTTTAAAAAATATATTATTTGTTTATTTATTTATTTATTTATTTGAGACAGAGAAAGGGAGAAAGAGTGAGAATGGGTGCACCAGTGCCTCCAGCCACTGCAAATGAACTCCAGACGCATGCACCACTATGTGCGTCTGGCTTACATGTGACCTGGAGAATCAAACTGGGGTCCTTAGGCTTCGTAGGCATGCACCTTAACCACTAAGCCATCTCTCCAGCCCATAAACTTTTTAAACCCCTTCATTGAACAACTAACAAACACAAAACCTAAAAGTCCACTGTTTTGTAAACAATTTCATGTAAATTTATCTGGTTCCATCTCATTTTATAGCAGAAATCTGAATGCTTCTTATACAAACAAATGCCTGAGATAATTGACATAAACAGAAAATATTTATTTTTACTTCTCTTCCATAGATAATTATATTATTTTAGTAAATAGAAAATAATCATTTTCTTCATGACATTTTCATACATATCAGTTACATTTGCTTATATTTAGCTTATCACCTTCCTGCATTCTCAAAAAATGTGCAAATGAACCACACAGGCAGTTCTCAAAAGAAGAAATACAAATAGCTAATACACATATGAAAACAGTTTCAACCTTCTTAACCATCATGGAAATAAAATTAAATAGAGATTCTATCTCATTCTAGTCAGAATGACAATCATCATAAAAATATTGGTCAGAATGTGAGGAAAAGGAGCCCTTCATTCATGACTGGTGGGAATATAAAATAGTAGAACCACTGTAGAAAACACTATGGACATTGACAGGGGAGAAGGAACTAACTAAAACTAGTATCTCCATAGAGTGCACTGAAGGCATTAACATTGCTTACAGTTTTGAGCAGTCATTGGCACATTTCTTTGGTCCTGTGTTGAGTAATAACATTATTCAATGCAAATTTATCAAGGGAGTAAAGAAAGATGCAGATACCACAGTGCCTCCATGCCCTTTGATGACAAATCACTGCTGAGCTAGGAAAGTATGACTGGGAGGTCACACTTCCCACTAGTGCCAACCTGGGACCAAACATTTAAGATGTGGAGAGCTTGGAGACATTCTGCCTTCATAACACAGAATATCCCTGATGAAAATAGAGCACATGGTATCACTTACATGATTGAATAGAATAAGAACTTTGGCCCCGTTCAAGAAAGAACATTCCTTGTCCATGTCTTTAACTGGATTGTTACATGCTTCAGACAATAGAAAGGTAGACTTCCCGAGTCTTCAGTCAGTTGGCCTTGTAACTGAAACCATCAGCTTCCCTGGTTCTCTATTCTAAGGTATAGATTCACATATCTAGGGTCTTATCATTTTAATAATTACATGTTCTAAATTGTTAACAAAGATTACATACACACTCATATTACATACACACACACACACACACACACACACACACACACATATATATCTGTGTATATGTATTTGGTTAAAACTGGTGTCCTTAGCTGGAAAAATTTAAATAATATAGTCAGAATTCAGCATGATTTATTTTGTATTATAGTTTTTACCACTGTTCTTCATCAATTCAAGTGTATCTCTCTCCTTCTCTAACACACACACACACACACACACACACACACACACACACACACACACACCTTTATCTTTTGGTTTTGGCTAGTGGTGCTAAGATTGACACACAGTACAAGTATAATCAAAGTAATATAAATGTACTTTGCATGACTGATAGTACTAAGACAGTATGAGCATATGTCTTCTGGTCAGTTTCCCTTGAACTTTCTCCTTTTCATGGATTTATTGTCAGAAACAAAAGACCACTGTCTTATGATTAAAGCATGTTGAAGAAAGGTCTTGTTAGAGTTATGAATCAGCATATCATTATCAATAATTTAGCTAAGTAAAATTGACAGAAATAAAGATATGGTTTTAATCACCTGCATTATTCACTATGTCATCCACTTTACATTTATCTATAACACTCTGCCATGCATTTTACAAAGGAACCATCATGACTCTATGCCAGATAACTTCCAGAAAACAAACAAACTTGCACACGAAGATGTAATATTGTCATCAAAGCAATATTGTCATCTAAGCAACCTAGAATCATTGCATTTTATAAAAAAACATATTTTCATGTTTTATGTAATTTATCAAAGTGACTATTATATTATGTGATATAAACAGCCATGGTTCACAGAAATGGAATTGAATGAAAACTTGCTTGATTCAAATAGAACCTTGTGAAAGACCTAGGAAAGACTGGAGAAATGATGGTATAGTGGTTAAAAATGCTTGAATGCAAAGCTGATGGCCTGAGTTCTAGTCCCCGGAATCCAAATACAGTTAGATGCACAAAGTGGCACCCAAGTGGCACATGGCCTGGATTTTGTTTGCAGTAGCAAGAGGCCCTCAGGAGCCCATAATTACTCTCTCTCTCTCTACCTGCCTCTTTGTCTAAAATAAATAAAAATATTTTTTGTAGAAGACATAGGAACTTCTCTAAAAAGTAATATATTTTTCTTCAGACAAAATTGATGAGAAAAATATGATGCATGTTTACACTCTAAATTTTGCTAAATTTGACACAAATATTACCTACTAAATAATTACCATTCTTTGGTAATATACCCTCTCTTCCAACTTTTCCTGCCATCTACTTTCTCACCTCAGTCAGTAAAACAACCATCTTTTTTTGTCAGTGTATATTTGCTTGGCTTTTCTACATTTTAAGTGTAATCAAATTGTATGCACATCTGTAAGTCTTTTTTTATCATTCCATATGAATATAATATAAGAAATAACATTATTTTACCATAATTATTTATTATTATTGTACTGTTCCACCACAATTTTTAATCCAAGATTCTTTTTTTTTAATTTAATTATATTACAAACTGAACTGCTTTGTATATGTCTTTTGTGAGGATCCAGGCTATCCTTTAATTTGAATGGAATAAATGAAATATTAGAAACTCTCTCTTTAAAATTTTTAATATATTCATCTGATTTTCTATACACAAACTGGTGATGATTACGCTACATTCTGTGCTTTGAATTTATAAACACAGGCAACCAATAGATATGAAATTTAGTTATTATTCAGACAACTAAAGTTCTTTCCATGGGAAAGGTCCAGAGTCAGGTTGCAATGATGTAAGGTGACTGACTGGCTCTTACAAGGGCTAGGAGTGGGGCAAATGTGTTCCCAACACCTGTGCATGTGTTGAAGTTGATGGACATTCAAAGAAAAGCAGGACAAAGATTTCGGTTGTCTTTTACAGATGTGAAGAGCAAAGTGGGAAAGGGGCCATGACATGCAGCAAGCTTTTTGGATAAATCAAAACACTATATGCAGCTTTTTATTATGGTCGAACCCTTTCCCAAGTGGTTTTACATTCTGTAGTACTTCTTTAGGGCATTTTTAAGTAGTTACCTCCTGCTGAGACAAGATATCTGAGCAGAAGATGCTTATGCGAGGAAAGGGTTTATTTCAGTCTTACAGTTTCCAGGGGGTATTTCATTATGGTGGAGAAAAGCATAGCTCGTGACTCACATCTTCATCCATCAGCAGCAGCAGAGAGAGAGAGCAGCAAAAGCCAGCTAACTCCGGGCACCCAGTTGGCTGGACTAAGCAACCTTAAAGTTGTACCCTAGACACAACCGCCCACAAGGCTCCACCAGCTGGAGACTAAGCAGGAAGCTTGTTCATAAACTTCATAAACATATGAAGCTAGGAGAGACATTTACATTCAATCTCTGGTATATTCCAAAGAGTGGCCGGAACATTCCAGTTTCCTGCATCTCCTGGCCAACCAATGAGGAAGTTCAACTCATGTGCCATTCAGTTGACATCTCTTGAATGAATAATGGTGAACACTTTCAAAAGTGTTCATTTGCTCCAGCTATACTTGTCTTAATAACTATGCAAATCATGGATTCTTATTAATAAGTGTTCTTTGTAGTCTTTTTACAAAAAATACACTGTCATTTATGTCTCCTGAGATATCTTTCTTTATTAGCCATGTTATATATTAATATTCGGCCATATTCAAATCATAATTTTATTCTATTAAAATTGTGTTTCAAAGTTCATAAGTCTTAAATATGATCAATTTAATGAATGTTTTGATTGTGACTTAAAGGTGTTAACATATGAGACTGGTACATTCATGAACCCTCAAGTGAATACTGATAACCCCCCTCAGGAAAGCCCTAATTGGAGTGGGTATGGGAGTGGGAACATAACAGTATTACCCAATAGGAATATGAGAAGTATGCATATGTTAAAAAATAAATAAGTAAATAGCTTTAAAAAATTACAGTAATCTAAATTCTCAAATGAATTCTTCTCTATATGTCCTAGGTTTTCAGTTGCAAATTTTTCATATATGACTCTGTTCATGCAATTGAAAGGCAGATTCCTTGGGGAATTATGTCAAAGAAGTTTACCTCATATTTTGCTTTAACCTTTAAGATAAAACAAATAAGGCAAGTTCCTCCTAATGTCTAAGAAAATATAATCACAAATAATAAGACACTTGAATTGATTCAGAGAAAATCAGAGCTAGTAGATGTACTTGAACTATCTAGGCTTTCAGACATAAAAAGGACATTGTAATATACTAATGTAAAATGAACCCTAGAGCCTCAAGTGTTTGTGATTAAGCCTCATTCTTAGCTCCATCTGACTATTTCCTTCCTGCTGCTTTGGAGAAGTGGAGCCTGTCTGTGTGTTTGCTTAGCCTGTCTGTGTGTTTGGTTATGCCATGATTTCCCAGCCAAGATGAAACTTTCCTTAAAACTGTAAGCCTGTACTTTCATAAGATGCTTCAGGTTGGTGTTTTGTCTCAGCAACGAGAATGTACTTGCAAAAGGAGTGCATAGGAGATTAGTGTCTGTTGAAGAACAGAAGGTTGTAGAAGCAGGAAGCAGGAGTTTGCAGTCCTTATACCACTAGACAGCATTCTAGGGAACTCTTAAAGTGGTATAATTCTTCAGAGTTGTCCTCTCTGGGGTGAGTGGCCTGAGCTTTGTTCATTAACATTCCCACATTGGCAAATGATTACCCCTAGAAATGGAAACCAAACTTTGAGGAAATGTTCCTTCTTCAAATGGTGGAAATGTCAAAAGAGATCTGAAAGTGGAAGCTGCCATCTTGTCTCACTGCAGCTCACTTTGGTATTAACACCTGGCAAGATTAAAAAAAAATGCACTACGAGATGATAAATTATAGGTATTTAAAAGTAAAGTGCAATTCCTAGGCATTGTCATTGATTCATAAGAAAAGTAAGGCAAAAAACATATTAAGCTGGTTTCTTTTGGAAAAATTTAATATTTCATATGACATATAACTCATCTTCATTTCAGCAAGCTATAATATAAAATAAGTTTTGAACAAATATTGAATTAGAAATGCAATCTGGGATGAATGATAGCTCAGTTGCAGCAACAGAACTAACCAGACAATTACACTCAACACGTCTTGACAAATACATCTTAGCAACTGTGACAGTCTACCTTTCTTACACCAATCAGATTTGCAAAGATATGAAATGCAGAAGGACTCCCTCGCATGTTTGGCAGCAGAATAAAAAATCATAATTATGGTTCCAAACTGCCAATCTTCTGAGCAAGATTCTTCATCTGAAAACATGAGAATCAGATTTTATTTACTTAGAAATCTGAGGTAATATTGATAATATGTACACTGCTAATCACTAAAAGATGATAGACAATTATCACAATGTTGGTGGTAAAATAAAACTATATCACAAATATTTTCCAACTTTAAACAAATGTGCAAAGTTTTCCATCAAAATAGTCTAGGAAATTCTATGCACTTATTAATAGTGGCAAAATAATATATCAATACTACTTCAAATGATTTAATAATTTTAAACATCATTATCGAATACCTGGTGCCTAGTTGTACAGCTATTTTTACCTTTTCCCTTATTGTAGCAACAATCCCACTCCCCATACATTATGTCCTGATATATTTTCTCTTACTAATAAAAGAATGCCACAGACTGAGTAAATTATAAATAAAAGATAGATATTTGACTGTTGGTTCTGATTTAGGTTTGTGAGGCCATGCTAGATAATGGCCTTCTTGCTAGCAAATTCCCAAGGAAGCAGGACAGATAGGTGGGGAGAGATAGGAAAGAAGAGAAAGAAAAAGGGCAGTGACAGAGAAACAGGGAGTCACCTAAGGGATGTAGATAATCTGGCTTCCATAGCATACTGAAGTTCAAGATAACCCATTGTTCCATAATCTACTAGTGAGATGAATCCATTTATCCACGGCTGAATCCATTTATTATGGTATAGACTAATCATCTCTTGAAGGTCACACCCGATCCCACCATTTACTAATTAATAATGAGAATTAAATTGATCATGGCATTCAGTGGGGAAAATCATATTCTAAAATAGCAGGGATTAATACCATTCATGATGGTTGAGTCCTCTTAAAGGCTGTACCTGTTAAAACTATCACATTGGAAATGAGGTTTCATTATATTAATTTTGTGGGTTATAAACTTTCTAACTATAGGAATGATCATATAAAACACTCTGCATGTAGAAGAATCCAGACTTGTTATTAATAAGGTATTTGTTTTCAAATAAGTGTGCTACATTTTCCTATTCATCTTTATTATAACAATTATAAAGAAAAATATTATTTTTAAGAATGGAAACCATGTCAATTCTGTCTGCCTTCTTTGTGCTCAAATTTGCACAAATATTTAAATTATAAATATAAAGGTATTAACTCCGTTTTCAGAATAGTTAGGTCTTATAGGTCTTTCATTTCATAAAGGGAAAAAAGACTGATAAGTTCTGGAGGACTGTAAGAAGGAATGGCCACCACCAGGAAGAGTCACAGTGGTCACAATACCCAGCCAGACCCAGAGATTAATCCTTCCATGCCCTTCTTATCTCATACGAAATGCTACTTTCATGAAGTTATTTTGAGCCTAAATAAAAGCATTATTTTCAGCTGGAAACACAGCTTGTAAGCTCTGTGTTTAACTGGTTTCCTATTTTTTTCTCTGGTTTTATGACTGAATAAGGTTAATCTAAATCAAATATTAAGAAATGTTATTTTCTGTATAAGCCACTCTTCTTGAGACTCGTTTATCTCAAACAGACACACACACACACACACACACACATTTTTTTCTAGTGACAGAAAAATTCACGTTTAACTAGTATTTTTTATATTACTACTTAAAATATGAAATCTACTTTTGAGATGGCATTGTTTTTAACTACTTTTTAAAAATGTAATCTCCATTAATTTATTTCAAGACAAGAGTAATATGCATTTCAACAACCAATAACACTCTAATAGGACATTAACTGTAAATTCTCAGTGAACTGGCCCTGCTGACTTAATGTTCTACAAAGTAGGCAGTTTTAATAGATTTGAGTTTATTTTTTTGTTATTTAATCCCCAAATACTGGAACACATTTGTGTTATTTGTTTACACATTTAACAAATAATTTCATCATATACAACATAAAATTTTTATTTTCCCAAAGAAAAGAACTTGTTTATGACATTATATTTCTTAAATATTATTTAAATTGTAAATTTTAATTTAATTTAACTTTTCAGAGAGGCATCAAGTTTATAAAAAGGCTATACGTTCATTTTTTAAATAAGTTACAGTTTTCCTATACTTGGAAAAATGCTTAAAATACATACATTTCAAATAAGTTCTTGCTAGTTTGAATACATTAATACTTGAAATCATTAACTAAAAATGCACTTTTTAGTTATTTATTCAGAATTTATTTAATTTTCATTTGGAATTCATCATAAAGTTCATTGACTTTATTTTAGAAGACATTAGCCATAACCAAAATTATTGAAATATTATTTGAAAGTTACTCCTAATCTAAAATTAGAAGTAAGACATAAGAAATACAAATATAATGTAAATATTTTTAAATTGGAAACTCTTCATTGCATCTTAAAATTTACAGTAAAATTAACAAACATATAAAATAATAAATGGATGATACGACAAATGGAAGTGTCTATGTTTGGGGAATATATGTGCTGAATATAAACTAACAGGATGTGAAAATTACCTGAGATAATAAATAAAACAATTTTATGTTTTATTTTCAGATAAAGCAGCAACTTATCATGAAAGAGAAAAGCTTTTTACTTATGAGAGTTAGCATATGCAAAAATAATCTGTCCTGTAATGGAAATAACAAATTATAATTCATAAGAATAAATTTTGAAACCCTTGCACCAGCTATGTTTTCTGAACTCAAGATGATATGTGCATAGAACATGGTCAGGACAGTCTGTATAATGTAAGAGTCTCTTTATAGCTCTTCATTTCAGATTTGAACCTAACTCACTTAACATTAACCAAGATATAATATTAAACTCAAGAAGAGGTTGTCTTCATAGAAAAACTAATACATATTTAGAAAACTACCCACATTAATAAGAAAGTTATTTAATCACAACAACATAAATTTTTCCACAAAATTGTAAATTTTTTTGATAACTATACAATTTTGGCTTCACTATTTGCATGTGCTAGAAAATGGTGTAATTAGCCTTAGTGAGCTAATATTGCAGGTACATGGCTGAATTATCAAAATATGAGAAGAATAAAATACAATATACAACACAAGGTATACTCCTCGTATATATTTTACAGTATAAGCTGTATAGAACATTATGAATTAAATGAAATTCATTGAATTGCATACCATGTATTACCTTATAATCCAATTGCATTAAATAGATAAATTTATGATACTAAGAGAGCATGTGTCAAAATAGCCCACTTCTCAAAGGCTAAGGAAGTGGTATCAAAAACAAGTTATTAATTTCAGACACTAAGAGATTGCCATCCAAAAAATTGACATTTTCCATCATTCTTTCCCAAATTCTTAAATATAGATTGTGAATTAAATATGGTTCACAAAGAGATGTGACTATTTTCCAATAATTTATTTACCTGAAACTAACTCGAAAATCATCATAGACTTACTCACAAATGTCAAGAAAAATCTCAAAGTAAACTCTATAGACATGTATATGTTTGCCTCTTTAATACGTCTATAATATACAGCTCACAATTTGTACATTAATTATTTCATCTGGTATAGTTCATTCCCCTATTATCTTCTCCCAAAGCAATTGAACAAAGAGGAATCAGAAATGTTTTGCATGATTTTTTGAGAGGAAGATGTGAACAGTATGAAAAAAAATAAGGAGTTATATCATTTTGTATTTAATGGCATCTTGCCCGCAGCTGTGAACAATTGTACCCTTGCCAAATAGTCTGTTGAGTTATCATTCCAGCATGAGTTTATAAGCCAAAGCATATTTAGTAACACAAATCTCAAAATTAGCAACAAAATCACATGGAGACTGTTGGAAACATTTAACTGTGAGGCATAACACTCCATATGCCCATACTGGAAACCACAGCCTTGCATTTATGATAAAGTATCTTTCCAAAGGATAAAGAAGGTAGGAAATGTAAGCTTAAATTTATATAAATTTCTAAAGTTAAAAGATGGCAGATTAAATATGAGTGCTGCTCTCACAGCTAGTCTGAGAACTTATTCCAGGAATACTGTGTTAGACACTGAAGGGACTCAAAACACATCAAAGCAGAAAATCAGAGTCTGCTGAGAGCTTAATACTAAAGGAAACTGATAACATTCCCTCTTAGAACCAGGAATGTCTCCATCTTTTAACAGTGACCACCATTTCACTGCAAATCTTTGTTTCCTGGGATGTCCCAGATCACCCATCCCAGTTATCACCTTCCCAGAATGACTCATACAACTCATCCCCATTGTTTCCTGGAATAGCCCAAGCCATCTGTCCACTTATCACTTCCCTGAAATGAGGTACTGTGGACCTCCTTGTCACCCAAGACAATGACCCCATTGCCCCATAAGTACCCCATAGTCTGTAAGGGAAATCGCTTCTCACCTGCCTGACCACAGCCCTTTTCAAGTTTTTCACAATAAAGCCTGTCTCTGCTGTTGACCCGACTCCCTTATCATTTTTTCCCCACATTTTCTAACATTTGATGCTGAAATTTCCATAACTTCACTGGTCTGGCTGCTGGACTGTCTCCTGGCCAAGTCTTAAAACTCTCGGTCTAACAAGAGACATAATTTTAGCCCAAATATCTTACTTTTTATGGATTTGTATACATTTGTTTAATTAGTTTACACACACACACACACACACATATGCATATAATATGAATATAAAATGTGTGCTTTGTAAGTTGTCTAATAGAGAAAAATTTTTATTAGTTACATATATATTATATATACAGCCATAGCCTTCCCCCTGTCATCCCCCATGGGCATTGTGGGTGTTGCATCGTGGTGGTAGCCATCAGTTATGAGAGACAGGCAATGACTCTCTTCATAATGACCCAACTCATGGCTCTAGCAATCTTTCCACCCCCTCTTCCGCGAAGTTTCCTGAACCATTTTGGGTTCATTTTAGGTCTATTTCCATGACAAGGTCTTGGGAGTCTCTGTGTCTCTGGATATCTGATTTGGTAGGAGTTAAGTGTTCTCTGTGTCTCTCTCCTTTGCCCTTGTGCTGGTACCAGGTTCATTGACAGAGCAGCAATCTTGCTCATTTCCCCAATAACTCTATGACTTCAGCTATATGGAAAATGATTCCCATGGGCTTAAAAATGACACATTTAACTTCCAAATTTTTAAAGACCTTGATAACATAATAACCCACAATTGCAAGTGACAGGAAGTTCCTTGTATTCTGGCATTCTTCTACCTCCGCTCCAGTCCCTCACTTTGTCACTGTGGATGCTTCAATTTTAAGGATTTCAGGCAGACTTACAAGGAAGTTCTCACCAAGGATCTCAATCTCCAATGTTCACAGAGAAGCCCATGAGAAGCCCGGGGATTATCTCAGCATGCAGTGTCTCAAGTACTCTTGAAGGAACTGCTTTGAACTTCATCTCGATTATTCTGTCACTCTGCTGCCTGCAACTGCCTTAGAAATTTCATGATAATTTCACTTCTAGAATCCAAACGTTATAAGGCTACTGTAGAAATGGACTCTGAGGCATATCTTTCCTATGTCTTCCTAAGGTAGAGGAGGAGCCTGAACTGCAGAAAGTAGAAAAGAGGGATTGCTAACTGACAAAAAAGGCAATCTATTCACTGACCATTTCATGAATTCATCCTTATGCCTGTGGTGGTTAGGCAGCATGTGTGATTTCTCCATGGACACAACAAGTGGCAGTTACAAACACGTTAACACAAATCTGACCAGATTGACCCCTAGAGAAACTTGTCAAAACCAAATACATACAAATCGTACAATATATCTTATAAGATTTTTATCGTATTGCCTAACTACTTCTGAGAATATTTGGGAAAAATACTGAACATTAGTTTAAATGACAATTTGTTAGTAACTATATTTATTTAGTCAAATAACTTTAATCTTTGTGGATATTATTATTTTTAACATAAGTAGAGATCCATGAACATCATGCTAAACCAAATGCCTTTCCTAAGAATTAATGAACATATTTCATGCATAGCACTTTCTACTGTGAACACCAATCTTATTTTAATGCACAATGCACAGATTTTAATTGCTATCATATCTCCCTTGAGTTTTTAAGCATAGTATATGGAAAACAATTAAAAATTGTATTCTATTAAGATCGTCAAAAAGCTATGATTTAACAACTTACTGTGGAGTAGTTTTTAAAAATCATCCTTTATCAAACATTCTTCATTATCACACTCTGGAACTTATTACTGAATTCCACAGAGAACTGCAATTGACAGAAGCTTCTGTCATGTTACTGTTACAGCTCTGCTTTGAGATAATAACATCACAAATGTGAGGCCAGGTCAGCCATGCTGCTACTACAATGGACTGTTTCTGATACTGCACAAGATAAACCAATTATGGTCCAAACAATCACAAGATTGTTGACAGTAGTGTACAAAAATATTCTTCCTCTGTCTTATTAATTATGAATGCACAATCCTGGACCACTGAATTGAAAAGAAATCCAGTATCCATGAGGAAACAGTTATGATAGAACCAGTGTCTTGGGTAGCCTTGCTGAACCACTTAATCAAGTCTTTACTAAAGATATTTTATTTACTCTGTAACTTCTCTTGGGATTGTGTTTTTATGTGCAGCTAAAAGAATAATAACAATGGTGGTATTTTACACAAAACTGAATTCTCTTGGATATCCATGAGGTGATACAGTCTGCTGAGTCTGTTTTTTTTTTTTTTTTTTTTTTTTTTTTTTTTTTTTTGGTAGATCTAAGGAGATGTGTCTAACAGATCTGTATTTGAACTTCCTCTTCATTTATTCCTTATATTATGATTTCCATTTCTGTAAGGTACAATTCAACTTATATTGAATGAGAATGTTTTTGTTTTATAATTTATTAAGCCAATTTTATTTGTTGAATTTTCTCTGTCTGAGCATATAACCACAAGTAGGATAGGGTGTGCTATTGAAATGCACAGATTCATTTTGCTGAGTGTTATTATAATGCTGGATAAAAAAAATGTGCAATAGAGAGAAGTAGGATCCTCATGCTGAATGGAAGATGAGGAAGAAATCTGAGTGGATATGGGAGAAGAAGAAGGTAAGAAAGCAAAGATAACTAACTGAGCAGTTCTTAACATTAAAACATTTAATTAATATATGCACATCTATGATATATGATAATATAAATACGATTTTTTTCATCTTATTTATGATAATTCCATAAATCATATGGACAGATTATTCCATTGAAAATTATTCAGGAAGCTTAACCCATTATACCTGTATGTGTAAAAATGTTTACAATATTTCTTTACTCATGACACAAAGTCGAAAAACTATACTGGCAAACTTTTAATATTTAATGGCACTACAAAAATGTCAAAGACATCAGGCTATAATTTTGTGTAATTTATAAGATAATAGCTGTATTGTAATGGATTATTAGTGAAGGCAAAGGGAAGGTTGAGATGTGGAATGTTAAGATGAGGAAATAAGCATGTAAATGCCAAGGTCATTCACAGAACACAAATTAAACACTGAAGAAAACTCAACTCTTTTCTTTCCAAAGATGTCAGGAAACTATATATATATATATATATATATATATATATATATATATATATATGCTCAAAGGATGACTTCCTTGGCTACATTTATTTGTACTTCTTGTTTATGCAAGCTGCCTAATGACAAGGCCACCAACTTATCTGTGACTTTGTGCTTAGGCACAAGTAACACTTATGCCCCATAGTTAATAAGCATCATTCATATCTACATGTGAGGACTTTTTGAAGAATATTGCTTTTTAGAATTTACATCATGATAACTTCTCTTTAAATCAGATATAGTCATTTTTAAGCAAAGTGGATAATGAATTTAGGGTTAGTAGTCACATAATGGAATAACAGAATAACAATGTGTTGTAAAATTTCATTTAAAAAACTTAAATTACAAAACCACATATAGGAACATTGATATTCATAAGTGTAGAGGCAAGTCTGATATAAAAATAACTATGCTCAGTACTGTTATTCCAGATTCCAGCCACTTTAGCATCTGTGTGCAAAACTGTTCTGCTTCCGCTGCATTGGTTTGTCTCTCCATTTCACTAAAGTAATGATTCTGCACAGAATGTTAATCTGAAACCCACTATAGAAACACATATCATTTTTCACAGAAAGATTAATAATTTTGTGCAATCAGATACAAATGCACATTTACAAAATAATTATTACCAATAAATATAAATGAGACAGCACTTTGAGCTGTGAAGATATGGATGGAGGAATAACAGACTACATCAAACCTCCTGTGGTTCTTTGCTGTCACACACATAGAGATGCACACACACAAGCACGTGTACATGCACACACACACACACATTCAAAATTCAAAAGATGTTCTGTTTGATGAATGTATACATTGATGTACATAAGACTTTGGTAGATACTTATATTCCAGTAGAAGCTAAGAAAAATTGAAAACTTCTAAAACATCAGCAAAATATTGTCTGAGTCTTTTATAGATGTGAATTGAGGACTACTTGAAAGTTAGATGATGCCAATTTATGTTAAAAATGCAGATCATAAGTCTGGAGAAATGGCTTAGTGGTTAAGCGCTTGCCTGTGAAGCCTAATGACCCTGGTTCAAGGCTCATTTCCCCAGTACCCATGTAAGCCAGATGCACAAGGTGGTGCATGCATCTGGAGTTTGTTTGCCATAGCTGGAGGCGCTGGTTTGCCTGCTCTCTCTGCCACATTTTCTGTCTGTCTGTCTGTTGCTAATAAATAAACAAAAATAAAAAATGCAGATCATAGCTAATTTTTGTTGACCAAGTGATAATAAATTTGTATAAAAATTTTTAAAGCAATTTGCTCATACTTACTAAATTAATATACATACAAGCTCTACAATTTGGACATTCTACTTACTGATATATTCCTTTAAAACATTCTAGATCATTGAACCATTTATCCTTGCCCACTTCAACACATTAAGAAATAATGGGGCTGGAGAAATTGCTTAGAGGTGAAGGTGCTTGCTTGCAAAGCCAAAGGACCCAGGTTCAATTCCCAGCACCCAGGTAAGGCCATATGAACAAGGTGGTGCATGCTTCTGTAGTTCATTTGCAGAGGCTGGAAGCCCTGAAATGCCTAGTCTCTATACCTCTTTCTCTCCCTCACTCTGCCTCTTTCTCTCAAAAAAATAAATAGTGAAATATTGTTGTGTTGGTGTGAGTTCAGTTGTTAAGTGTGCTTCCTTCACAAGCAAGAGGAGGCCTGATCCATAAAATTGAATATCATGAACGTGCATAAAAAGTTGGGCATGACCAAACACCTCTGTAATCACCACTACCGTGCTGTGGGGAGCAGAGACCACCGATTCTCTGGATCTCATGAACAGAAAGCTCTAAATCAGTATAAACTCCATCACAAGGAAAATAGATAGGTGAGTGATGGAAAGGGCAAGGGATATACCCATAATTGTACTCTTGCTTCCACAGGTAATCTCACAGTGTGCCACATCAGCCAATAGTTATGCAAATGCTGCATTCACATACCACATACACCATATATAAAAAGTGAAAGCTTGTATCCAATCCAAATCGCCACAATTAAGAGGAAAATAGGTTGATGTATATATAAAGATATAGGACATGGCAGCATAGGAACCATGCCAAAACAGCCTAGAGAAGAAAAAGCAAAAAAAGAAAAAAAAGAAAAAAGAAAAATACACTCTTATACTAAAAAGTGAGGTGTATAGTAAATTATCAACCACAGCAGAGAAGTAAGGAGATCCAAACCATCTAGAACTCACAGAAATAGGCAGATGTGGCTACAGCAGCAGTGGCGAGCTCCACGCTGCCGCAGTTGGCAGCCTCAGCCTGAGCAGCAGGAAAAAATAAATAAATAAAACAGGTGAGGGAAATTTCCACTCGCACCCACCTCCTCACAAACTCAAGAAACGTGAAAGCAGGATGGCAGAGACCAACAGAGCAACTTGTGAGGAAGAAGAGCGTGAGGATCAGCTGGCAGACTTCAGCCTCCATCCACAGCCTCCCCTCCCCCACTACCAGAACAAGCACCAGCAAGCACCAGAGACCTGGGGAAGGGAGCTCACCTACACAACACCCAGAAGGATCAGTGCATTGACCCATTGACCCAGCCCGCCTACCTGAGCCCAAAGCACAGCAAGGAGGGCCCCAAGTGGCCATACAGCATAGCTGAGACCAAGGCCATCCCAAAAGGTAACTGGGATTACACCAGGTCAGTACCCGACAAATAAGCCTAGTATATCGGCTTACATCTGAAGGGCTATTCACAATCCTTATCAGGATAAATTACATATTAAATCTGATGGATGGTTGGATTTGACATTCTTAAATGAGCTATATTTCGTGGTCCTGTCCCTGGGGCAGGGTTACAGCCCAGCAGGCCTGTGTCTCTGCCCTAGCCACTCTGGGTGTGTCTCCCCCCCCTGCAGTCCTCCCCCACCAAGTAGGGTTACAAACCAACAGACCAGTGTCCCTTCCCTAGGCTTTGAGCCCCTTTCATGTCCCACTCTGGCTCCACCCCTGAGAAGGAAACCCGGCCAGCAGGCCAGTGTCCTTGCCCTAGGCTTTCTGAGCCCCATGTGCACTCAACATTGACACCCCCATCCCCAAACAGGGACCCAGGCCACCACCCAGTCTCTCTGAAATCCTCAGGCAATCTCTCTTAAAATCACTGCTGCCCCTCCACCCCAGACCAACAGGCTAGCAACCCATACCCTAGGCTTTCTGTGATGGGCAGACCACACCAAAAAAGGAAGAGCATGAAAAATCAGATGCAAGTAAATCCACCTAGATTGTGCAGTCCCACAATGGATGTCTCAAATGAAAACATAGAAGAGACAAAAGGACCAGAACCCCAAAATGAAGAGACAAGCTATGCAACCCTGGCCAAGCAAATAGCAGAACTTGCAGAAACTCAAAAGAAGCCAATAAGTGTATGAGTGGTGTCCTTGCCTGATTAGACCTAATAGAAAAGAACCAGGAAGGGTTCCAAATACAGTTAAATGATCTGAAAGAGAGAGAGAACAAAAAGAGAGGACCTCAATAACCAATGGCTAAGCTCAATGGAGACATTAAAAAAATGCAGGGATGAACTCCAAGAAGCATTAAGAAAATCAGAAAATGTCATGAAAAGGGAACTCGACAGAGAGATGGAAACTATACATACAAAAGCAGTAGAAAATAGTAACCAAATTGTGCAAGCCCAAAACTCTATAGAAGCTCTCAAGAATAGAGTCAGCCAAGTGGAGGATAGAAACTCATAACTGGAAGACAAAACAGAAGAAACAGTTAATGAGTCTCAAAGTTTCAATGAGTTCAAAATGTCTGTGAACAGGGCTGGAGAGATGGCTTAGCAGTTAAGGTGCCTGCCTGCTAAGGCTAAGAACCTGGTTCCAATCTCCGAGTCCCATGTTTAGCCAGATGCAAAGTGACGCAAGGGCGCAATGCTGCATGTGCCCATAAGGCGGCACACACATCTGGATTTTGTTCAGAGCAGCTGAGAGATTGTTGGCATGCCCATTCTCTGTCTCCCTCTCCCTCTCTGTCTGTCTGTCTGTGTGTGTCTCTCTCTCTCTCTCTCTCTCTCTCTCTCTCAAAAAAAAAAAATGTCTTTGAACAGAACATGAGGGAAATGTGGGATTTGCTTAAGTGCCTGAACATTTGAATTATGGGTATACCAGAAGGGGAAGAAATTCAGACAAGAGGCAAGGAAAACCTATTCAACAAAATTATCAAAGAAAACTTTCCCACCCTCTCAAAAGAAAGCCCCATCAAGACACAAGAAGCTAGCAGAACTCCAAACAGACTGGAACAAAGGAGATATTCTCCAAGAAATATTATCATTAAGACTCTAAACATCAAGCACAAAGAGAAAGTGCTAAAAGCAGTTAGGGAGAAACAACACATTACCTATAAAGGAAACCCAGTTTCTCCATGGAAACCCTAAAAGCCAGAAGAGCCAGGAATGGAACACTGTAAACTCTAAGAACTTATGCCTTCCAACCCAAACTACTCAATCCAGCAAAAGTATCACTCATAACAGATGGTGAAAGAAAAACTTTTCAGGATAAAAGTCAGCTATACAACCATATGAACACAAAGCCAGACCTACAGAAAGTATTTCAGGGAATTCTACACACAGAAGCAAATAACCAACCACAAGTGCCTGCGAGAAGTAGAAGACAAAAACCAAACCACAAGAAGGCACAAAAAATACAAATACCAAGAAGCCAGCGAGCCACATAAACCACCACAATATGGCAGGTAACAAATCAAACCTCACAGTTATTACCCTAAATATTAATGATCTTAATTCACCCATCAAGAGACATAAGCTAACAGAGTAGATCAGAAAATTAGATCCCTCAATCTGCTGTCTTTAAGAAACCCACCTCACCACTAAAGACAGACACCTCTTCAGGGTGAAAGGGTGGAAAATGATGGAAACAGGAAACAAGCAGGTGTAACTATACTTATATTGGATAAATAGACTTCAAACCAAAAGTAATCAAAAAAGACAAAGAAGGCCACTTCTTGCTCATCAAGGGAACAATCCAACAAGAGGATATCACAATCATCAATCTTTATGCACAAAACACAGGCACAACACAATTCATAAAACAATATCTGCTGGACAACAAAACAGAAATAACCACCAACACCATCATAGTTGGGGACTTCAATACTCAACTACTGGCAACAGACGGATCATCCAAACAGAAAATTCGCAGGAAAGTAAGAGAGCTCAACAACACCATAGATCAATTGGACCTAATGGACATCATAGAACATTCTATCCCCAAACCACACACTACACATTCTTCTCAACTGCCCATGGAATCTTCTCTAAAATAGATAACATACTGGCTCATAAAGCCTGCCTCCATATATTCAGGAGGATCGACCCAATTTCCTGCATGATATCAGATCACAACACTGCATTGCTAGAAATTAACAACAAAAGCTGCGCCAGGAACCCAACCAGCTCCTGGAAACTGAACAACACACTCCTAAACAATAAATGGGTAGTTGAAGAAATAAAAAGTGAAATTGCAAAATTTCTGGAAATGAATGACAATGAGAACACATCATACCAAAACTTATGGGACACAATGTACGCGGTTCTCAGGGGAAATTTCATTGCCCTAAATGCCTTCATAAAAAAGACAGAGAGATCCAAAATCAACAACTTAACCATCCACCTAAAGGCATTGGAAAACAAGAGGTATCAAATCCAAAAAGCTCCAGACAGAAAGAAATAATTAAGATCAGAGCAGAAATTAATGAATTGGAAACTAAGGAGACAATTAAGAGAACTAATCAAACAAAGAGCTGGTTCTTTGAAAAAATAAACAAAACTGATAAACCCTGGGCAAATTTGATAAAGTAGAAAAAAGAAACAACTCAAAAATTAAATAGTTATTTATAGAAGGCTTCAAAGAAAGCAAGTAAAAGGATCTTTTACTTTTAATTGAGGAAACTTGATTACAGATATGTGTATAAAAATTTTAAATCAAAACATAATAACTACAGGTTAAACCAAGTACACTGTTGGAGATAAAGTGAGCATTTTATAATAAGAAACCCTAAGCTGGAGTCCTTGGTATTTTTAAGTTAATGTACAGCTTGTTCCACTATGAGAGCAATGACATATGTCAAATTTCATTTTACAAACTTTAAATATGCACTGAATAGTGCATGCATAACACACTGAGAGATAGACTTCTATCTTTGATTTCTTAAGATCATATAGAAAAGTATATTTTATAACATATATTAAGATTGGTTATTTACAACATACACAAAGATGGTATTACTTACAGCTCATGGCAGGAGATAATGCCAATTCTGTAAGCACAAAAGTAATATCACACAGAAGGAAGGAGATCAAGGCAAAATGAAAGCAGTAGGGACGTGAAAAAGACCATGCATTGAAATCCATTCCCACTGCCTTTGATTTACTGTTTGCAAATGTGCTTGTTACTCATCTGTCTCCTGTGTTTGCTGCTTTGTAGGCTCTGTGCACATTTCCCTCTGAAATTATGGGACCTTTTTTATTCTCTCTGTCTCTTAGTTTGTTCCCCACTATCTTACCAACAAACAGAACATTTTCCTTTTACTGGTGCACCCAAAGATTCATTGCTTGAATTTATCACCTTACTTGGGTATAGGAGATCAAACCAAGGCCATTAAGGGCCTTTAACGGCATATCCAGCTCTCCAACCGCTTGTTTTCATTTTATGCTAGGGGTTCGTTTTTATGTTTTCTTCTAGATTTCTTTGATGACCCATTGATCATTCAATATTATGCTTTCTAATCTCCGTGAATTTGAGAGTAGAAAACTTAATGTCTGTAAAACTTGGTAGAGGCATTAGGACAATACATGGGCAGTCAATCGTTATTCAGTTTTAATCATTTGAAGAAGTAAAGTGACACTGACACTGCTGATAGGAATAAAATATTAGTCATTGAAGGTATGTGTAGAAAAAACTAGCAGAGTAAGACTATTGATTACTATTGAGAGAGAGAGAAAAAAAGAGACCAAATTAAATAGAAGGGATGAATAGTAAGGACAGTTGGGATGAAAAGAGAAATTGGTAAAGAAATGCAATTGCATAACTGAAATGACCCCGTTTTAGAAGCTGACTCACATTTCAGTGTGTGATCCTACAACACTCAATCTGGGATCCCAGGGTGTACAATTCCTGGAGGACCTGAAGTGGCCAGATTTGGACTCTAAAAAAGTTCATAACCTCTCTGCTTGAGAGCTAAGAAGAGAGGGTTTACCCCAACCTCTGGAAGCTCCTCTTCTTTGCCTAAGTTTTCTCTCATTCCTATCTCTTTTTCTGTTCTTTAAAACGTCTGTTTCCGAATGGATAGTGCAGCTTCCTGAGGCTCTCTGCCTTAAGTCTTGGATCCATTCCCACTGTCTGCTGTTGTGCTCTGTTATTGGGCAGAGAGAGCTTTTACAAATTGCTCCAGAGCAGTCATTGGACTTTCCCGTTCTGATTTCAAACTACCCTACTTCACTTTGCTATTGGAGCTAGACATCTAGGGCTATCACCAAGTCTTCAGAAAGCTGTTATTCAACTGACCCTGATTTAGTCTCCAGTGTTTCTAGCAGTCAGCCCATGTGGTTCCCCCATCATAAAAGCCCCATCTTATTCTTATAGATAACTTATAACTGCATTCCACACATATTGCTGGTGAAGGGAAATAATTCATCTCTTCCTGATTTTTGTTTTTACAGTGTGAGTGTGGTGTGTGTGTGGGGGGGGGTAATGCACAATACCTTCTGCTCACCTGTTGTGGTCAGAGGAGAACACCGGATGTCTTGCTCCATTGCTCACTCACCTTCATCACTTTTCCTTTGTGATGAGGTTTTAGTGATTCTAGAGCATTGGGGTTCCTGAGCCTCATGATTACCCAGTCTCCACTCTCCACAGGACTGTATCACAGCTGTGCATTGCCATCCACAGCTGTTTACATGGGTTCTGGATTTTCAACCTTGGATGGTCTCAAGCCTCGTCAGGCACATATGCTGAAATAACATGTGAACAACCACTGAGCCATCTCTCCAGGCCTCCCACCTGAGTTTTAAATACAAGTTTATGAGGATTCAGCCTTGCACATTTGTTTACATGATAGTGTTGTTTTCAAAGTATAATAGCAATAACCACTTGAGTTACATACTGAAGTTATTTATTATCTTTTCCTGTAAATTATCTAAGTAAAAGAACAATTTACACTAAGGCCATTTTATTATGTATAGATCCTACCTTAACACTTTATACAAAATACCGGTTCTTCCTTTGTACTTTGTCTCACTTGTACCTATATAAATCTTTATATTGTGATTTATGTGACAGGACAATGTCCTGCATGAGTTCATAGTCGGAAATGGACTTGAAGATTTAGCAATATCAATTGTATTAGCATAATTCTGCAATCCACTGACATATTGTTTAGTGGTATCTGAAGGATTCATTACACCAATGATCATGCTATTCACTTGTCATTGGAATATAAAGCTACATTCACAAAAATGTAAAGAAAGCATGGATCTGTAGCTCAGAATAAATAGGAATGGTAATTGTTTAAAATTAAGTTTAAAACAAGAGTAAATAAAATGAGATATGGAAGTCAAATTAATTAAAATAATAAAAAAATGATACATTTCTTGACCTTGATTATCTCTCTCACAAATATTGTCAAATGGAGGAAAGAGCCAATAAATCCCAACATCATTTGAACATCATTTTCAGCATCTGTGTGTCTACCCATTAAGTTTTTAAAATAAAGTGCAGGCACATATTTTAAAACAGCCCACAACATGATTAATAAGGGCATCACAGGGAAGAATCATAAAACTGCCCTGTATCCTTCATCTGTTCTTCTGGTGCAGTGATTAACCTTTGAGTTTATGAGTATTTTTGCGCTTGCTTCAGATAAAGTATTTTATGAGTTCTTCCCTCCCAGGCAACTTGGATTAAACTTATCTGACTCAGGAAGATAGGGACCTGTAATGTCTGTTCCCCTTGAAATCATAATCTTTTTTGCTACATTATCTGAACATTCTTTGCACAAACCAGATGGAAACACCAAGGCACAGATGAGACAACTTGTTAAGGTCACTTGCTACCTGGATATGTGATTCATGCTTAATTGATTTACAGCCCCACCTAAAAAGAGATTGCCATTTCTTATGAAGGTTGAGAATATGAAGAGATCATTTTTGCTCCCCATTAATTTCTGTTTGGAATGGTTCCTGACTTTACAAGACTTCGTGCCAGCACAGCCACTTATGACTGATCGCTGTTCAGTGTAGAAATAGAGCAGAAGCAGGCAAATTTATTTTTCAGTAAATTCCTAATGAAATGGAAAAGTGTAGTGGAGTATCTTAAACTTCAATAACACACCAGTCTCCAAAACTAGCACATTTAAAATAACTGATTTTGCCAAAATGTTGAGATTCTCCAGATTTCTCATGTATGGGGAAATTCCTGGCACAGCTTAATAGGTGGCACCCTGTCCATGATAAAGGGATCAGATTAACTTCTTTCTATATCTTGAAAGTTCTTATTTTCATGTTTGTCAGAAAACCAAATATCCCTGACATGCCATCTGTCTCATACCACACTTTCCATCAGGATCTGTGGAAATACTTCCTGTGCTTACTCATCATAAAACGTTCCCTGTTTTCTTGCATACTTTCTTTTCTGTAAGATAGGGAATAAACTCTTCTAGAGGAACAAAAAGAATTAAAGCCCAAGCCGGGTGTGGTGGCACACGCCTTTAATCCCAGCACTTGGGAGGCAGAGGTAGGAGGAGGATCACTGTGAGTTCGAGGCCAGCCTGAGACTACATAGTGAATTCCAGGTCAGCCTGAACTAGAGTGAGACCCTAACTCGAAAAACCAAAATAAATAAATACATAAATAAATAAATAAATAAATAAATAAATAAATATTAAAAAATAAAGAATGGAAGCCCAATGTTTATTTCTGGCCCATGTACATTACACATAATCTCTGCTTTGTAATGCTGTGGCCTTAAAATTAGTATTTCAGAAAATGTGGCAGGGTTTGGAAATGAAAAACACAAAATAAAAATAAAACAAGATGATTGCATGGAGATACACAGAGAGTCTTTAGGAAGAAACTTGGGGAAATAAACCTAGAGAAATAAAATCATACAACAACAACAAAAATGCAAACAAATCACTATAAATAATTTATGATAGCAAGGGGAAATGAGTCATATGAGTGACACACTGGTATCAGTCCAGGCATTCAGAAACAAAGGGTATTGGAAAAATCAGCATCAAGAAAATATTATCACATGTAGGTACATATGATATCTGTATGACTATGTTCATAGGTAACTATGAAGGATATACTCAGGGATACATTTTATGATGCTTGCATTAACCATATCTGTTTCATATTTAATGTTTGTGGAGAAATAAATGCTGAAACTCAGATTGTTTGAATCTTGTGTGTCTCTGTGTGTGTGTGTGTGTGTGTGTGTGTGTGTGTGTGCACATGCACATATATCATCTGTCTTCTTGGCCAGTGAAAAAATCAGTTCTCCCCTAAGGTATATTATCATGGCTAAAAACGTGGGATTTCTCCATCTTTATATTTTATTTATTTATTTCAGAGACACAGAGAGAGAGATAAAGAGAAGGAGAATGAGAGAGAATGGTTTACTAGGGTTTCTTGCCACTGAAAATGAACTTGAGACACATGTGCCACTTTGTGCCTCTGACTTCATATGGGTGCTGGGGAATCAAACCCAGGCTGTCAGGTTTTGCAGGCAAGCAGCTTTAAACACTAAGCTATCTTTTCAGCCCTTATGGGATATTTTCTTTATTATTATTAATTAGAGGAAAGGAAGGAAAATATTTTTTCACTTACCAGAATCCCTTTCTTCTACAGAAATCACAGAGCTTTTATGTTCATGGTATCTGACTGTAAAACACACTGCAGTAAAACACTGTAATGGCTATCCATCCTTTTGAAGGGTGTTCCCTTCCTCCTGTCCTGAAAACTTTATCTGTTGGTTGTTTGTTTTTTCAACATATGTGGCAATGGACTGGAAGAACAAAGTTTGCGAATGAACTGTGGAAAAGAAACTATGGGAATGAAATATGGAAAAGAACTGGAAATGTTTCTCATGGTTTTACTTATAACTTTTGTAATATTATTGCTGTGAGATATAACCTGCTCTATATTTAATCTGACAACTATGTCATTCACCTGCTTAAAGCAATGTGACTAGCTTTCCTCTGCCTTGGTGTACACTTGTCCTGTGCAGTGTGGAAGATCAATATTGACAGAGTTTTGAGAAGCTGGTTTATCTTAAGATATGTTCTGTGATGTTTTCTTCACAGGCTTAATTGGACTCTCAACTCAGAACAATCATACGTTCATAAATGCCGAAGCACAGTGTTGAGGACAATGAAATCAGCAACTGTGGGCCCACAGATCTGTTCAAGGCAACAAGTGGGCTTAATGTGATTGCTCTTGTGATCAGAGTATATGTGTGTTTTGAATCCGCAATGTCCAGCATATTATATTCCTAAATCCCTTCCTTAAAAAAATTTTTAAGGATTATCCAAAGTTGAAATTTCCTTACTCTTTGCTTATACAACGCACTCCTTGTTCACGTATTCCTGGTTTTTCACTGTTCAATAAAAGTGCCAACGAGAGCTTGTATACAGGGGAAGCGACAGCAGCAATAGCATCTGAGCAGTGGTGACAAAAGGCTTAAGTTAAACTTCACCAATGGCTTAAGTTAAACTTCTCTTCAGCTGCCTCTTTTTCCTCAGGCTGCTGCCAGAGGCAGTTAGATGAGATGGAGGTAACAAGAGTTAGCTCTCTCAGGTACTCCCAGGCACTGCACATAGAAATGTTTTGCCCACTTCTGGACAGGAAATTTCCAGAGGTTAGCTTTGTTAAATCAGGCCTGTGCCCCCAAATAGGACAGGCATTCACATTGACAAAACTCCCAGAACACTAGCATCTCACATTAGTCTTTTTCTTTTCTTTTATTACACAGCTACACAATTCCTCGTATTCCTAAACATTTACCATTGAAATGCCCAGGGTTCACTCTTCAATTTCTTTTTTTTTTTTTTTTTATTTTATTTTATAAAATTACCTTGGAAATCTCATGTAAATTTTGTTTTCAGATACTATCGTTTAAGCAAATATATAACTGAATATCAGTCTATACCCAATCTACTGATTTTATGCACAATTGCTGCTAATGTTGAACATTTAGTAATCAAATGGGTCATCTGAACCTTTATAACTAGAAAACTCAAATTTATTCCTTTTCCCAAATTATGTATCCTATATTTGTTATTACCTCAGTTATTATCAATTCATTTCATTCAATTTCCATGTCAAAAAATTCTACAACATGGCCTGAGGAGATGGCTCAGTGTTAAGAGTGCTGGTTATATAAACACGAGAACCTGAAATCAATCCCCAGAATCCAAGAAAAAAAATCAGTTGTGCTTGCCCATGTTGGGATACCCAGAGCTGACTGGGGAGGATCACTGGAACTGACTGTTCAGTCAACATTCCTGAAAAAAAAAAAAAAAAAAAAAAAGAAAAGAAAAGAAAAAAAAAGAAAAAGAAAAGAAAAAGAAAAAGAAAAAGAAAAAAGTCTGGGAGCTTGTTCAGTGAATACTGACACTTGTTGCAAAGCCTGCTTGTCCAGGTTCAAATCTCCAGTACCTAGGTAGACAGATGCACAGAATGGTGCATGCATATGGAGTTCATTTCCAGCTGTAAGAGTGCCTCAACTCTTTCTTAAAAAAATAGAAAATTATTAAAATTTTAAAAATGTTCAAAAGTAAAACATTGAGTTACATGTACAGTGGGAGACTCTGTCTCAAGGTAGTGATATAGAAGAGCAGTGGCAGATTAAAACTTGACATTGGTCTCCCCAGGCCTCTACTTATGTACACATGGGGCATGTGCATCTGCACATATATGTGCATACACCACATATACATAGTACACATACTACGTGCACAATAAAATTAATCATCCTAAATTAAATTTTAGATATGTGCAGCAATCCTTCATAATGTTTCACACTCAACATCAATACACTGTGCATATCTTCTGAGATATGCATTCAAACTGTGTTTAAGACTACACTTTTCCCAATGAACTATAATTTCTTTCTCAAAGTTCTGCAGCAGCTTACAAATTTAATGCTGTTTCTTCTTCTCTAACAAACTTCTTAGACTGTTATCAAAATTGTAGCCAGAATGATTTGGTTTATGCTACCTCAGACCCTATAGCTCTCCAAAACAGCACCAAAATGATCTTAATTTTCTCCAAAGAAAAAGGAAAGGTTAAATGGTACAAACTATATCCTCAAACCTGGTCTCTTAACATTTTATGCTGCTGTCAAGTGTAATCTTCTCTCTTATTTTTTTGCACATGAATATATTTACTTTGCTATATCCTATCCTATAGCCTGTTTCCCACTGAATGGTTTATCCTTTAACTTACTGAAAGTTCTCAAGCAAATGCTAGGTCATTCCTCAACTCACCGTATCAAGTGTCTTCTAGTCATGGCTTTATTTTCCTTTCTGAGGAGGCTTCTAATTCTTTGGCAGAATCTGACCTCCTAGAGTCATCAGCCATCCCTAAGACCAACAAGTAAACTTGGTTGTGTTGATTTATATTGCTCTTTTTCCCCGGATGAACAATAGTTTCAAGAGAAGACAACCACTTATATTTTTGCTTGTCAAATATCTTACAGTTGTTGGCAGTTAGTAGCATTTCATTTGGTATTTAACATGGTGCTTAAAAGGGGAGAAAAAGTAAATAAAGTAGCTTTACCTACTTTTTATATAGCTTATTGTTTAGCATAACACAGGAGGATATCTCCTAGAATTCAGTGCAGATTACATGAATTGTAAGCACACTTTTTTCTTAAAACTGAGGAAACAATGTTGTAAATTTTAAAAGTCAGCTTAATCATAATTTGATAAGTATCAGATACTGAGTTAAATGATGATTTTGTGTAAAAGTGGGCACTTAAAAAATAATCAAACTTTACATTTGGGAAATTAAGAAATGTAAAAGAATCAGAAAATCTTGGGTGTCCTTCTTAATGAAAGCTCTTTTATTAAATCCAGGACTACATCAATTAGTAAATATGATCACCTTCATATATTTTTTCTTTCATTTGTGGTTTATAAAACATTCATATAAAAATATATGTGTGTATATGAAATCATATATAGTATACAGCTTGAAAAAGTAAATGAAAGTGTTTAAAGAAGAAAGGATAATAATGGAGGATCAAGAACAAGAAAAAATAATATAAAAGGACATGAGATGTATATTTAATATGAAATGTATATTTGTATGAGATCTTAAAAATATAAATTATCTGATATGTACATTATATACATTATGAGTATTATAAAACCACAGACTATAATTTATCCTAGTTCCATCCTATGACCAAAGGGCCCTTTTACTAAGAGGAACTTTTTACTATTGAGGAAATAAACTGGCTTCAGTCACTTGCTTCCGAATAGATTATCACACGCAATCAGCATAGAAAAGCGGAAGATGTTCAAGATGACATGTCTATGTCACAGAGGCACCTGCTCTGTTATGTTCATATTCGCTAAAAGTGTAAACCAGATTTCTCTGGCTGTGTGAGACCCGCATTCAGCATGTAGGTTATCTGGTCTTTGTTTATATCTGCTGGTAACACCTGTCTCATTACCTCTAGCTACCCCAAGAGTCTTTCCTGGTATTCAGAAGGCAAGGGCTGATTAGAAGTTTGCAAGAAAGGGCACTGCCATTCTGCAGCATTCCTGTCAGCCACAAAGATGAGACACTTAGTGACGATGAGGGAAAGAGTCAGGGCAAAGTTAGAAATTTTCATGCAACAGAGTGCATTTATTGAGCCCAAACAGTCATAGTATAGCTGTCATTTCCTCATAGCACCATGTCCTTTGCCCTCCCCACCTTGCTCAAAGGAGCTGTCAGATCAAGCAAGGAGGAAAAAATGAAACAAATGCTTTTTCTCTTTCAATTTCCCAGGGGGCGAGCCCTATTGAAATGCCAGTCCTGGCCCTCTTCTTTCGGCACCAACAGATGGCAGACGGCTGTATTCCTTGTGTTTGCTTCCCATTCAGCAAATTGCAGGTCACATCTGGTCTAGCCCTTGCAGGGTCTGAGCAGATGGGAGTTCACATTCTTTATAGGTGGTTGGCTTGAAAAAACAAGGGGGAAAAGGAGCGAAAAAATGAAAGAAAATAGGAATAAAAGGAGAAGAAAGAAACACTTGAAAAGATAAGCAGGAAATCTGAACAGCTGGTATAATTTCAGTACCAGCAACTGTATAGGCAGATCTCAGCCAGCGATGACTGGATCAGAGCCATGCTGGCTATATCCTAGCAGTTCAGGGCAGTAGAGAAAAGCTTCCATATGAGGAAAAGTGGAAGGCCTACAACTCCATTTGCCTTCTAGAGATGCTATGACCTACGCTATTTCCTATACTGAATCTAGAAGCAAGTTTTAGGAAAATCAATTCTGTTTTATTGCATGAAACTACTTCCACTCCATTGTGATAAGGCATTCTAGTTCCTGCAGAAAAACTGTTAAGATTAAGCAGCAAGCGACTAAAAGTCAGTCTTGATAAAACAGTTGGCCAAAGGAACTGTGGCTATTCACTTCAGGTTAGAGAGTTGTTCCTAACCTATGTTTGTCATACAAAAAAATACACTTGAGATGGGCCCAATGCTCACATCAGCCAAGGTCCACATGAAACCATAGAGGAATTGACAAGTTAAGCAAGAGCTCCGATCTGAAGGCACGCCTGGCAACCTGCACCATGGTGATGGTGACAGACACTGAGGACACTCAAAACGTATCAAAGCAGAACTCCAGAAACTGCTGAGAGCTCAACACTAAAGTAGTCTTATAACACACCAGCCAATGCTCAGGGAGCATGGTAGAAGAGAATGTAAGAGCCACAGGGTGGCAAGTATTCAGAGCCATTACTCCCCACACACAATGACTGACTGCTGCTCTCACAACTCATAACCCACAACCCCATGGTGAACACCAGCAATCCTGCTCAGAAGGGCTCTTAGTGGAATGGGAGCAGAGAGGAGGAAAGTGATGGTACCAACGCATGATTTGTCCACATAAAGTTTCTACTTAATAATTAAAATAAGAGCATTTGTGCCATTTCACATTTTACTTAGATTTATTGCATCTAAAAAATCTTTTAATTATTTTTTTTTCTGTATGTAAAATTCACCTTAACTGTCAAATGCACCAAATATGGAAAAAAGCTAACAAAGTGCTTTATAATAAATATAATAAAAACCTGAACTTTAAGTAGAAATGGTTTAGAGGAAGGCTTGCAAGATTTTTCTATTCAAAAACTGACATGGAGAAGTGAGATGTAAAAGGAGATATAAAACAAACATCTGACATTGGTAACACTGAATAGGATATAGTGTCAAATCTAAAGCACATATCTTATACTTAGAATTCTAGTTTTTATAGATTTATTTTTATTTATTTATTTATTAGAGACAGACAGAAGGAGATAGAGAGAGAGAGTGAGAATGGGCACACCAGGGCTCTAGCCCCTGCAAACGAACTCCAGACGCATGTGCCACCATCTGCATTTAGCTTACATGAGGCATGGAAAATTGAACCTGGATCCTTAGGTTTTGCAGGCATGCACTGTAACTGCTAAGCCATCTCTCCAGCCCAGAATACCTGTTTGCAATCTAGTATGTGGTAAACTCAGTACTGGAAAAGAAGAAACAAAGGAGAATGTTAGTACATATACTAGATATGTTACATTGTGGGAGAATGAGGGGGATAAATTATAGTTATATTTTCTTGTACAATCAATTATGCTTGAACACTTGTTTTGAAAAGGTGAATTTGTCCTAATAGATTTATTATATTGGACAACAATTTCTGCATAGCATCAAAATTTACAAGTGTTTATGTACAATTTTGTCTATAAGAATTAGCGGCAAAATGTTGAAAACTACACTTAACCAAATACTAATGTTTTTCCCAAGTTTGAACTCTGGCTATGGAGGAAGTCAGGGAATGGAGAGTGATATGTCAACAAACCATATCAAGAGTTTACAGTATCAGGATTTTTAACAATTTCATGGTGACCTTGATGACTTAAAAGAGTCAGTGTGTCTTCCTTTTCTCCTGTGTGAAAAACATGTGAGAGTAAGGCTCCACTTTTTGGAGTGAAGTATAAACACACAAATTATTTGGAATTCTTCTACCTGAAATATTGGTCTCTTTCCCCCATTTATATCTTTAGTTGATTAATTATCATTTTGCAGGTATGTATATCTGCATTATTTCCTTCAAATATAGCACCACAAGATGATCCAATCTTATCTTTAATATCACTTGTTCCTTTTATTGAAGAATAACATTACAAAATACTTAGGTGCTAGGAGAAATATAAAAATTGTAAATGTATATTCACTTGTATATGTGCATTTATCTATTACCATGTCTTCATGTACATTTTCATACTAACTTAAACATGAGTTCATACTAATATTTCTGTTTGTAAATCATGCTTCTAAATAGTATTTTATGTTGCCTCTTATAACTGAAAATGTAAAATGAAATTCAACAGTGATTTAATCTAAAAACACATTACATAAATCTAGTAGTGATTAGAAACTGTCTACAAAAATCACCACCAAAATTCTTTCCATTGTTATTCTTATTTGTGTTTTCCTCATTCAAAAATCTGAGATTATTTTCTCTCCATCTCAACCAGTATGTGCTTTGCCTATTTGAAAAGGTTGATGTGCTGGTGACCATGCTCTGACAGTTCCCTGGGGCTTCCTCTTTTCTCTCTTGAAACCAAGGTAGCATCCAATCAAATACTTGTCTGCACTCCTGGAGGATCAAAGGCTAATTGTTATAGAGTTGAAATGGTCCAGCCAACAGCCAACACTCAGACTAAACATATAGATACACAATTTAAACTACTGGAATTGCCGGAAAGAACAGTGTCCGTCTGGAAGTTTACACATTAACATAAAAGATGATCAAAAGACTTTCCCAGCACAGGTCATTCAATCATCAGTCATCAGGAATGAAATGTTACACATTGTTTTCTACCACAGACTTTGGAATTTTATAGTGACATTTCATGACAGGTCACCATATCAGTAACACAAAGATGAAACACAAAGTTTTATTTAAATTTGACTTATCAAACTTGATAGGAAGCATTTTAAACTTCATATGGACACCTTCTGTCACTTAGTTTTCTATCCCAGTAAACTGAGGCTGTCTACAACATTCTTAAGCAAGTTTTGGCAAAGGCAGAATTACTCTGAAATCACATGATGAAATCTATCTAGGGGAAATGACTCTGGAAAGATACAATAATACATAAGACTTACTAAACAAAATATACGCTAATGAAGTCTAGAACAAATGTTCCTTCATGTGCAACTTACAATTAGACTCTTCTACATGGTTTGAACACTGGCATTAGTATGAGACAATTGAATCTTGAACATGAGTATTCTTTTTGTTTTTGGAGAGAGACACAGAGAGAGAGAGAGAGAGAGAGAGAGAGGGAGAAGAACAGATAGAGATGGGCGTGCCAACAGCCTCTCAGCTGCTGTGAATGAAATCCAGATGTGTGCGCCTGCTTGTGGTCAAGTGTGGCACTACACCCTTGCGTCACTGCATCTGGCTAAACGTGGGACCTGGAGATTGGAACCAGAGTTCTTAGGCTTAGGAGGCAGGTGCCTTAATCGCTAAGACATCTCTCCACCCTGGACATGAGTATTCTTGTAAAAAGTGCATTATGGGAACAATGCTAATCACATTGTAAATAAAAAAATGACACACATCCCTAAAACTTCACTGACAGTTGTCAAAACATGACCAGTATTAGCTCTACCAAATGTCCAAAAATGTTAGATATTTTTCTACCAATCCACCATAATTTTAAAGCACTAATAGTTGACTCATAATATTGTTGTGTTCATTGAGACTAACCCTTGGACTCAGTGTTCTTTCATTATATTTGTACTGCATGAGAATGCACACTGGCATCATTCGTGAAGTGTTCTGAGGACACAGTACCACAGCCATATGTGGTATCCAGGCTTTCATCATGTTGCTCTTGCGATATACCCTCCACTTCACTATGGACTCTTAGATCAAATAGGTCACCATCGCACTTGGAATAATATTCACCTGGGATATGTAAAAACCTAAAAATTCTCAAACTCCTTTTATGATTGCCTAAAGCAAAAATGATCAGAGACTACTGGAATCTGTATTTCAGGTAATTACAGAGGGTAGACATCCTTTATTCAGTTAAATCGCCAGCAGGGTCTGAAATATGCATTTCACCCCAGTCTATTCAAGATGAAATATTATAAGAGGGAAGTCGTTCAAAATGAAAAGGCTCACACATATATTTACCTCTCAGAGTGCTGTGCAGTGACCTGCCCCTATGCTATCTGAGTTTGGCAGTGATCATGATGGAAGTGTGTGGGTCCATGATGATTTTAGTTTCCCATTCTAGCTTCATATTCATTGTGTGAGAATCAATATCCCCTGTTCAAGGGAAGGAAGGGATGACTCAAGCATTATTAATATTTAACTGTGTTTGGGAAGACAAAATATTTATAATATAAGAATCGCATATGATCTACCTAGAAATTTGCTATGCTGACTCTCCAGCCCTTCAGTGAAGCATTAATGCAGAGATATTAATGAAACAGAGATGCTGTTGCTCATGGGTTTTGAATTCTGGGTTGCAAGCTGGTGGCAATTGAAGAAAAATGGATAAGCCTTTGAGTGATGTACCTTTAGTGGAAAGGGTGTGTCATTGGGGGCGGGCCTTGGGAATTTATCATCCAGAACTTTTGCCAGTGTTGGCTAACTCACTGCTTTCACTGTACTACTAATCTGTGACCATGTGAGACATCTTTATGCTTTTTGCTATGCATTTCCTACCATGAAAAAACTTCACATCAAAACTGTAAGGTGAAATAATCCGCCTTTTCCCCAATAAGCTGCTCTGGTTGTGGGTTTTGTCTCAGCAGCAAGAAGGTAACAGATGCAGATGCCTTGGATTTTTCTACAACCAGTCAGCAAAATAGAAAGATAAACCAAATTGAGTTGTCAGCTCTCCATCTGAAATGTTTACATTGCTACGAAGAAGCTAAAAATTAACTATACCATGGGAAGATCCAGGTTTTATTGCTGGCATTAGAATTTGAGAGGATAAATTCTAGTCAATTTATCTAAACTTCTATATTTTTGCTATGATTAATAGGTTGTAGCAAGAGAATGTCACAATAGGAGGACATGAAAATAAAATAGAGTTAACAAACTCAAACAATGTAAAGGTCAGCTTCTTTATGAGAAGACAAATATAGATGCATGTAATTAAAGCACAGGCTCAGAAACATACTTTATATACTGTCTGGTTATCCCCACAACCAGTGAGAAGCCGAAAAGAATGTTGAGGAAACTTTCTCCTGTCATTGCCAATGCTCTTCTGCATAGATTTAGACATGCTATGAATCTTTGAATTAAATCATTTACTTCTGTAAATTGAAGTCCATAGATGAGTGTATTTATGAGTTCTTAATTTTGGAACATGGTTGATAGTCCATGTGGAGTAAGTGTATATGAAAACACAGTAGTAATAATAATTACATTCTATCTTCCCACATTCAAGAGAGAGCATGATGTTAATCCCAACATCCATATGTGTTTTTGCAGAGTTCTCAGTTATTCAAGTATTACTCTGTATTTTTTTTCTCTTTTAAACATTTGCTTTAATATTGGGTTGCAGTTTTTTTTCTTTTTCTTTTTCTTTTCTTTTTCTTTTCTTTTCTTTTCTTTTCTTTTCTTTTCTTTTCTTTTCTTTTCTTTTTTTAACAGAAGTGGGCTCTGACTATAGATTGTCTGGCCTAATGCTTCTCTGTCAGTATATTTGGAGATTGTATTTCCCAAGGAATCTTAGAACAGATGTGGCATTCATAGCCATTTACTCTGACAATAAGTATGTATATATAGGTGTTTGAGTCCCAGTGACAGAACAAATTAATCACATAAAACCTCTATAAAATGTAAATGTAGCTGGCGTGGTTGTGCATGCATTTGATCCTAGTACTTGGTAGGCATAGGTAGGAGGATCACTGTGAGTTCGAGGCCATCCTGAGACTACATAGTGAATTCCAGGTCAGCCTGGACCAGAGTGGGAAAAAAAAAAAAAAGCAAATCTTTTGGAGTAGTAAGTTATTCAAATTTTCCTGTTGGCACTAACTCAAAGTTTGAGATATGATAAACCTGTCCTGTAAAATAATGATGGTATCTTGCTAGATATTTAAATACTTTGGAAGCCATCTAGAATAGAAAAAGAGCTGACCCAAATATCATGTAACAAATTTATTTTGTCTTCTCATACTTATATGATTTTCAGTTCTACATTTCATGATCGCTGCTATTTTGTTTTATAGTACATGTTATGGTCTACATTTTTCAACTTGCTAAATGCTTTCAAAAATGGGTCATTAGCATTTATTTGAAGAGATTATATATTTGAATCTCTTTCTGAGTTTTCTTTTAAACTTTTTGCCTGCATACATAGTGTACAATGTGTATGTATATGTGTACCCAAGTGTGAGGGTGAACCTATGTATGCAGGTTATGGTGCATATGTTTGCATGTGTGTTTTGGAGGTCATAAAATTGCCTCAGATTCCATCCTTAGGTATCCCTGTCATCTGTTTTTGAGACAATATCTTTCACTAGTGTGATGCTCACCAATTACACTACACTCTGCTGCATTCTACCTCCCCAACACTGGAATGAGATGAAAGTTTTGCATGGGCACCTGGAACTGAACAGAGTTCTTCATTTTTGTGAGCCAATCATTTCATTAAGTTCGCTAGTTCCTTTGCTGCTCTTCCTGAGTTTTCATTCAATTCCTTTGGATGAAATTCAGAAGCTTCCAATTTTGCTTCTAACTCATTTCCCTCACTCTCCAGTAAGTCTCTCTGAATAATTGTCTCAGAAGAAAGGAGACATAAACTTTAAAATCCTTTCCTGACAAATATATTCAATTTGATTTGAACAGCAGGAAGTGTTCTCAAAATTATAAGGTGTATCTCCGAAGACAATAAAAACAATCAATCATCCAAACAAACAAGAAAATCTAGCATCTAGACCCAAATCTTCCCACTTATATCATGAACATTACAAAGATAACTGGTATACCAACATCAGTATGACACTGTATTCAGAAGTTATATCTTAGTAGAATGATGTAAAAAAATAAGTGTTAAAACAGAAAGGAGGGTTGGAGGAATGGCTTAGCAGTTAAGGCACTTGCCTGTAAAGTCAAAGGACCCAGGTTCGATTTCCCAGGACCCACATAAGCCAAATACACAAGGTGGTACATGTGTCTGGAGTTTGTTTGCCATGACTAGAGGCCTTGGTGCACCCAATTTCTCTCTCTCTCTGCCTGTCTCTTAAATGAATAAATAAATGAATAAATAAATAAATAAATAAATAAATAAACAAACAGAGAGGAAAATTCAACCATCCCTATTCACAGATGTCATAGTTTTATGGACAGAAACTCCTAACACTTTCATACATACATACATACATACATTATTAATTAATTAATTTAGATTTACTTCAGAGAGAGAGAGAGGAAGAGGCAGATAAAACAAATGGGTGCTCCAGAGCGTCTAGCCATTGCAAACAAACTCCAGAAGCATGTGCCACTTTGTGCATCTGGCTTATGTGGGTATTGGGGAATTGAACATGAGTCCTTGGGCTTCACATAAAAGCACCTTAACTGCTAAGCCATCTTTCCAGGCCAAATTATAAATTAAAATAGCATTAATAAATAAGCAAAATTACAATATGGAAAATTTACTTTTATGTACTAGAAAGGAGAAGTTTAATAATTATTGTTTTAAGATTCAGTTATGAAAACAATAATAAGAGCATAATGATTAGTAATACATTTAATAAAAACTGTCAAGAATTATATAAAGTAACCACCAAATCGTGATTGTAGAAATTAAAGAAGAGGTAAATAAATGGAAAGACTTGGGCTTATGGTCATGTTAGATTTTAAATATGAAGTATCCATAAAAAGGCTTTGTCCCCAACTGCTGGCACTATTGAAAGATGATGGCATCATGGGGCACCACTGAGGAGATCCTACTGAATGCTCAATTGGGAGCTGGAGTCTCGCTGGATGAACATGTCACTGGATTTGTGTCTTTCAAGTTCTACCTGGTCCAGGGTTCCGTCTTGTCTTCTCTCTACTTCTGGGTAAAGTTAATTGAGCAGACATCTCTGCTACATTCTCCTGCTGCTGGGTTTGACTAACCCCACTTGGGTACAAAGTCATAAAACCATCAAGAGTGCCATGGACTGAATTTCTGAATCCATTTTGTTTTTTTCCTTTAAGTTTATTTGCTCAGGTATTTATGTCACACTGATAAGAGGTGATTAACAGAGATTAAAATGTCAATAGTTAATCTAAAAAGGGATTTTATCATTATAAAAGTAAAATCAAAAGTAAGTAGTAACAGATGAGATAATTCTAAAATTCTTTTATGAAGCAGTAAGCACTCATTATCAAAAGAAAAGAAAAACAAGACAGAAGGGCTTACACTGTTTCAATTCTTCCTACCAAGCTGTTGTGGTGAAAACAGTATGAAGGTGGCATATGGTAGATACATAGATCAATGAAGTAAAAGGGGAGTGGCTGGCAACAAATCCAAGAATCCATGCTCAGTTAATTTGTGAGAAATGCTTTAAGAATATTGTAACAGTGAAAGAATACTATTTTTGCCAAATTGTGTGAGGTCAACTAAAGATCCATCTGGCAAATCATGAATCCTCAATAGAAATAAAATATCATGGGTTCTTTATCCATAACAGGGTGTTAATTTAGGGCTGGATGGATGGCTTAGCGGTTAAGGTGTTTGCCTGTAAAGCCAAAGGTTCAATACCCCAGGACCCATCTTAGCCAGATGCACAAGGTGGTGCACGTGTCTGGAGTTTGTTTTCAGTGGCTGGAGGCTCTGGCATATCTATTTTCTCTCTTCCATTATCTCTCTCCTCATTCTCTCTCCTTTTTCTCTGTCAAATTAATTAATTAATTAATTAAAAATCATGATAAGTGAAATAATCTATACATAAAAACCTATATATTTTTAATTACATTTATATGAGATGTCTATCATGGCCAAGATATCAGAGAAGTGATAAGTTTTGGGGCACAAGATTTCTTTCTGTGGCAATACAAATATATTAAAATTAGATAGTGGTTATACAATGTTGTAAATGTTCCAAAAACTACTGAGTTTTACTCTTTGTAAATATATAAGATCAATATTTTCTGCTGCATAAATTTATATGAATTAAAATAATATGTATATTAAGCTGACATAAGATTTTATAATTAAAGTGTAACAAGATATAACTTATTTACTTCAGCTGAAACCATGAAACATAGTGAAAAAATCATTTGAAATTAAAATTACCTTTGCTTATGAAACACATTAGGCATTTACAAAGTAATGAAAACTTTCTTTTCTATCTATAGTACAGTTTACCTCGATGAGCATATTTATCTGTATTGTGTTTACAAATTAAACTTAATGAGCTAAGAGCTAATTCTCATTCTTACTAAATAAAAAGTATCTGAATGCAGAGACATTCTCATGCCATGATACAGAACCAGGAAGAAAATAAGACTTTGTACCAACAAGTAACTTTTAGAGATTGTCACTCAGTGTGAACAATGCTGCTGCTGCTTATCCAACTCCCCATTTCCACAGCAGTGTCCATTTGTGAGCTCAAACTCGTGTTCCATAACTGCAGTTACATAGCCGAGGATGTGTGCACAGGCCTGCTACAGCTCATCACTGAGGTACCATAATTAGCATCTTTCTTAGACTATGAATCACACAATCTGGGAAGCCTGAGGCTACATTTAAAGGAAATAACAAATCTAGCTTCTCAGGTACAATAGCCACCCCAGTCAAGTGCTCCATGACAGCTTTTCTTAGGCACTGCCCTGGGTAATTCCAATACTAGAACATCTCCATCAGTGTGGAACTTTTCTTTGTGCAATACTTACTATTCAGTATATTTTTATGAGTATTTTAAATACAGATTTAATGGGCAACACATATGATTTGAAAATTGTTTAGTGGACACATTAGGATAGTAAAAGGAAATAGATTAGACTATTTCAATTATGTATTTTATTTGACTCAATAAATTTAAAATTGCATAATTTCAATGGTTGTCTACTGTAAAATTATTAATGGGAAAGTTTTACATTTTCATAAGTTTGAAAAACTTAATATGCATTTTACATTGGTTTTACCCCTCAGATGGAAAAGCCATGATTCCATTCTCAATACGATTAGTAGCTGCCATGGAAGACTCTGAGTCCTGGAAAAATAATTTCCATCATCTTTGCAAGCATTCTGACTTTTTGATGTGACAGTGATTTAAACTAATTCATTTCATTCTTCAAACAAAGCCAATTTTATTAAATGTGCCCCTTATTTACAGCTAATATAATGCTAAATTAACTTCCCATATAATGTAAAAATAAAGCAGGCACTTATTTATATTTCTACTTCAGAGTAAAATTTTATTAACCCTTTTCTTTCCATAGGACTGTTGGTAGCCAAGCTTCCTTCTAAAGGTTACTACATATAGAAGTTGGAGCTTTTTTTAAAGCATTTTTCAAATTTCAGATAAATTGATGTAACTACATATCCTGATAAAGCTATTAAAACATGTGAGTTCCTTTGCCAATTGTTTTAAGACAGCATTGTTCACCTTCATTAAAATGGTCTGTGTATTGAACCTTTCTTGGCTACTACACTACCTGAGTTCCATCATTTTCAAGATGAAACTTATACAGACAATACCGCCATTCTCACTGGGAATAAAGTGGTCGCCTTCATGCTATTTGATTCATGTTCTTTCAAGGAGTACTTGACAATCATGCCATTCCTGAATGGAGATAAGAGATAGACACATAATCTGAGTAGACCTTTGGTCATTATGAACATGTCCTCCTCATTGTATGGTGTCCTTATACAGATATTGGAGGGTTTTTCTTTAATGACCTGTTTGGTTTCTATTTAAAAATCCAAATGTGGTGCTGGAGAGATGGCTTAGCGATTACAGCATTTGTCTGAAAAGCCAGAGGTTCCCAATTTGACTCTCCAAAACCCATGTAAGACAGATGCACAAGGGCACATGCATCTGGAGTTTGTTTGAAGTGGTTGGAGGCCCTGGTGCATCCATTCTCTCTCCCTATCTCTCTCTCCCTAAATAAATGAAGAAATAAAATATTTTTAAAAATCCAAACACTTCTTTGAAATCCATTCAAATAATATATATTTTTTAAATTTTAATAAATGATGGACATACTTGGACAGAGGAAATTTTACCTTAATTTGTCCATTTTCTACCTCAAAATTTTAATATTTAACTAAGTCACATGATTATCTGTCTTCATAAGTAATTTATACCAATACTTTCATGTAGCAGTATATAAAATCTGAGGCTGTATCCAAAAAGATTCCTTTCTCAAAAAAAAAAAAAAAAAGAGAGAGAGAGAGAACTTTAGAATGGAGTCTATCTGAACAGCATTTTTAATGAGCAACATAGGGGATGCTACTTCTCCACTTGATTTCCAGCACCTGTCCAGAGACAAACGCATCAGTAGGTAATTTATTTCTTTGCCTACTTCTTTACCCATGTTATATAAGAAAATCAACCCATTAAATTAGCCCCCCCCAAAAAAAATAGTCATGATGGAATGAGCAATATTAAAACCATTCTCCTATTTTAAAATAAAAAATAGCATAATTTTTAAGCCAGCATAAAAGGATTGAAATTTTACATTTGTTGCTTTTTTTTTTTTTTAATGTTTCTCTAATGATAAGGGAGTTTCTGTTGATTTCTACCTTGCTGTGTTATTTTATCACAAAAGTGTTTAGCTTTTTGGCCATAATGGTGTTTTTCTTTTATATCTTGAAGTAGTCATTTATTTTCTGCCCTTTCTTTTCTTACCATGATATATTGTATTAATTGATTTTCACATAGGAATTATACTTGCTAGATTTAAATCCCAGATGGTCATTACATATGATGTTTTTTTTAATGTGTAGGTGAATTTTATTCAATAATATTTCATTGGAGGCTTTCAAATCAATATTCTCAAAGAATTTTAATTCAATAATTTTTTTTTTTTTTTTTTTTTTGGAACGGCTTTCAAATCAATATTCTCAATGCTAATCTTCTCTGTATCGTTCCAATTTTAGTATATGTGCTGCCGAAGCGAGCACTAATCCTCTTTTCTTGCAGTGTTTTTGTCTGACTTTGTTACTCACCAAAATGGTAGACTGCTACAATGATTTAGTGAATATATGCTCCTCAGTCCTCTTCATTTCTTTTCAAACTTTCCAGAAGGATTGATGGTAGTTGTTAAATCTTTGGTGGATTTCACTTTTGAGGCTATGGTTTTTCTTTCCTAGGAGATGGTCTTCACCAGCCACAGCTAGTGTAGCTAAAGCAGCTGCCAATTCCCAAGTGTCTGTCTTCACTGAGAACTTTACCTCCTCACATTCATTGTGTGAATGAGAATTCTCATCCTTTGTCTTAACGTGCAACTGCTCTTCCAGCATTTCTTGCAGGGGAATTTTGGTCATCACCATTTTCCCCAAATTTCAATCTCAGAGCATCTCCCTTTACATCATTTTGAAGGGGAGTTTCTGCATACAGGTTCTTGCTTGGTAATTCTCTTTTCCTCTTCATGTTTTGTACATATTTTAGGAACCAGAGCATTTGAAACTCAATGAAAAAACTATTTCTAAGAGATTCTCTATTTTGTCACAGTTTGCATATATATGTATATATAATTTAGTTTGTATTTTTAAATATTTATTTATTTATTTATTTATTTATTTATTTATTTATTTATTTGAGAGAGAGAGGAAGAAGCAGAGAGAAAGAGAGAATGGGCATGCCAGGGTCTCCAGCCACTGCAAACGAACTCCAGACGCATGCATACCCTTGTGTTTCTGGCTTACGTGGCTCTTGGGGAATCGAACCAGGTTCCTTTGACTGCGCAGACAAATACCTTAGCCACTAAGCCATTTCCCCAGCCCTTGTTTGTATTTTTGATACTTGTAGAGTATCTGTTGTTACTTTTGTGTCTCTGGGACGAAACACCTGACCAAAAGCAGACAACAGAAGAAAGCATCATTATAGCTGAGGGAAAAAAAAAAAGAAAAAGAAAAAGAAAAAGAAAAACCTGTAGAACATTGTCTGGACATCATCTCTTTGCCAAAGCAGGTTGAAAACAATAGGAAGAGAGTGTACTGAGGTCTGGCAAGGGTGAGGGGGCTAGGTATAGCACCTCTAAACTCACCCTCGCCAACATATCTCTTTCAGGAAGGCTCCACTACCCAAACTGCTACCAGCAGGTGACCAAACATTCAAAACATGTAAGTTTATGAGGAACATCTGATTCAAACCACCATATTCTGTCCCTGGTCTCCATAGATTCACAACTATCTCAAGATGTAAAAATGCTTTCTTTATAACTTTAAAAGTCCCCATTGATTTTATTAGTCACAACACTGTTCAAAAGTCCAAGGTCGAGGCTGGAGAGATTGCTTAGTGGTTAAAGCACTTGCCTGAGAAGTCTAAGGACTCATGTTTGACTCTCCAAGTTCCAAGTAAGCCAGACACATAATGTGACACAAGCATGCAAGGTCACACATGTGCACAAGGTGGCACATGTGTCTGGAGTTCAATTAGAGTATCTGGAGGCCATGGCATGCCAATTCTCTCTCTCTCTCTGTCTCTCTGTCTCTCTGTCTCTCTCTCTCTCTCTCACACACACACAGAATGATAAAAGTAATAATAATAAAAAAGTTCAGTCTCATCTGCAACTCATGAAAGTCTCTTAACTATAAACCTATAAATTTGAAACATGAACAATGGGCATCAAAAGGCTGAACCAATGCAAGATCAAAAACAAAGCAATCATCAGCAAGAGTGATTAAGTTCTGGCAAGGAGGAACTGGGCTATAGCAATGTAGGCTCACCCCCAACCACACAGTTTCTGCATCCAGGCTCCATCTTCCAAATTGCCACTACCTGGGGTATAAGCCTTCAAGACACAAGAGTATATAGTGGACATCTAATTCAAACCATAACAGAAGCTCTGTGTACCTTTTCCTGAATTCATATGATAACTCTCTAAATTCTTCAATATACAAGAGATTCCTAGAACTTAAACATCTGCCTTTCAAAAATAGAAAAAAAAAATGTAGGGAAAAATTGAAAGGAATTGCAATAATGTCTGCATTTTTAACCCTAGAAATGATTTGAGCTGGAAAGCAAGCAATCTGCAGCTAGGGCCACCAATAAATAAATAAATAAATAAATAAATAAATAAATAAATAAATAAATAAATAAATAAATAAATAAATAAGAATGAAAAACAAAAAAAGAAAGTATGCCTGCAGCAGCTAATTCTGAAGCATCAGAGCATAGATCCCTCCTACTTAGAGCACAGGGCTCTTGTTGACCAAAAGAGCTCCTACAGATTACCTGACTACCTGGCAGTTATTTAGGAATCACACAGGGGGCTCCCTGCCAGGAGGCTGCTCAAGTAGGGAAGGACAGCAGCTACCTTTGGTAAGAGTGGAAATAGACTGAAATAGCGAACAATGTAGCATACTAGCATCCCCACTGGAGTCTGTGATCTTTTAAATTGGCTCTAGAGTTCCAAAAATGTCATGTTAGATTATCTGATACTTATTGTCTTTGAAGGAAAGCTGAGTCTATGTATTTTCTAACCCACCTGGTGTCCAATTTTCTACTTGTGGATTGATTTTTTGCAATACTTTTTAAGTTTTATTTTTGAGACAGAGAAGGAGGAAGAGAGAGGGAAAGCGCGAGAGAGAGAGAGAGACATTGTGCTAGGGCCTTTCAGCCGCTGTGAACAATCTCCAGACATGTTCAGCCCCTTGTGCACTTGTGTGACATTGCATGCTTGCGTCATTTTTGAGTCTGGCTATATGTTGGACCTGGAGATTAAAACAAGCATTCTTAGGCTTCTCAGGCGAGCTTCTTAACCACTGAACTGTCTCTCCAGCTCTTGACTTTTATTTCTTTGAAGACAAAACCTTTAAAAAAGTATCAGCTTATAATTTATGTAATTCTATTGATGAAAGACTGAATGTTTGCGCTGGAGGGATGGCTTAGAAGTTAAGGTGTTTGCCTGAAAAGCCAAAGGACCCAGGTTCGGTTCCCCAGGACCTATGTTAGACAGATGTACTAGGTGGCCTATGTCTGGAGTTCATTTGCAGTTGCTGGAGGCCCTGGTGATACCATTATCTCTCTCTCTCTCAATCTCTCTCTCTCTCTTTCACTCTCTCTCTTTCTCTGTCTTTCTCTCTGTCAAATAAATAAATAAAAATAAAAGTTAAAAAAAATGAATGTTCATTAGAAACATAATGTCTGAATGCATCTTTTGTTTTCTGTTACTTATTTTTAGCCTCATATCTGTTTCCTAAACTTTTGCCTTAGTGTAAAATATGATCAAATATACTAAGTATTAGCTAGCAACCTGTAGCCTCACAGTAAACCAGAAACCAAAAACCAACACCCCATAAGAAGTCAAATTTTAACAATGTGATAATAGAAAAATCTGCATTCTGGGGCAGATAAGAGTTTTAGATGAGACCCTAGTATAATATTGTTTGGATTGATACTTAGTACACAAATTCAAGATTGCTGGGAAAGTATAAACTTGGCACAATGTTGCATTCTATTATCAACTCACTTACAGGAGACTAATTTGTCATGAAGCCAAAATTTATATTGTATGCAGATTTTTATCATTAAATTATACTAGATTTCTAATTAGAGAAAATAAGTATGTATAGATAAGTAATTTCTATATATATTTTTTTTTCCTCTCACATTGCATACTTTTTCCTACAGTTTTCTCCTTAGTCTATTTGAAATAATAAGTCATATGCATGTGTGAGCCCAAAGTGTCATCCTCTTATTGTTTTTTCATTGTTTTTCTTTGGCTGGTTGGTTTTGACTGTGATGGGGCTTAAAATTTGTGTATACCTTGTTAGTATATTTGTCTATCCTCGAGCTCCATTCCCAGACTCATACATTTAAATTAATCAAGTCATTTAAATGAACAATATAATATGGTTCATTTATAATCTTTGATTGTAAAATTAAAATGAAAATTTTTGTGTATAAATATAAGAAATTGTACTTCTCAAATCAAAGAATATCTAGACACTGCAGATTATTACTACATTACTTTCATAACTAAGAGGTTTTTGAGTCTTAAAACAGATGTATGCTTAAAGATATTTATACCTACTTAGTATTCTTGTAGGATACAAAATGAATTAGTTTATTACATTGTTGTTGACTTGATTTTGATTTGTATTTTAAATGAAGTTTCAATGAAAATAGGCATGCCCACATTTGTGATCCTATCCAACAAATAATCTGTTTAATAGGAGCCACTGAAAAAGAATAGTGTACTGGCAATATCTGGCCACCTATAATGTTTTTATCTGTATTCAGCTCACAACAATCATTTTTATGGACTAGGGTACTAACTGAGAACTTTGCAATATTCTCATATAACAAAATATTTTGTGTTTCATAGAAGTATAAAATTCTTAATTCCAAGCTTCTATGTTAAATGTAAAACATCACCTTACCACAAGGCTTAAAATGAACATGACATACTACGAATTCTGTGCATATATTGAAATCCCAGTCATAGGCAGAGGAGTTACCAGTACATATGGATGGGTGAAGTATGCAGAACTTCAACTCTCTCCACCAGCTATTTTAATCAGAACCATTTTATTGCATCATATAGATTTTCAAAATTGTTGCAACCTTACAATTCCTTATTTTTTTTTCTCTAGAAATAGGAAGCATATAGCACAGTTAGCAACTATTAACAGAGGTGGATAAGTACAAAACAACATAATGATTAAGTGTTTACTTTTTATAACATAGTACATGATTGACAGCTGAATTTTTTTCTTGTGAATTTTTTATATAAACTTGAACATTTGTTAAAGCCATAGCCTTTTAAAAGTTTGTTTTATAATTCATATTATAAGTGAAATGCATGTAAGTTTTATTTTTTAGCTTGTTAAACTGAGAATAATTGTCTCTGGAATGATATACTCAAATAGACTTTCATGTAGGGGATGAGGTAGGTACAAAATAAATATAGAAATTCATATTTTGATCCTTTTCCATGGTGCTGATGAGTTTAGTACAGTTATCAAGTTCAAGTAAATAGAATGTCAAGTATATGTATGCTGCTATCACATTGTAGTATCAAGGTAATTGATGGTTGTGTTATCAAGACATATTGAAAAATCAATAAAAAATAGGTTTCTGGACAGGTATCTCCTCTGTTAAAAGCTTGAAAAATCCTGCTGTCCCGGGGTTCAATTCCCTATTCACAACATTAAAGCCAGATGGGTATTTGTTTGCAACAGCAAGAGACCCTGATCACTCATAGATGCACACATAAAGGAATGAATGAATGATTAAACAAATAATTGTGTTGTAGCTGTAACAAAATGAGATTAGAGCCAGGTGTGGTAGCCAATGTTTGTAATCCCTTTCACGAGGGAGGCTGAAGCAGGTAGATCACGAATTCAAAGCTCTCCTGGAATAGCAACATATTGTCTCACAATCAAATAATTAGCTGATTAATTGAGAAAAAAAAAGTGACCATCCAGTTGTTTTATTTTTGATAGTGAAGTCATTGAAAACTACATATTTCCTGTTTAATTAAATTTAGCCAAAAATTAAAATTAAATGGAAAAAAATAAGTGAAAGTAGTTACCACTGAAAAAATAAGAGAGATTTAACAATGATATAAATATAAACTTATTCTTGCTATAACACAAAATGCAACATCCTGAAAAATTCTAAAGCTAATATTATTACTAACTTCCTTGAAAATGCTACACTACAGCACTTTGTTCTCTACACAAGAAATTAAAGAAACTACTAATTATTTAGATACATGCAACGATAAAAGCCAAATTTGGTTTGTTATAATCTGTACTTTGAAAAGAAAATTATCTACAGAGACCCTTATCACCTTTAAAAATTATATACAGTGTTTATACTTAAGATAATGCTGAATGTTTATTTGAATTACCAGTCTTAGCAAAAGGATAGCCTCGTCATGTTTATATACTCTACATTCATCATTTAGGAGAGCCATTCATTTACTTTCATATCTACCCTGTTCCCAGTCTCCTTTAATTCCTACTCCCTTGTCTTCCAGAACACTGTTCTAATTTGGAGCTATTGGCAATGAGAGAGCTATGCTTTCATCTTTGCTTTTTTCCTTAGCCTGACATGAAGCTACATCCTTTTCACAGCTCTTCTTCATTTTGCCTGTTTATGCTATATTGATGCTTCTCTTTAGCTGCCTTCTCAAGCTATATTTCACACTACTTTCAGCATTCTTCATATGCAAGAATGAGTTTCATTTTGGTCAATGGAAGAAACCAGATGGGGGACTTTCAAGACCAGAGTGGTTTACTTTCTTTCCTTCATTATCACCTGTGCTGGAATGTCACTTTTCATCTCTTTGTCAAATAAGTTTTATCACTTTTTTTTTTTTTTTTTTTTTTTTTTTTTTTGCATAGCAACAAACTTCTACTTTTTCTTTGTAGATATGGTCATTTATCTGACCAAACATATCTTGGAGAATTTTTCAGAACTGATAGAAAAATCTGGATGTTTCTTCTTTTGCACTTCCCAGCAAGTGTTCACAAAGAAGGTATAGGAGGACATTTGGTCACCAGCTTGTTGAGGTCTCCTCTGTCCACAGGTACAGAATGGTATTTTTATGTGGTGTGAGCGTTTCATCAATGTCTACATTTAATAATTTTAACAAATATAAATTATAGATTTTGACATAACAAAACCAAATAATCATTTTATGTCTTTAAGAACATTTAAGGGAAAAGATGTTCTATATACTAAATACATCAAGATAACAAGCTTGTATAAAAATCATTTGTGTTATATTTACATAGTTTCAAAAACACATTAGCCATATACAGATAAATATGTCTTTGTGAATCAGTATCTATAATGGGGCACAAACTGAATTAGTATTATTGGTTATAAATGAATTTACATACGTACACAATATTAATAGTCTGAACTCTTCTGTTTTATATATAAAACTAAGTGCAGGGAAGTGGTAGGAATATATTTTCTTTTTAAAGAATTTTACTTACTTAGAAAATTTTACTTACTTAAAAGAGAGAGAGAGAGAGAGAGAGAGAGAGAGAGAGAGAGAAAAAAGAGATGGACAGAGAGAATGGTCTCCAGCCACTGCAAGAAATCTCCAGATTCATGTGCCATTTGTGAATCTGGCTTTATATGGATAGTGGTGAATCGAACCTAGGTTGTTAGGCATTGTAGGCAAGCACATTAACCACGGAGACATCTCTCCAGCCCATACTTTATTTTTTTTTTCCCACAAAAATCACTATAGTTTAGGAAATTAATAATAGCATGCATCCTTGGCATGCTCATTTATTTCAAGGCAAACACAGGGCAAATTTTTGACTGTACAGATCAGCATCTCAGAAATTCTGTTCTTGACTATCACACACACACAAACACACACACAGAATATTTTAATCTAAATTCTCTACCCTATTAATATCACTTGAGCATACCAAGTTATACACTATTCTTCTTTAACTGTCCTCAGTATTACTTGAATTATGATGCCGTATTAACAAGTATGTGTTGGTTTTTGCCTAGAAAATGTCTGAAATCATAAAGTAATTCTCAGAGGAAGGGGACTCACAATCTATGAATTACAGAGACACACTGTACCAACTGCCATCCTAGAGACGAGCTCTTTTGCTGTTAGAAGACACATTTTGCATTTCCTTTTCCCCCCATTCTTTACACTCTTACTAACTTTACAATTACAATTTGAGAAAGAAACTGAAAAGTACCCTTAATTCTGATTAACAAAATACAAGTTATAACCACCAATAAAAAGAGGAGCAGAGAGAGTCTAGATAGAAGATGGAAAAAAAATGTAACCTTCTTAAAACCTTGCACTCGGGCAGATAACTTCCAAGCCCAGAGTTTGGTTGTCCCCCAGAGTGAGCTGTTAGTCAGGAAGACCCATGATGGCCCCAAAACAACGAAGCACGTTGCCAAAACACCTGATTACCTGCCAAAGCTAAAAGCTAAGACCCTGTCGATGAAGACACCACAGGCCTTGGTCACAGGGCATCAGGTTACCATGCTGCAACCAAAAGGAAAACTAGCTCCCTCCTGGCTAGCTCCTATATTATTGGAAAGAACTATGGAAGGAGCTGGAAGAAAATTGTCCCCAACAGCATGAATAAGCAGGGAAACCCTGCAGATTAAGAAAAGAAATCACACTGTGCAGTAGTGGCACTCAGCCTCTGTGGGTAGCCAATTGTTCTCTGCTTGGACATGAGGCCTGCTCAGTGGGACATTACTCATTTCTGGTACTGGAAACCAAGTCAGATTCCCATAGTCAGGAAACTCATACTTCAGAGAGAAACAGTCAATGCTTTCTGGAGAAGGAGAGTGGGTTTGGGAACCACAACTCTCAAATAAGTCTGCATACCCCCTTTAACCCAAGCCGCTCTCACTTTTAGTTTAGAGATGCTGCTTTATTTTACAGATGGCAGAGAAAACAGAGGAAGTGGAGATACATAGATACGAAGATAACAGACTGCCCATCATGAGACTTGCCACCGTTTTTATATCTGCCAGGTCCCAGGAGAACTTTCAGTAGCAGCAACAGCAGGAACACAGCTCTTACTGCTAATCTTGTAACCAGCTCCAGGGAAATGGTGGCAGACATGATGATCAAGCACAACCTATCCAAGCAGAAATCCAAGCAGAGGCTGCAAAAATCTCAACACTAAATCAGACTGCCAACAGGCCTGCCATGGCTCAGGAATCATTGTTGAAGAGGGAACAGAAATATTATGAGAGCTACGGAGTGTGTGGGAATACCCAGAAGCATGGTCCTCCACTGTCCCATTGGGACTGAATGAGGCCTTCATGAGCTCACAGTAAATCCCATAACCCCATAGTGGAGGGCCTCAGGGAAATGAGAACAGGGGAGAGTGAAAAAAAATTCTGTAAAAATAAATTTAAAAAAAGAAAAAGAAAAGTACATGACAGGAAAGCTTGTAAGAAATGGTCTTTTGGAAAAACAACTGTGGGATGGCAATCTGTTTAGGGCTGGAAAGCAGTCACCTTATTTGGAAGGGGGTTTGCTAATGTGGAGTGAGTAGAGTTCCTTCATTTCCAAACGGAGAATGAAAAAAATGGAATTGTTTTTTCCTCCAATATTTTACTTACTGCTCTAGCCATGAAACTAGAATATTCTTAAAAGTTCTATGACTAGAAAGACTGTAAGGAACTAAAAAAGTCAGACATAATCTAAGACGAGCTGTGATACAAGTAATGGGAGTGAAACAATTATAAGAAAAAAAAACAATTAAAGTGTAAATTTTTATTCACCAGTATCTTGACTATAGCTATTGTTTTAGTAGCTACATCCATGACCTACATGAAATGGAGAAATAATTTAACAATTTAAAAAATAAACTGAGGTCTGGAGAGTTGCCTAGTGGTTAAGGCACTTGCCTTCAAAGTCAAAGGACCCAGGTTCAATTCCCCCTTACCCACGTAAGCCAGATGCACAAAGTGGTGCATGTATCTAGAGTTTGTCTGCAGTGGACTAAGGCCCTGGCACACCCATTGTCTCCCTCACTCTCTCTTTCTCTCTCTGTCTGCCTCTCTTCCTCCCTCTCTCTTTCTTTCTCTCTCTCTCTCTCTCAAATAAATTTGTGAAACTGAAATTTTACTATTTTGGTTTTGAAGGGTATGTGTAGTGTGTGGTGTGTGTAAGTATTGCATTGTGGTTTGTGTGTGTAGTGTGTGCTATGTGTAAGTATTGTATTGTGGTTGTGTGTGTAGATTGTGCTGTGTATAAGTATTGTATTGTGGTTGCGTGTGTAGATTGTGCTGTGTGTAAGTATTGTATTGTGGTTGCATGTGTAGATTTTACTGTGTGTAAGTATTGCATTGTGCTTGTGTGTGTCGTGTGTGCTGTGCGTAAGTATTGTATTGTGGTTGTGTGTACTGGGTGCTGTGTGTAAGTATTGTATTGTGGTTGCGTGTGTACTGTGTGCTGTGTGTGTGTAAGCATTGTGGTTATGTGTAGTGTGTATGTTGTATTGTGGTTGTGTGGGTACTGGGTGCTGTGTGTACTGTGTGCTGTGTGTATTGTATTGTGGTTGCGTGTGTTGTGTTTGCTGTGTGTAAGTATTGTATTGTGGTTGTGTGTGTAGATTGTGCTGTGTGTAAGTATTGTATTGTGGTTGCATGTGTAGTGTGTGCTGTGTGTAAGTATTGTATTGTGGTTGTGTGTGTAGTGTGTAAGTATTGTATTGTGGTTGCGTGTGTAGTGTGTGCTGTGTGTATGTATTGTATTGTGGTTGCGTGTGTAGATTGTGCTGTGTGTAAGTGTTGCATTGTGGTTGTGTGTGTCATGTGTGCTGTGTGTATGTATTGTATTGTGGTTGCGTGCAGATGCATGAACATGATGTTATGCTCATGGAGGCCAGGGGTGAGTATCAGGTGTCCTCCTTTGTCACTTTACCTGCTATTTCCTTGAGACAGAGTTTCTCTTTAAACCCGGAGCTGCAATGTTTATGAGCCGCAGTGATTCTGTGGTGGCTGCCCAGGCCACAGGACTGGAGCTGTTAGTGGACTGTGACCACGCACATCAGTTCACACAGGTGCTCCTGATCAGACGCAAGTCTTCTCCGGCCTTCATGATTATACGACAAGTGCTTTTAGCCATTAGGCATTTTTTTTTTTACCCCATATTTTTGCTATTCCTAATGAGTATGCTAGTGGATAATACATCTTCATAATTTTATTTGTTATAGTGGTTTTAAGAGGCAAAAATACTGAACAACTCATTTTATCTCTTCAGTTTTCTTCATTGTAAAACTTCATTCATGTGAACTATCCTTGGAGGTCATATTTGAAAACGTTCATAAAGTCCAAATGTAAGGGACCACTCAAGGGGACAAGATGCTCTTGTCTTTCCTTCAGCCCATAGAGGTAAGCAGTTTTTAAATAGACAGAGAAAATTCACTGGAGTAGGCAGACCAATGACTCTACCTAAGGAATCAATTGTATAATGTCCTACCAACCTATGATTGGGACTTGCCAGAAGATTTCTGTCTTTAGACCACTTTCAGGCAGAATTTTATTTCATTGGTTCTGGAAAAGATACGAACAATCATTTAACATTGTGAAAATCTGTTTCTTTTCTCTTTTGTGCTGATAGAAGATCACTTTAGCAGCTATGATGAGCCACTTCAGAGAAGGGTATCACTTATTATGAATGGGTCCCACATTAAATATTAATTTTTCCTACTATGGAATGAATGGAAGATAATATTTTATCCTCTAGTTCCAGCCAATTTTCTTCTTCCTTTTTCTCACTGTGATTTAATAAATATTTATTTGGTCACACTTTACCAGCTCCATCTAAAGGAAGACTAATGCTGATTAAATTCAGTATTTTTAAAGTGATTACTGAGAGATAAGGAGTAAGCAGTGAGAACAGGCCGATGAGGAAGAGACATGTAATCAATTTTCCTTGAAAGAGGTAAATTTATCTAGGTGTACTTATAGAAAAATAAATGTTAAGTACCTTACCTGGGCAAAGAGAGATATCACCTTTTAAAAACTAAGCTTTTAAAATTATCTTATTTATTTTCATATTATTAAGTTAACCTCAATTTATGTTCTAAGGAGCAATGTGTTACAACCCATATCTTCATTATAATCAAAAGAGGGAGGCCAGGCACGGTGGCATATACCTTTAATCCCAGCACTCCAACTCTAGAGGCAGAGGTAGGAGAATCACTGTGACTTCCAGGCCGCCCTAAAACTACATAGTGAATTCGAGGTTAGCCTGGGCTAGAGTGAGACCCTACCTCAAAAGAAAAGCAGCCCACGCTTATGTTCTTTACCTAGGTTTCACAGATTGAACTCAAGTCCTCAAGCAACATACAAACTTTGCTATCTTCTCAATTCCTTTTCATACTAATTTTAGAAATTAGCATAGAAAGTAATGTATTTCATTATGACATTTTCTCACTTACATGGCATTATACTTTGCTTTTAGTCACCTTCCTATTTTCTTCCTTCCCCTTTTAGCTTCTTGTATATTTCCTTCCTTCCTGTACACTCCTTTTATATTCAGGTCACATGCATTCTATTATCTTTTTTCCCATCACCCCCTTAAATCTTACTCATATGCATAACAAAACAAAGAAATAATCTTGATTCTGCATAGGAGAGAAACCATTTGACTTTCTGACTCTAGCTTATTTTGCTTATCATAATGCCCTCTAGTTCTATCCATCTTTCTGCATATAGCTGAATAAAAAAATTCCACTCTGGATATGTACTGTATTTTCTTCATTAATTTCTCTCTTAATGGTCTTGTTTCATTTCCTAGCCATTGTGTATAAAATGTGGGCAATTAACATGAATGTGCAGGTGTCTTTGGAGTGCATTAAGTTATAGTCCTTTAAGTTCATATCTAGGGTAGAACCATTGATTCTAATTGCTATTTGTCATTGAACTTTGTTAAGAACCTCCATAGAAATTTTACTGATGTGTAAGGGCTCATCTTTCCCCACATCTTTCACAGCATTTGTTGTTTATTTTCTGGATGATAATCATAACATCTACCATCCTTAGTATGCTGAGATGCAATCTCAAGTTTTACTTTGCATTTATTTGATGACTAAAGATGTTAAACACTCTTTTAAATATTATTTGGAAAATTGAATTTCTTATTTTGAGAACTGTTTTTTTTTTTTTTTTTTTTTTTTTCCATTCAGTGTTGACATTATTGATTGGCATATTTTTGCTGTTTTTTTTTTTTATTTTTAGACCTTAGAAGTTAGAAGTATTTTAACTTTATCCATTACTTAATTTTTAGAGATATGTCCTTTGTCTACTTGTATCAAACAATATTTATGATAGAGATTAGGATTACATATATTGTCTCTTCACTCAACTAGAGGATGTTAGTTGATTTTATTTTTGCCGTTTCAATAGGACCAATGATAAAGGTAGAACCAAGATTCATCAGTACTAGAAACCATAGCCCTATATTTTGCCCAAGACAGCCCTCCTCCATCACATCTACTAGGGCACACACACCATAAATGAAGTGATGGTCTAAACATGAATTTTCTTCTCATTGCTAGCCTAACAACCAACTCCAGGGAAACTGCAATAGGATGGAAGTCACTCAAAATGCCTAAAAGCAGAATTTCAGAGAATGAAGAGAACTTATCACTAAAGTAGATTTATAACACACCTGGCAAGGCGCAAGAAGCATTAGGTAAGAGGGAAAGAAAGATTGCAAGTGCCACAGAGGGTAAAGAGTATCCTGTGGCATTGGCCTCCTCATAGAGATTGACTGGTGCACTCATGACCCCACAGGGAATGCCAAGAACGCCATTGAGGAGGTCCCTCAATAGATTTTTGGTGGAGAAGAGAAGATATGAGTGTAACCTGATGGGAATAGGACCAGAACCCAATAGGGTCAGGCAATAACATTTATAATCCATTAAAAATAGCAGAGGGACTAGTTGGAGGGAGGAAGGGGTAGAGGATGAAGTTAGGGGTTAGCGAAATGGCAGAAGATAAGGGTACTATGATCAAATTATATTTTGTACATAGATAAAAATTGCTAATTAAAAAAAATAGAAGATGCTGTGTGTGGTGATGCACACCTTTAATGCCAGCAGTACAGAGTTCCAGGTCACCCTGGTCTAGAGTGAGACCCTACCTTGAAAAAAAGAAAGAAAGAAAATAAATAAACAAATAAAAATAAATAAATAGAACAGGGACTGGCTAGAAAGAAGGGACTCAGTGGAGAAAGCATACAATTGGGGGAAAAGGGAGTCAGTTTGGAGGGGACTATCTATGGTCATGGTATGCTATTAAATGCATGGTTTTTATTTATAAAATTTAAATAAAGTAAAATAAATTCAATACCATACAATGGTAACAATGAAAGGAAAACACACATATGGGGATTTATTTGGATGCGTTGATCTTTAAATTTATGTTTGTCTCTTAATTTTAACATCCAATTATTAATCAGCTTACTATATTTCACCTTCATTCAGTCATGAAGACATTTTCAAATATTCTGTAGACAGACAAGTCATGGCTGAAAGTCATGGATTATATTGTCTGTTTGACAGGATCTGGAAGCACATGATGGAGTAGCCTGTGGCAATGTCTGTGAAGTGATTATCTTGATTAGGTGAATTGAAGTGGAAAGACCCATGTCAACTGGAGTGATGAGCTGTATGAAAGGAGAGAGAGCTGGCTGGACACCAGCATTCCTGGCTTTCTGCTTCCTCACATTAGCCTGAGTGTGACCAGCTGCCTGGCACTCCTGCTACCATTGCTTCCCCATCATGATGACCTTCACTTGGACCCAAACAAAAAACTGTTCCTCGATGAAACTCATCTTCATCAGGCGTTTAGTGTCAGGAATGAGTAGATGACTAATCCAGCCAGTCTTACCCGAGAATTATGATTTAGGAAGGAGACTAAGGAAAGTGGAAGGTTTTGAGCTGAGTAAACAGTGGGCACTTAAAAAAAAAAAAAAAGTGTCAATCTGTCTTCAGTGTGAATGATGCATCACAGAGACCAGAAAGTTAAAACGAGGTTTTGCAATTAACATTTAAAAAAAGAAATTACTTACTCGATGAAAGTAACAAAAAAGGAGTTGTGAAGATTGGGAAGTTCTGAATGGATTGAGAAAACAAAACTATTACAGAAGCTCCAGAGAAATCAATGTGATCCAGTCTGGCTTCCAGAGACAATATTAACCTAGGAAATATGGCAACTATAAATCTGGTAACACAAAAATAATATCTTAGGTATGAGGCGCTCCACGTCTTTGGTACCTGTGAGTGAGCGGCGCCAAAGCATTTGTGGCCTATGCCAACCAGGCTGGTGAGGGGCACCATGTGTTTGGGGGCCTGTGAGCTCCAAGAGGGTGAGGGGATATGATGCATATGGGGCCTGTGAACTGCGGGCTACTGAGGGGCCCAGCGTGTTTTGGAGCTTGTGTGCCCAGGTGTGTGAAAGGCATGGCTGATTGCAGACTGTGCACCCACTCAGTGCTGCCCGTGTGCCTCACAAGACATGCTGCCCACCCTGCGCCCCCCGCCTCAGCAGGGGCAAGTGCTACAACCCCTGATCCCCACAGGCGAGGCATGCTGTGATTATGGGGTGAAGAGATTCCAGACTTCCTATCTCAGCTCTCCTGTCAGCTAGGAGTCCGAGCTGTGCGCTTACAACGTCCACAACCCCTGCATCTGTAGATAACAATGCCATCTCACTCACATCAGGTCCAAACACAAATTAGAACACTCACTGAAGATCCAGCAACGACAAACATGTGCTACGTCCTTAATAAAATACACAAGATGGGTAGGCCCCAACTCAAAAACAAAAAACAGTACAACAACTTGAGAGATCGCCACCAACGTCGCCTAGTGCAAAAATGGAAGTCACCAATGAAAGCATAGAGGAGACAAGAGAAATTAAATCTCAAAAAAATCTTCTTCTTATTTACCCTGACCAAGTGAATGGCTGAACTGGAAGCGAATCATCAAAAACCAACAATTGCATAACTAAAATTAAGTGGAATCACCTCTTACAGTACACAACTTTCACCATTAAGCTTAACTCAATTGAATAAAAGCAGAGAGACTTAAAAAGAGAGATGAATGAATTAAACTAAACAGAGTACCTCAATAACCACTTGATTAAGCTTAAGGAAGAAATGACTAAAAGAAAGAAAGAATTCCAAGAAGCATAAAGAAAATCAAATCACAACCTGAAATTGTAACTCCACAAAGGGATAGATACTATACAGAAAAATGCAACAGAAAACAAAAATCAAACAGAGCTTGTAAAAGATCACAGAACGCCAAACATACTGGACCAAAGAAGCAACTTTCCAAAGCACATCACATTAAAACTATGAAAACAGAGAGACAGTGCTAAAGGGAGCGAGAGAGCAGCAACTCTATACAAAAGCAAACCCATCTACTGATAGAAAAGCAACATATTGTCATTTGGGCAACTGCTGTTTTCAACTCTGTGGTATAAGGGCTGTGCTGCTGGTCACAAGGTCAGCAAGTTCTTTCAGAGGACTTTATGGACCATACTTTCACACACTTTTTAGGTTAAGAAAACTAAGGGTTTAAGGAAAACCTCATTTTAAGTAGGATATATATTTTACTTAATTCTTATTTAAAATATCCGTAAGTGCTCAGGCTCTAAAAATCTCGGCTACACTCAAGGCCAAGAATGATACATAAACCCAGCTAAATTCTTGGCTCATTCTCTGCATTTGTTCACTGTACATTATAACCTATGCTGTATTCCTCTCGGTCTTGTAACAAGTTTCCTCTGAAAACCCAAGGCTCCTTCCTTCTGCACCTTGCTGTTTTCATCAAGCCAGGCGATTTCTACAGTATTGCACTCAATGCAGTAGGTTATTCTTCTCAGACATTTCTTCCATTGGCTAATTTTGCAGATATGAAAAGAGATATTTGATTTCAAATACAACAAGGTAGGGATTTGGGATAGTGTATAAGTCCACTATTTCGCCTTTGATGTTGGATATCTTTTGAGCCCATGACCCTTTTCTGGACCTCCACCTATGAGGAACAAGGCATCATGTGGACAAGAAAGGTCAGGGCAGTTTGTAGACTGCTAATGGGCACTGTGCTCTCCAAAGGATACCATCAAGCACAACTTGTAAACAGGTTCAACTCAGCTAATAATCGGGACAGAACATTCAACTAAAACAAAAAGAAATAAAAATGTTTTCATCCCCCTGTTTCATCATTAGTCCTTTATGCCTCTGTTTTTTTTTTTTTGTTTTTTTTTTTTCATTTTCCAAAATGTAACTGCCCAGAAGTACCTTAGGAAGTGAAGAGTTTATTTTGGTTCAGGTGAGTGGAGTCCACCATGAGGAAGAAAAACCGACGGGAACAAGCAGCCAGCATCGCGTTCTAGGCAGATGAGCACGTGAAACCCGGCCGTCACATCTCATAGTCACTTACGGTGACTCATTTCCACCATCAAGGCTCCATCTCTAAAAGGTTCCACAAAAGAGCAGAGCCACCAGCTGAGGCTTAAGTATTAAACACAGGGGCCTACATTCAAACTATCACAGTGCATAGCTCATAAAAGAAGATAATTAAGCATCTATCTTTCTGTATTTCTCTGGCTGTTTAGTGCATGAACAGTAAATATTTGTCCAGAGAAGCTGTCTTGAAATATCTTAGAGATTTCTGATTTTGTTGCAGCGAATTATCGTATTTCATCACACACATCACAGTGCTTATACCATGATTATAGCATGCTACTCTGAGGGTGCATGGGCTACTGGAATTAGTGGGATATTTATCATTGCCAAGCAAACTAGTCCTGGCATCAGTTTGCTGGCTGTGGCTGTTCATTTGGTAGAGCCCTTTATCCATGCCTGAACACCACAGGACGTTAATGAAAAGAGAATCTGATTGCCAGTGCTAAATTTGCTTCACAACAACTAGTCAGTGCCTATTTGTAGAAGGCTGACTAAAGATTGGCAGTCAGGTAATGCGATGGAATTAAGCATGAAATTGAATTGCTGGTTCATCGAAACAGCTACTAAACCAACTAAAAATACAATGTTGAAATCTTCTGTCAAGTTTAGATACTAACTTGTGCTTTTACATGAAAGCAGACTATATTTTTCTTATCAGAAAAAGTGACCTAACTTTACCATTAAAGCAATAAAAATCAAAGCATCAGCAAAAATTTCCCAATAGAATAACCTGCTTCCTATGTTACATATCAGAGTAACATGTGTGTTTTATTCTCTTTCTTGTTTGTTTGTTGTTGTTTTCTTTCTTTCCTAAAGCTAGCTCAACAATCTGATGGATTCTGAAGAAATATACATGTGTGCATGTGTGTGGTGTCATTGTTCTAATTTACTTTGTGACTTTCTATCTATATATACAGCAGTAGTTTATGTTTCTATGACATAAAATGATACACCTTATGGTCATAAAACAATTATGACACAAGGATTTTGGGGTTCCTTATACAACAATGCACTCATAATTTGGGTTGTTCCTAGATCCTTGCCTTATGAATTCAAAGAATTAAACCCACAGATGAGAGGATAAGGTTCAGAAAAAAATTGTTATAATGTAAAGCGTTAGGAGAGGAATGAGAAGAGGGTTTTAAGATTAGAGTGTAAGAGGAGAAAGCAAGGTGGCCCAGGGAGGGAGGAAGGGGTTTCAGAAGCCCCATGAGAGAAAGTAGAGCTCTTATCCAGAGAGGCAACAGGGGGGTTGAGAAGCCCCCCTCAAGGCTGGGATTGTAGATTTTTATGAGCCCATGTGAGGCCATTAGGGGAACTGGGACCTGAAAGTAAACATTAGGAATGTCTTTGCACCTCTTTTTACAATCTTCACTTTGCTATAAATCAGAGAAGAATCTTGTTTTTCCTTATCTCTTGTTTAATCTGTTTTTCCTTAAATATCCTTGTGGTGGTTTGATTCAGGTGTCCCCCATAAACTTAGGTGTTCTGAATACTACTCTCCCCAGCTGATGGCAATTGGAAATTAAAGCCTCCTGGAGGCAGTGTATTGTTGAGGAGGGGGTTATGGGTATTATAGCCAGTTTCCCCTTGCCAGTGTTTGGCACACTCTCCTGTTCCTGTTGTCCACTTTCTGCTGGCCAGGGGGTGATGTTCACCCTCTGCTCATGCCATCATTTTCCCTGCCATCATGGAGTTCCCCACCAGCCTGTAAGCCTAAATAAACCTCTTTTTTTTTTTTTTTGTTTGTTTGTTTTTCCCCCAAAGCTGCTCTTGGTTGGGTGATTTCTACCAGCAAATTGAACCTGACTGCAACAGCCCTGAATCCCTCTCTGGGAGGGAGTCCTCCTTTCTGAAATAAAGGCTTAAACTGGATTCTGGTTGGTTAAACTCAGCCTTAAACTTGCCATCATGGCTGGTCTCTTCCTCAGACCAATCATCCCTCTCTCTGTCTCACCTGAGCCTAAAGGTCATGCTCACCCAAATAAGGTTATAAATAGATGCTTATCCTGTAGGCAGGGTCACTTTTGGTTTTTCGCCTCTTCTGAATTTCCAGGATCCTGCTGGCCTGAGATAGGGCACAACCTACTTCTACGTCTACTCCCATGTGGGCTAGCTGGCCTCTCCTGCCTTCTGCATGGTAGACACTCTCTGTACTTCATTTCTCTTTTTCCTTGAATAAATGTAGTAATTTAATAATTATCCTCCTCAGTCTTTGACCCCAGTCAAAGTTTGATCCCAGTCCTTTGGCAAACACAGACACAGACTCATGGTTTGGAGTTTAAGGAACCCAAAAAATCCTGTTGCACATGGATTGACAACTGGTTTAGCCAGTCTAGTCCTGGCTTCAGGATCTCCTCCCAGAAATCTAAACTGTCCAGGAAGGGACTCGATGGACTCCCAAAAGAGGGAGAGACAAGAAATATAATGTATATGTCTGGATTACATTTTTATTAACAAAAGGCTCTAGAGTTCACATAATCTATCTATCTATCTATCTATCTATCTATCTATCTATTTATCTATTTATCTATCTATCTATCATCTATCTATTTATCTATCTATCATCTATCTATCTATCTATCTATCTATCTATCTAATCTATCATCATCTGTCATCTATCTAGCTCTCTCCATCTGTGGCAGACAGCTTCAGGTTCACTGAGATGAACTTCCAGACCAGGCACAGTTATGGAGGAAGGGATATTATTTATTGAAGCTTACAGATGATCTAGGGGAAGTTCCTTAATGGCAGGAAAAGTGGCCTGCTCGTCACAGGACCATGCAAGAGAGAGAAAGCCAAGCCAGGCACACAGCACACAGAACACAACTACAGTCAAGCCACAGCATGCTTCAGGAACTCCTATTAGGCACACTTTGCTTATCTTTACAATGGAATCTCAAACCCATCACCACACCTTAAGACCAGCCCCCAGTGACATTGCCTCTAGCAAGGTGATTGCAGATGCAAACTATAAACTAATGAAACACTGAATATACTGGGGGACATATATTCAAACTACCACACCATCCAAAGAACTAAAAATAGCTTTAATAATTATGAATAAAAATACATTAAAGAAAACATAAGAAAACTATTATCCAATATTCAATTGGTAGTAATGCTTAGTAATTTTGTCTACTTACTGTTTAATCTCATCATAATGTTCATTCCTGATGATTAATCTCTCCTTGTCAACATGATAAGATTTGAATTCACTTTGGAAACAAGACTCTGGGAATATTTGTGAAGGCTCTCTAGACTAGGTTAATTAAGAGGAGAGGAGATTGCTCAGTGGTTAAGGGGCTTGCCTGCCAAGCCTACCAGCCCAGGTACCATTCCCCAGTACCCATATAAAGCCAGGTGCACAGTGGTACATGCATCTGGAGTTCCTTGGCAATGGCTGGAGGCAATGATTCTCTCATTCTTTCTCTCTCTCACTTGGTCTCTCTATCTCTCTCTGCTTGAAAATAAATTAATAAATACATATGAAAAAGAGGAGAGGACCCAGCCTAACTGTTGGTGGCACTATTCCATGGACTGGAGTCCTGGAATGGATACAATGGTTAAAAGGAGCAAATAGGCTGAGCATGGGCCTTCATCATTGTCTGCCTCTGAATTGTTCATACAGTGTGACTGAAGGGCCTCCTGCTCTTGCTGCCACGCCTCTCCTTTGAGGATGGAACGTGTCCCACTGATACTGTGAAGGAGAAGGAAAGCTTCCCTTCCTTCAGCTGCTTGCAGACAGGCATGTAGTCACCTCAATGAATGATTTAGTGAACACAGCATTCAAATGCATGTCACTTGGGGTTTAACTGACCTAACCTTCTCCAGACTTTCACTAAATGATTGCAAGTAAACCTGCTTCACACAGAAGTCCTTGTAAATTAGAGATCCCAAATGATAGGGCAGAATGAACATGTGGGCTGAAGCATCATAAAATCCAAGAGGATGTTGACTTGGGCTCTTTGCAACTGATCTGCTCTTATCAAATGTTCCTGGGGAAGTTGGTGGTGCAGCACTGTGTTAACAAGTTCAAGACTCTCCTGTGAATCATTCTGTAAGGTGATCCCGAGGTTAAAGGCAATAGAAAAGCCTCCTGTGTCCCAATTGTTGTGCTAAATTCCAATTTATCTATCTGGGCTCTTTGGTCCCTTATTTTCTCTAATGTTGAGTTCACCTTTCCATTCTGCCAGGCTGGATGACCTGGAGTGACTTCAGGCTCTTAAGAGACTCAGAGGCAATAGAGCTCCTTAGGCTCCTCCACCAGGTCCACATTTCTGTGAGAGTTGACCCTTTCAGGAAATTTCATCTTTATATTATGCCAAAAGTTTCAGTTTCTTTGAAAATATTGAAAATTAGATATATATATTATATTTTACAAAAAGATGAATGGGACATGTGTCATTTAGAGACACTTCATTTTGCCCCATGCTTGATACAATTGACATTGTGTTTTTTAAAATATTTTATTTATTTATTTACTTTTATTTATTTGAGAGAAAGACAGGGAGGAAGAGGCAGATAAAGAGAAAAAGAGAATGGACACACCAGGGCTTCTAGACACTGCAAATGAACTCCAGACACATGTGCCCCTTGTGCATCTGGCTTACTTGGGTCCTGGAGAATTGAACCAGGGTCCTTATGCTTTGTAGGCAAGTGCCTTAACCACTAAGCCATTTACCCAGCCTTGCGTTATTTTTAATATAAAATGAAACACTATTGTTGAGGTTCATGGGACTAATGTTTTAGGTCTACCTATAGGTATAGCATTTGGTTCTCTTTAAATTAATGAAGTACCTAAATTTTCAATTTGTTGATAAGACTATTATTCCAGCTATTAGGGAGAAGATGCCTATCACTGCTTGATAATAGGATTGTGGTGGGAGCATTGATTTCTCACTGAAATAAGAAGTATTGATGATCACAATTTCATTTCTCATTCTGAGTAGCATTCCCATGATTCTAAGCCCTAAAATGTGCTCTTTGAAATGGGGACAGACCTTGTTATCACTCTTCAGTTACAGCTATTAGTTCTAAAATACATTGTGTATACTCACATGGACATCTGTTATGATACATGCTTAAACACATCACTTTAGTTCAAGACTATGATTAAATACATACAGAAATCTAAAGCCAAAATAAATTGGTTCCATAGAAACCTTCCTTCTGGATAGCAGATAAAAGGTATAACCAGGCTGGAGAGATGGCTTAGCAGTTAAGGTGCCTGCCTCCTAAGCCTAAGAACGCTGGTTCCAGTCTCCACTGGTTCCAATCTCCAGGTCCCACGTTTAGCCAGATGCAAAGTGACGCAAGGGCTCAACGCCGCACTTGACCACAGGGGGGCACACGCATCTGGACTTCATTCACAGCAGCTCAGAGACCGCTGGTGCTCCCATCTCTATCTGTCCTCCTCTCCTCTCTCTCTCTGTCTGTCTGTCTGTCTCTCTCTCTGTCTCTCTCTAAAAAAAGGTATAGTCATCAATCGAAATATGGGGGGATTGTCTGGTAAGAATGGCCCTTGAGAGGGGGGAATGGAACCTAACATTAAAACAATTGGCTCTGGCTTATAATGCCTAGTAATGGAAATCAGTTGCATTTTGACACACATTGAGCTGTTGGTAGGAGAGATCTACAAGATTCCCAAAACAAGACAGGCTTCTGTCAAAGCACTTGATTAGTCACCTGAGGTAAAAGGTAAGACCACATCTGTGAAGAAACCATATGCTGATGACAGAGAGCATCAGGAAATATGGCTGGAATCTGGAAGGAAGTCATTCTTTAAGTGATTAGCCTGTATAGTGTTGAAAAGTCCTAAATGAGCTGTTAGGGGGAAATGCCCAACAACAATGTGCTCAAACAAGGGACACTGCTATACAAAAACAACCAGCCTGACAAGATGCACATACCTGTGCAGTGGTGGTACCCAGCCTAGGTGAGTAACCAATGGCTTTCTGATTGACAAAACAATCAACTCAGTGGAAAGAAACCCATAGCTGAAACTGGGAACCATGACAGAATCCTATGAAGACCAAGATCATGAATCCAATGAGAAACTTGCACTAGTCTTTGGCCAAAAGAAAGGCTACCCCCATCAAAATTCCTCTAAGTGAATTATGCTTATCTTCTTTAAGCTATGCAGCTCTCATTCTGTTGCAGAATCTGTGTATTTTACAGAAGGCACCAAGGAGCCGAATGTTGGGGTCTCCCCTAGGGCCAGCGGAAGTGAGAGGCTCGGAGTCATGACACAGACTCCAGGAGTTGGGTGGAAGCAGGCAGAGGGCAAGCTGCTGCAAACTCATTTATTCAAGGAAGTGTAGGGGGTTTAAAGGGTTTGTCTGGCCAATCAATGTATGCATTGGTCCCCTTCTTGTGACCAATGACAGCCTGTCTCCAGGAAGATCATCTTGCAGTAGGTTTCTCGTGAGCATGGGACTGTAGCTGTTGGCACGCCAGGTCTGTGGAGAATGCCACGTCCACAGAAGCCACTTCCTGGTTTCTTCTGGCATGTGGTCTGGCTAGGGCCCGACCTGCATTGTGCCATGCAACCAAAGACAACCAAAATCTATCAGCAAGACAAGAAAAGATAGCTAACTTCCTATTAAGAGATGAGCCATCTGTGGCACATCAGGTAGGGCCCAAGTGAAACCACAGAGGAATTGACAAGATAAGCAAGAGGGCTGCTTCCATGGTAACCCAGACAATCTGAGCCAGGTTGATGGAGACAGACACTGAGGATAAACAAAACATAGCAAAGTAGAAATCCAGAAGCTGCTATGACCTGAACACTACAGTAGACTTAAAGTATACACCCACCTAGGCTCAGGGAATTTTGTGGAAAAGGATGTGGAAAGATTGTAAGAGCCACAAGGTGGGAGGGAATATCCAGAGACATTCCCTGCCCCCATCCCGTCACATATTGACTGAGTGCTGCTCTCACAACTCAAAACCCACAACTCCATGATGAATGCCAGTAATCACACTGAGAAGGGCCTTCATTGGAATGGGGGTTGGGGGGAGGGAAATGGTGGTATTAATACAAGATGTATCCATCCAAATTTTATACTTAATAAACAAAAAAAATTGAGGTTGTCACTCTGAGGAAAGTATTATTATTACCCTACTGTTATTGTACTATTTTGTGGTATATTTGTTTTATATGCATTAATATTGTTAGAAAGTTTTAAATTACGATCAATTTTTTGTGCTCTAACTAATAATTGCATTTTAAATGTTAATTTAGTTAATATTACTAAATATTTTGCTCATAAATTGATTGGAATTCTAGAGACGCTTCACTCAGGTTATGTAACTGGATGTTTACCTTGTTTGTTTTAGATCTTGTACCGTTCAATCTTTCCTTGCTTTGCTTAATGCCATACCTTGAAGTACAGTGTTTACTCTTTGCTCTTCTGATACTTTGGCTTGCAGTCTTGACAGGAAGCGCCATGATGGCAGGGAAAAGATGGTGGAGCTTTCATATGCCCAACCATGAACCACAGCATGAGGAAGTAACCTAAGAAGAATGAATGACATAATAGACTTGAGTATGGACCCCTGTCCAGCGTCAAACTATGGCAGAGAGGTGTCCTCAGAAACAGAGCAAACCACCAACCTAGCTACTGTGTTCTGTCTCCAAGGCAAACACCCACAGATAATGGGGCTCATTCCTAACAAGAAAGATAGTGCCAGTACTAGAAAATTTTCAGTTCCTGGGATAGGAAACCTTCCAGTGAGTTATTGACTAAGGAGGTCCCAGTAGTTTCGAAAACATTAAAGGCTATTGCCAATGACCTTGGTTGCCCTTGAGAAACAGATAGTAAGACCCTATTGCTGAAAACATCTTTTGCCTGAGAGGCAAGGTCACTGAGAAAGCAAGCTGGTGCTGAGCAGAAAACCTTCTCCCTGTAGACCAGCCAAATGAAAGCTGGAAAAAAGCTGCAGTGCATGCAGCCCTATGGGAGACAGAAGTCATCAGCAGTGAAAACAGTGGACACTGAAAATTCAAGTTTGCCCAGACAGGCCCAATGACTGAATGGGTACAATAGTGGCATGTCTGCTCTTGGGATACCAACTGCTCCATAATTGGACTGAAGGTCCTCTCTATGGGAAGGAATACATACCTGGTACTAAAAACCTAAGGAAAAGTCTATCAGGGGAGGTCATGAGCCTTAGGGGTATAAAGCCTGCACTTTTCTGGTTAAATGTATGTATTATTTCCACCAAGCTACCCTGAAAGCAATATGCTTCATGTTCATATTCACATATTAATGCTACTCTCACTTCTGGTTGGAGAAGCTTCTCTTTTCAGATGGTGATGACCACTGGGATGATCCAAAAGGCAACATAGTGCTGAGAAGAAGGGATGGAGGAGTGTCCAGCACTGACACACCTCTGTCACACCCTCCAAGGCTCAGGGACCATTGCGGAAGAGGGGGCGGATAGAATGGAAGAGCCAAAGGAAGGGTATGACTCCTTACAATGCAACTGCCCAGACAGAAATTGGCCTCGATATCAATGACCTTGCAATGCCTAGCAATACCTTCACAAGACCCTCATAATAGAAGAAAAAGATGATGACATCAAATTAAAAGAGAGACTAATGGAGAGAGGGAGGGGATACGATGAAGATTGGAGTTCTAAAGGGGAATGGGGAGTGGAGGGAAATATCATACTTTTTTGTATGTAAGTATAGAAGTTGTCAATAAAACAAAGAAAAAAAAGAAAGACAGTGCCACCCAATACTGTTCTCCCCCCCACCCCCGCCCAGGATAAACAGACTCTGCTATATCAAGGTTTCTAATTATTTTATTCCTTAACTTATGAAGTTTCCATTTTTACTAGGTGGTCCTCAAAAGTTAAAACTACATGAAATAGGGACTCCTTTCTTCATTATCCATTCCATCTAGCCAACCACTGGGCACAGTTCTTAATTCCATAAATAGCAGATGGAAGATTGAGTGAAAATTAATCCTTTGACCATAATATATTAATCTATAAAGTAAAGGAGAGCCATAGACAATTTATATTATCCCTTCTCACACCAATAAAAGTAACAGTTTACCTGAATAAAATAATTTGACAAATCTAATTATTTCAATTCAATTAATTATGTAACCTATCTCATTTGATTTATAGTTAATACCAGTGTTGTGTTAGAGGGTTTATTTAAAGCAAATGTTATAATTGCACGTGAAATCAATTACTAAATTGCTTGCATAAAAGGTTAAGTAGCTCTAAGAACAGTGTATCCCTAGTATTTTTCATTTCATATGCTTTTCATGTCATAAACTTTATAGTGGCAGTTCTGAAAATAAAAAGTGCTGAGACAATCTTTACAGTTCATTTTAACTCAGGAAATGCCTGAAAAACGAGTTAATAAAATGAATAATTAACTAATTAATAACTTGAAAAGATAGGTGGAGAACCATCATATATCATTTTTTAGTTGCAGTTTCAGTTCTGCTAACAAATAGGAGATATTTCATATCGGATGAAGTATATATTGATATTGAATTAATCAACATCTGAAATACAAACTTCAGTACTTAAAGACCACTAAAATAGAGCCAAGTCAAGGTTTCAAATACAGTGTGTTGTAGATCATCCCAAAACACGTCCTACTTTAGAACACATGCATCCCCTCCACTCCCAGGACTCCTAACTTTGGAGGACCCAGCATTGAACCATTCTTCTGGAACGGCTATCCTGCAGTGTTATTATTCCAGCACATGCTATATGTGCTCTTCAGAGGAGATATACACCACACTGGTCTTGATATGAGCGGTCAAAGGACTGGCATTATTACAGGCATGAAAAGCAACAAGTCTGGGGAATTCTGTGATTTGGACTTTCCTGTACAGTGGCAAAATCTGCTTTTTCAACCATTGAACGGTGTCCTTCATAAATTACCTACATTATGATTCTTTTTTTTTATAATCATTGATATTTGAATCTATCCTTAAACAACACAATTATAAAACTTTTATTTATTGAGAACTTCATTGTATGAAGCTATTGTATATTTGTCATATTACCTAGTCACCATGCATTTAAAAATATGCTTGTGCTTATGTGCATTGAGAGGAAAAATTTTCTTCAAAATTTACATTTTGAGACTGGGGAGATAGATGGCTTAGCAGTTAAAAGAACTTTCTTGCAATATCTCATGTCTGGGGTTTAATTTCCAAATACTCACATAAATCCTGATACAATGTGGCACATGATCTACGTTCCATATACAGTGACAGGACACCCTGGCATGCCCCATTTCCCTACCCTCTATATCTCCCTCTCCCTCTCTTTTACTTTGTCCTCTCCCAAGTAAATATATAAAACTATTTTTATAAATTGCAGTATTACAAAAATATTGCAATAATCCATCTGAAAGATCTTTCCAACTTGTTAACTTGTATACAAGTTCTTGCTTGCTGTAACTATACAATATTTCAGTGTGCCAACATCATAGCCATTATCTGGGAGCTTGTATGAAGTGCAGACTCAGCACTAGAGAGACGGCTCCTTTGTTAATCATGAGGACCCGAGTTCAGATCTGTAGAACCCGTGTAAGAAGTCAGGTACAGCATCATCTGTAATCCCAGCACGGGGAAGGTCGAAGCAAAGAGAATCCATGAGGATTGCTGGTCAATTAGTTATGTGACTAAGTGAGCTCCTGGTTTAATGAGAGACTTTCTCAGTAAATAAGGTGCAAAGTACTTGAGAAAGCCATTCGTGTCAACCCCTGCCATCCACATATGTGAGCACAAACATAAACCGCTACTCATACACCCATGAACACACACATATAAACACAAATACCTGTATGGAACACACACATGCACACAGATAATTGCAAAGATTCAGGTGCCATCCCAGCCCTGGGGAAACAGAATTTCTTTTTTTTTCTCTTTTTTTTAAATTCTTTTTAAATTTTATTTGTTGGAGAGAGCAAGAGAGGGAAAGAGGCAGACAGAAAGAGAGAGAGAGAGAGAGTACAGGTGCTCCAGGGCCTCCAGCCACTGCAAATGAACTCCAGACGTATGTGCCACCTGGTGCATTTGGCTTACATGGGTCCTGGGGAATTGGACCGAGATCCTTTGGCTTTGCAGGCAAATGCCTTAACCAGTAAGCCATTTCTCCACCCCAGGAAACAGAATTTCTATGAACAGGACCCAAATGTCTGTGAGAGAATCACTTCCCCAATAGAGTCTTATGATTGTTTAAGTTTGAGAAGTATTACAAAACAAAAAAACAAAACAAAACAAAACAAAACAAAACAAAACAAAACAAAACAAAAAAACACAAAGGAAAATCATGAAGAAATGATGGGGAATATAATTATTTAATTATAGATGTAAACAACAAGCTATTGTTTAATTAAATAAAAAGTCACTGACAATAGAAACATCAGTATTGTAGGCATATTTACTATTCTTTACCTAGGTTAGCAGATGAAGTATAGTTAGGGAATAATTCCAATTCTAAATTTTCATTCTGCTTTTGGGCTTCCTGCCACTTTCTTTTAACTGAATCCTTAAACCTATATTTTTCATGACAATATTATCGTTCTTAAAAATGAGTCCTTAATTTGATTTTGAAAGCCAAATAATTGAACATGCAAACCCATTTAAAATGGGTTATTACTTTGTACTCTAAAATTTTCCATTCACGTGTCATGTGTAAATTGTTTCTAACAAAAATTATGTATTTAAAATAACAGATGAGAGCCGGGTATGGTAGTGCATGCCTAAAAATAAATAAAATAAAATAAAATAGCAGAAGAGAATGTAGGTAGTGGGTCAGTTCAAGTGAATTTCTTAAAAATGAATAATTTTAAATTATAGCATACTATTAAATAAGAGTATATCTCAGGTCATCTAAGTATTCTCCCTTATAAAAAAAAAAGTTGAGACATTATCCTAAAAAATTCTGCATTTCTAACTATCTATATATCCATTCATGTATTAAATGCCATTTATCTACCTCTATATATGTATCATGTATTTAATACTTATCATCTATGTGTCTATTTTATCAGTTATCTATCAATCTAACCTAATCTAATCTATCACCTATCTATACATCTATTTATTTCCCTTTCTATAATGATTTCCTCTCCATGTTAATATAACCACCTCTATTCATATTCTTCTTAAATTACAAGAACAAAACCCATGCAGTCATCAAAACACTTTATTCTATGAAGGTTCCATCACTGTCCTTTTCTTTATTGAGCATGGGGAAACGTACATGATGAGAGCTTATGCTCAAGGTGAAGAAAAGTAGAATAACTCAAATCTGAAATTGTTATATTGTTGATAATTGATAAAACATACATTTTTCAGCCAGGCATGGTGGTGCACACCTTTAATCGCAGCACTTGGGAGGCAGAGATAGGAGGATTGCTGTAAGTTTGAGGCCACTCTGAGACTAGATAGTGAATTCCAGGTCAGCCTGGGCTAGACCAAGACCCTACCTCAAAAAAAGGGGGGGTGCTGGAGAGATGGCTTAGCGGTTAAGGAGCCTGCCTCCTAAGCGTAAGAATGCTGGTTCCAATCTCCAGCAGTTCCAATCTCCAGGTCCCATGTTTAGCCAGATGCAAAGTGATGTAAGAGCCTAATGCCCCACTTGACCACAAGGGGGCGCATGCATCTGGATTTTGTTCACAGCATCTGAGAGACTGCTGGCACGCCCATCTCTATCTGTCTTCCTCTCCCTCTCTCTCTGTCTGTCTGTCTCTCTCTCTCTGTGTCTCTCTAAAAAAAAATACATTTTTTCACATTGGATGATTCTAGATAATATCTATGAACTATGCCACTTTTAATAGATATAATGTATTTTTAATGTCTACAAAATGATTGTAATTTGCTAGGTCCTATGTATTAAGAGATGAAAAAAATCATATCTCTGCTATATTGAAAACATAATCTAATAGAGTAGAAAGTTGATGCAAGTAAATATATAATGCAGTGTTTACATATTGAAAAATATAAAAAAGTTACCCAAAAGAGTCACTGAAGTGCTAATATAAGGGATATGGAAAATCAAAAGAAAAAAAAAACTTCATAATATTATTGTTAATAAAACTGCAAGTGGTCAAATGGTAAGAATGTATGTGCTCAGGTTATGAAAATGCTTGAACAAAAGTGAATTCGAAGGAGATAAGTGGTCCATGCAGTTTTGCAAAAAGACATTCAGGATTTTAAGGCTGAAGATTTAAATATACTCTCATATTTGTTTATGATTATTCCGTTTCAGATTCTTCAACTTAATCAATATATTTCCCATATCATTTCTATGTTGCAATGCATTAATGAAGTGATGCTCTTGACCTTCGTTTATTCCCTGTAGGTGCATATCGAAACGCTTTGCCCCAGAAAATGAATTGGTCACCTTTTAGTGGAAACTACTATGCCTGCTGGGTACGATAGGTGATTTTATATCTTTTGAGGATGGGCAGACACAGCAGCAGATGGGACATATTTATAACACTACACATTCACACTGAACAGTCATTTAAACATCTGGGTTTGAGAAAGGGTCACCTATGCTGGAATGAGTTCAAAAGTTTTATGACGCATTTTACTAACCCCATCATACACATAGTCACAGTAAGCAATTCTGTATGCATTAAGCTGCCAAGTTCAACTGCTTTTTTTCTAAAATTCTAAATATTTGTTATCCATGAAGTGAGATATTTTTAATGACAGAAGAGTTTATTTATTCAATACATCTCTATAAGCAAAAGATGGCTTTCTGGACACAATATATAAGGGACATTGTGATAACCAACTCACATTAAAAATCCCACTTAATCCCTTAAATCGCTCTACAATCAAAACATTATGAATACCACATTCCCTAAGTTCTTTACATTAAAAATCTTTGTACCGATGAAACAATATTCCACAAACAAGAATCTGAGTTTCCTCTGTACTGTTTCTTGTCCTTTAGAAGAAAGATGGGCTTTCCTTCCAGTAGGATAGTGGCAATTGCATGGAAGGGGCTTCTCAGCTTGGAATGACTGCTTAGGCCGGAGACATATGAATGGACATTATCAAGATAGTCTCTATAGTAGGCACCATGTGACTTTTGTGCTATTTTTTTAATGCCAAAAAAACCTCAGGAACAAATATGAACTCCCAGGGATTATAAAGGGAGAAATAAATATGTCCTTTTCAGAGCTTTGCAAGCCTGGATATGGGATCCTCAGTATTAAACAATTATAAAACAGAAAAATTATCATCAATGTATACATCACTTTAGATATTGCATAGAATGTTATGTTTGGCTGAATCTTTATTTAGGGTGCTGGTTATATACAGTTATACATGAATATATATATATATATATATATATATATATATATATATATATATATATTTATACCTGTACTTTTACCTATACCCAACCATCCATACATACATATCTATGCCTGTATGTGTACAGAGATTATCTAAGACATCTAATTGGTTGGGGGTTATGATTAATGGTTTTGAAGTATGAGAGTATTAAAAATGATGAGTTAGTGTGCATTTAATACCCTATTAATAACTGCAATTAAATAGAATTAAATATCATTCCCTGAGGTGGAAGCTGGTGTTATATAATAATGTTGGCTTAGCACAAAAGAAGACCAAAATGTACTCCAGACACTCCAGCCCTGATTTTCCTTCATTTATTTCCTCAGTTTTATTAGTGTTCACTTAAAAGCATCCTTCTCTTAGACCCTTGTATATGGATTAGCTTCTTCCCACATGTCAACCCTCAATCACTTTCCTGAACTCTAATTTTATTTATTTTTTGGAGACAGAGAAAGAGAGAGAGAGAGAGAGAGAGAGAGAGGAAGAGGAAGACAGATAGAGATGGGCGTGCCAGCAGTCTCTCAGCTGCTGTGAACGAAATCCAGATGTGTGCGCCCCCTTGTGGTCAAGCGCGGCATTGCGCCCTTGCATCACTTTACATCTGGCTAAATGTGGGACCTGGAAATTGGAACAGCTGGAGATTGGAACTAGCGTTCTTAGGCTTAGGAGGCAGGCGCATTAACCGCTAAGCCATCTCTCCAGCCCAACTGAACTCTAAATTTTTGATTCTTAATAAAACAGTGATTTTTCTCACAGTTGAATTTCACATATTTTCTGTTATCAGAAGCTTACTTTTTTTTTCCAGAATAAATACTATTAAAGTCATGATCTTTTATTCTCAGTGAGGTTCATTCACGTGAGTCATAGCTATCATAATTGTCTAATTATTGACCTAATGCTAACAACTGAAATAAAAATTAACTGGAATTTTTTTGGAATTTTGAGAAGTGTACTATCATATGTATACTAAAATACAATGATGAAAATTTAATAGAAGCTAGTGAGGAATACATGGACAATCAAAGTTTGAAAGGTTGTAGAAATTAGCTTCTTGGTCCTGGGACAAAATACCCAGTCAGAGCAGCTTATGGGAAGAAAAGATTTCTCACTTACCATTTTGTGTACAGGCTTAATCATCTCAGAAAAAGCATAGCATGAGCAAGAACCTGGCTCACCTCCTCAAGTATCAGTGACAGGGCAGATTGCAGAAAGATTGAGCTGGTTCTGAATACCCAAGATCTGCCCCCAGCGACACACCTTCTCCAGCAGGGCTCTACATGCTGGGGATTAAGTAGAAAGACTAAACACAAAAACTTGGGGACATTTATATTCAAATCACCACAACAGGTGCTATATAAGGTACTTTGAAAAATAGCCTATAAAAGAATCATGTCTAGTGACTAACTTCTTTACTGACTTATGAGCAGCCAAACATTAGAGCAGTAGAAGAGAAGAAGAAAACAGAACCGGTTAAAGTAGGAAATAGTTGTATAAGATAATAAATAGTTCATCAAACTACTTACAGAATGAAAAATGAGAAATCTTGAAGGTGATAAAATTTTTTGGTGAAATGTCTGAGTAATAATTTTTGCTAAGAAGCTATATGATTTCATTGTATCCACCCACAGAACAGAGACTATTAGTTATACAGGGTATGCTATAATTCAAACTTCTAATACAGAAGGAAATGGTACAGTTGCTAATACATACAATTACTGTATCTCAACTATCTCACTGTCCTATCCTTGGCATTCTTAAAAGATGATTTTTGGGTATATGTGTGGGTGAAAGAGAGAGAGGAAGAGAGAGGGAGAGAATGTGAGTGGGGGCATCATTACCACTGCACACATGTGAAGATCAAAGCATGATTTTCAGGTGCCAATTTTTGCCTTCCACCTTGTTTAAGGCAGGGCATTCATTGCTGTTTGCCAAGCTTGCTGGTCCTCTAGCTTCTGAGAAATTCTTTTGTAATTATCCCACATCACGCTGTATGCATACTGGATTACAGAAGTCTGGTATTTATGTGGAATCTGGGATCCCACTTTAACTACTGAGCCATCTCTCCAAGCCCATGATGTGAATTTTGATTTCACCATCTCCTTACTATATAATTTGACAGAGTCAGAAATTAGTGTTCAGTCACTAGGCATTTTTATTGGTCAGAAACAACAAGGGTTCTAGGTGTAGGAGAAAACATGATTTCCAAAAGTGACTGCTAACATTTCTTGTGACAATGCTCTTTGCCTGGGATGAAATGGGAAAAGGTGTGAGAGTTATTCAAACAAAGCATCCCGCCCCCCCAAAATTAAAAAGTGTCCTTAGGTTAACTCTGCTCATTTAGGACAAAAATTAGCCCTTGACAAGGTAATTGCTCCAGCAATGTGGGCTGTCATGATCTCTAAGTGTTCTCCAAAATAATTTAATTAGACCATCATGAGCATTAAGCCAACATAATAGATACACATTATGTATAAATTAATGTCACATGGATTGGTTCATTTGGGGATAAAGATTTTATTTTTTTAGGGCTTAACACTTCTCATTCCATACTTTGTATAAAAGAATGTGTCCACAATTCTTTATTCCTTACTAAGGTTCGGAAACCCATAAAACTCTGAAAGTCATTTTGTTAGAATTCAATGTTAAGTTGAAACCTGAATTTAACTGCTATGAACCTGTTTGTCATCTTTAATTGCACACTCACTGTGAGAACATTTACACTCCACTTGTAAAATCTCCATGGTTATTTCACAGATCTCCCTAGAATGACAAGTTTTATAGACGTCATCAAGACTTTATCTTGGGTAGGAACTTTCATGTGCAATTCCTTGACACAGGTTGTCATTCTCTAACACATTTTCCTCCCCTGGGTTATTATTAGTCCTCCCTTCTCTGTATTTACTGCCTTACTATTCTGAAACATGTTCATTATAAATCATTCTCATTGAGGAATAACTGCTCAGATAAATAGTGCCTTAATCATGTTCCATGTTCCTTTTGTCACTAGATGGGATAAATGTCACACCTGGTAGATTAAGACTCTTGCTATCTCTAGTCATTTAAGTCACATTGACAAGTTCCTTTGGAACATATTCAGCTTCATGCTGCTATAAAAGACTATTCTCAAAAGACAATCCTGATTTCACTTAACAGTTATTTTGTTTTTATATAACCTGATGGGCATGGCTTCTTGGTGAAACTATCACAAAACTCCTCACAGAGAAAGCAAATTTTAATTGTCTGAACATTTCATATTATCCAAGCATTATCAAAAGTTTCAATCTTTAATATCTTAATAAAAAGTTGTGGAGAAAATTGTTTAGGCATAGATGACTGACTACTTGACAAATGGGTTCATATAGCTAAACAATCATCTGTCATGTTCTCATCACATCCTGACTTACAAACATGCTGGTGTCAGTGACATGTGTAGAGTCAAATTTCTATAATCCTTAATTTTCTAGAATTAATACAAATAATCCAGAAGAATTTCTCATTTTCATTCCTCATATTTTGGAGGCTAAGGGTTCAAAAGAAAATGTTCTGCACTAGATCAACTCTATGTTCACATCAAAGTGAATGCCAGGGACATATTTTTGTTGACATTTGGGTAGTTAAAATAATTTGGGCCCACCTGGATGTGATTAACTCAAATAAAACTAATGTCAAAATAATCATCAGTGTACCCCTTTCCCCAGACCCCTTGTTGCTCAGGTCTACTCCTTTATTTTTGGAGAAAATAGCAGAGAGCATTCAGTGAAGTTAGGTAATATTCAAAGAGCCATTTCTCTTGAGGCTCACTGTCCAATATTGGCTAACATAATTTCTTTTAATATCAGGACCTAAAGAATATCAAAATGCTTTTTTTTCATAGCTGAATTTGGTAGTTGGCAGGAAAACAATTATCTTAAAGCCAAATCAGTACCACTAAGAATGAATAAACCAGCCCTTATCTGTGGTAAACCTGTGAGAAATTCTGGAACATGTTAACATATAATATCAGCATGTTGAACTTCACCTTTTGCTTTAAATCTCCAATCAGAACAGAAAATAGTAAAGGCCTCTTTCTAGCTGTGAATTTCAAATAGAAACCTTGGGTAATTTAAGACTCTTTGGCGATGCATTGCCATAGCAAGTGAATCACTGAGAATCCATTATAATTACACAGCAGCTGAAAGGCCTGAGGGTGTAATTTTATGGAGCTCAGGGGTCAAAGATCAGTATTAGACTGATCATTAGCTTTCAACACCCTGTTACTCACAAACTGCGATACCAAACTGTTTCTTTAACTTCAAGTACTCATAATGTTTCAAATTCTATAAATGAAAGATTCAAGGGAAAAAAAATCATGGTATATATATTTTTTTCCTCTGTTGTATCTGGGCACACTTAATTGTAAACCTGGAAAAGCTTGCCTATTCTAGATGTTATCAAGAATGTTTGAATTCAGCTGGGCGTGGTGGCGCACGCCTTTAATCCCAGCACTCGGGAGGCAGAGGTAGGAGGATCGCCTTCGATTGAGACTAGAATTCCAGGTCAGCCTGGGCCAGAGTGAGACCCTACCTATCAAAAAAAAAAAAAAAAAAAAAAAGAATGTTTGAATTCATGGGAAGAAATGAAAATATCCACCTTAACATGGCGGGGGAAGTTGCTATAGATAAACGTGTATGTGTACATCTAGGGAGTGTTTCAAGAAAACTAGCATTAGAGTGGAGTTTGAAGATGGGCTGGAATCTCTGCAGTCTGTATTCCTGTAATCCAATGATAAAGTTTTACTGTCTAGTAAGTTGCTTATTATGTTCAAGCACAATTCTGGATTGAATAATATCAAATTTCTATATTCCAACTTTCTTACTGACAGGCAAAGAATAGTTATTACCATGGAATCTACTTCAGATGATGAGACCTTGAACAAGGTGGAGATGAAATGTCAATATTCAGAATATCCAAGAATTCATGTTTAGGAAAAAAAAAGAAAAAAACAGGCATAGGGTTTGACCCTCCAATAAAAGAAGTTCTACAGTGGACAGAATCACAAACTACAGAGAAATCTGGTGTGAAAGAGTCAAGCATGTGGAACACTCTACTGTTCTGTTTTTGAAGAAATGGCAGCAGGGACCCCTCTTTAGCACTCTGCACACTCATGTAAGCAAATAGCAACTGAACAAGACCATTTTCCAGCAAAGAAGATTACAATTTGTTGAAGGTACAGATGATTAATATAATTTTAATTAATAAATTATTTTTATTTGATACATGTACATTGACTTTTACATATTTTATTGTGTGAAAACAATTTATGTCTTGAAAACCAAAAAAATATATTTCTAATTGTTTTTTCTTGGTTGGGTATGCAACATGTGTTGTGTGTACAAGTGGAGTATGCTCTGAACTTGGAGACTGCTGTTTTTCAGGTAGACTGGCTGATTAGGGAGCCCATGAATCTGCTTGAGCTTCCCATGTCAATTCTGGAGTTACAAATATGTATGTAGAACGAAGATCCTAGCCAGGTTTTTTTTTTTCTTTTTTAAAATATTTTATTACTTATTTATTTATGTTTTTATTCATTTATTTGACAGAGAGAAAGAGGGGGAGAGAAAGAGAGAGAATGGGCATGCCATGGCCTCCAGCCACTGCAAACGAACTCCAGATGTATGCACCACCTTGTGCATCTGACTAACATGGGTCCTGGGGAATGGATTCTGGATCCTTTGTCTTTGCAAGCAAATGTGTAACTGTTAAGCCATCCCTCTACCCCCACCCTTTTTTAATTTGGATGCTGGTGAACAAACCCAGGCCCCCATGCTTTTACCTGCTGAGCAAACTCCCTATTTCTCTAACTTGATTTTGATATAGCTTTTATTGATTTGGAAGCAAATACACAATATTTATGATGTATATTTGTTAATTTAAATACATTAAAATATACTGCATGTGATTTATAATTATAAAAGCTTGAAAGTTTATATACACTTGTAAAGACATTTGGTACATTATTGATACGACTTTCTGATTTTTGCTCTGCTACTTTAAAATTAATAAAGAAACTCATATGCTAGTGAGTTGCATGCTATGATGCAATAGAACCTCTTTACATTTCCATGATAATAATAAATAATTATATTAGTCTCCCTCATCACATTTTATATAAAATTACACACATAAACATTTATAAAGGACATACAAAATATAGTTGAATGTACTTTGCTGTTTGCATAGTAGTAAGTAAAAATAGTTATAAGGAAGCTGGGTGTGGTGGTAAATGCCTTTAATTGAAGCACTCGGGAGGCAGAGATAGGAGGATTGCTCTGAGTTCGAGGCCAGCCTGAGACTACAGAGTGAATTCCAGGTCAACCTGAGCTACAGTGAGACCCAACCTCAGAAACCCCACCCCCAAAAAAAATTCATAAGGACTAAAATCAACTAGAAAATTTATATAATAAGGTTCTGGGCTATTACGTTCAAAAATTATAAAAGTATACATGTGTAGTTGTAAAATTGTTTTTTGTGCATGTTTATATATGTGTTTGCAAAATAAAATGAGTAGGTCTATAGAAAAGTCTTTGCTACTATGGACACTAATCTCTTTTTTTGTTGAATACAGTATTAGGTGCAAAATAATATATCTTCTTTTTAAAAAATATTTGTTCAAATATAACCCATTGATATATGATAAATGGTAACAAAACAACAGAATATTAATTATGATGAATCTTAATTTTATAAATATAAGTAAGTGTCCTAAATATTATTTAATTATATCTTAATAAAAAGAAATTCCTGAAATATGAGAAATGCATAAACAGAGCAATTCTACAAAACTAGAACTCAATATTTCTTTCCAACAAGAACAACAAAAAAGTAGTTGGAAATAATGGTCATTACTATACCTAAATTCCTATTCCAATAAATAAATAATATAATTTTGACTTTAATTCAACATAGTTAATGTTTTCCAAAATCTCAAAATAGCTTACTGTGCTTAACAATTCTGCAATGTAAAAACACAAACTTTGAAAACTTTTGCACCATGTGAAGAAATAAAATAGAAACTTAAATAGATTTACTCCAGAGACATCATTGAAAACCACAGTGTTTTGAATCTATATTACAGTGGTTAAGAGTTTAGTCTCTAACATCAAGTATCCGCATTCCAATGTGAACTTTGCTATTGGTTAGTTTTGTTCCTGCAAATATTAAATTGGCACCTTCATTAAGATTAGGAAGATAATAAATTAAGAGACTCAGCTACAAGATGGAATCTGTACAAAATGGACTTATTGCCACTGAAATTCAGTATAAAATTAAGAAATAGACATGTGTTTCATTTTAAAAATACATGTGACAGAACTAAAGACTTTGCTTCTAATAAACAGATTAGTGATTAGAAATTATTTGTAATAAAACATAGAGGCAGGTATATGGAAATAAGTGAATCATATAAGGAAATCAAGTATCTGTCATACCAAACTTGCTTTTGTGAATATTAACTACTCAATATCCTACTATGTATGTCGAAAGCAAATTGATTCCATGACTGTAATTTGAGGGTGTCAAGCCAATGTGATGAGGGCTGGGAAAGAAGCACAGTAAGGGTCTATCTTTAGCATAGACCTTATTTCTTTGATGAACACATACATAAGTAACTATATTCATTTATGTTCTAACTGAAAAAGAAGAGTATATTTTTATTTATGGTTTGCTAAGATATTTCTGAAAAAATATGTGATTTTAGTTGTCTGGCACAATATATCATTTATTCAATATATAGCAGGACCAACATAATGCTAATATAATTAATGTATATATGCATATATTTTTATTGTCTATGTAACATATAAGCATATTCAAATATAAATATATATATTCATATTTTGAAATACTTACATATAATTTGTACATACATGCTTGTGTATGTAAACAACACAGACATGCAGTTTGAAGATAGTTTAGCAAATCAGGTAGTCTGATAGATAGTTGTCAAAAACAACAGATTAAACAGCTCAAGATTTTCTTCTAAGTGCTTATATCACATTTTGAATGAGCATGCTTTATCAAATGATTAGATTCCACCCAAATAACACATAGCCACTAATATCAGAAGTTAACCATAGGGGTAACCTTAACTTTAAGAATGGTATTTGACAGTTAAACTAATATACCAGAAGCCTGGAACACTTTATTAACCATGTATTATTTTACTTTGTTTTTATTTAACTAATGTACAGTTCATTAAAAGATACACCTAAAATTTTGTCTAAAAATATAAGTGATTCAATAAAAATGCAGTAAGTTGTTCAGACAATGCAATGTGGTAAATAACACTTTTTTATTTTCTATTCACAAAATTGCTACATGCTCTGAAGATGTAAAATAGCACCATCCCATCTACAGGAAAAAAAAATGAATTAAAACTTGTTCTTGAAATAGCCATATGCAAGATCAGATGTCACAGATACGCTTCTTTGTTAGTTATTTCAAAGTTTGATGTTCCTCTAAAACTTGTTTCCTTTTAGGTCTTGGCTTCAAATATCAGTAACTCACTTTTATGTTAATAAATTGTTACTATTTGCACAATCTATTTTTTTTGTATAATAGGTATCTGAAAAGTACTTTGATAAGCTGTTCTCAGTACTTATTCTTAATATCTGTGTCCTCAATTAATTGATGCACTGATTAACCTTTAAAGAGTTCACTCAATGTATTATGCACACTTGGGATTATAATTCAGACATGTTTAACTCCCAAGAACCTGTTCACAGCCTGTTCACTTCCACTTCATATTTTCCACCATATTGAGTCAAATCTTGGAATGAAGATGAGGTGGTTAGACCTTAACTAGCACTGGATTATAATTGATTATATGGGCTGTGATTTCTGAAAAATTAGTTCAAGTGTTTAGTTAAAAGTAGCCAAGAACGTCATATTATCTGATTTTTTTTTTTTTTTTTTGGTCAAATCAAATGCCCTGTAATACAAAGGACAGTTATTTCCTGGAAAAAGAAATAAAAAATAAATAAATAAAAAAACATACCCAATGGTAATATTGACAAAGTATGTCTTTTAAAATAAAACGTCCTTCATTTCCTTAAGCCATAGGGGAAAAATAACAGGATGTGAAGATCAAAATAAAAAGACACAAGTCACATAAAATGAATTACAAAACTTAATAAAACTTTCAATTTTTTTTACAGATCCTGATTTTCACACCTTTTTTTGGAGGACAGGATGGCCCCAAAGAGTTTATAATGGGAAATGCCTGTAATATTAACTCAAATATTTCAAGTAACAGGCTAAAAGAAGAGAGGTAATTTGCGGAGAAATAAATCCCTCAGTCATGGATTTATGTGATGCCAATTAAAATGCATTCCCAGGTGGCAAAGCAGCTGCCAGACTGCAAAGTGTTTTCAGAAAATCATTCTGGAGAGGGTCTAGGTGGCACAGAGGCTGTTAACATTCATCCCTAAAATGTTTCAGCCACAAATAGAACGCCATGCAAAAGTAAAGAGAGCTTGCCAAGCACAGAATTTCATTTAGCACCCTGGTAGTTCGCTTAATTAGAATAAACCCAGACTTCCTAAGACTCTTTTGTAAGACTAAACCTCATCACCACAAACTGACTTTTTAATTATGTGGTTCTTAAGAGCCTTTGGGCATGTAGGAGGACTGACTGTAAATATAGTCATTAGCACACAAACTCTCTCTCTCTCTCTCTCTCTCTCTCTCTCTCAGAAGATCTTGTGCACTATTTATCACACTCTTGTAAGACATGACATTGGGAAAGCCAATGTTAACCTTTCAATGACTTCATTTTCTATCAAAATAAGAGTAATATAATTGCTGATTTATTGCTCCCAGTGGTTTAAAACTTAGAGACTTGTGAGGAAATGCAGAAATGTCTCCTAAGTTCTCATCGATGTATTCCATTGCTTTTATCATCAGCATCTGCTATTTTGTTTTCAAGATTAAAAAGACAATATTTAAAGTATAAGGCTTATGTAATAAGTGCAAGCATATAACGTTTAAGTTAGGATTGATTCACAGAATGTTAATAGTAAATAGTCTTGTGACATATGCCTTTCACAGTCATCAACTATATTTATGGTATTAGCAAACAATATCTAAACATTTAACTTTCTTTCCCAGTATGTAGCATGGCAATATAATCAGGCTTTCCAGTTCCTCAATTTTATTAATTGTTTTCTGTTATGATATTTGTTAAGAACTTCACCAGCTCAAATCAGTAATGGTAAGGGGTAGAAACTCTTATTCACTGACACATACACACACACACACACACACACACACACACACACATCTTAGGTATTCAGACTTCTTTGATTTAAAATAATTCACTTAACCTTAAGCAATAATAACAATCAATACCATGAAGGCCATGAAAATCTGGGAATGAGGTCCTCATTTAGGGTGGAGTAGTCACTGGGAATATGATAAAGGATTTGTAAAGGACAGTGACAAGGAAATTCTGGACAGTTAGTGAAAGCTGTGTCGTTAGGAAAACTTAAGTAAATTGAATGAGTTGCTACCTATCTGTGCTTGCCAAAGGATATTGAAAGTATAACACAATTAGGTATAAAAATTAAATGAGAAATAGAAGTATTAGGAATCCAACTTTGTAAATATTAAGCTCAAATCAAACCAAGGAGATAACAAAGAATTCTCTAGAAGGTCTGGAAATGTCAAACTTGCAACTCAGCAAAATAGAAGCTGGCACTTAAAACTATTGGCTTAGGGTGAGAAACAAGAGGTTATTTTATGATCATTGTAACAGAATGCAAGCTCAATGTGTGCATAAAATTATGGACTGCAAGTAAGTAAAACAGCAGTTAAAGGGAAGTATACTGCCTTCCAAAATAAAAGTAGCGAAGAAGGAATGACATTCTTTAAAAAGTAAAAGCCCTAAAATAATACAATTAAATGGTAATTATAAATAAGGACAGAACAAAAATTAGAAAGCAGGGAATGATTTGAAAGTGGGTTCTTTGAAAAGACTAAATTTAAAAATTCTCAGAAGTATTCACAAGAAAGAAAAGGGGAAAAAAGGACATTAAATTCATTAGGCTTGATAAGGTCAATATAAGTATGGTGCTAGTAAATTAAAGTTAAAATTAAATGATATTATGTATTTCTTGCTACAGATGAAATAGATGAAGTAGAAAAATTCCATTTAAAAATAAAGCACAGTTTACCACAAACATGATGCAAGAAGATGAGAATGAAACACTACTTGATGAGTAAAACTCAAGTCTTTGACATAGTTAGATTGGTTAAGTTTCTTCAAGAAAGTTCTTTTCACCATGAAATAACAGGTAGTCTAATATGTAAATTCTTTCATAGAATGAAAACATCATAAAACATATTTTTATGAAGCTAGAGTGGTAACAAAATAGAATCAACATATAAGATTGTTTATTCTTTTTATTTATGTCAGTTTTGTAGCTACATTATTATGTAAGAAATAAATTTTTTATGCAACTCTTTTTTATGGTGACTTTTTTTAATTATTATTTTTTATTGACAACTTTTATACTTACATACAAAAACCCACCTGATATTTCTCTCCCCTCCACCCATTCCACTTTAGAACTCCAGTCTCCATCATATCCTCTCCTTCTCTCCATTAGTCTCTCTTTTAATTTGATGTCATCATCTTTTTCTTCTATTTTGAGGATCTTGCGATGGTATTGCTAGGCACTGCAAGGTCATGGATAACGAGGCCAATTTCTGTCTGGGCAGTTCCATGGTAAGAGGTCATACCCTTCCTTTGGCTCTTCCATTCTATCCACCCCTCTCCCACAATGGTCCCTGAGCCTTGGAGGGTGTGACAGAGGTGTTTCAGTGCTGGGCACTCCTCCATCCCTTCTTCTCAGCACTAAGTTGCCTTTTGGGTCATCCCAGTGGTCATCACCATCTGAAAAGAGAAGCTTCTCTAACCAGAAGTGAGAGTAGCATTAATATGTCAATAGGAACATTAAGTGTAGTGCTTTCAGGGCAGCTTGGTGAGAATAATATATACATTTAGTCAGACAAGAGCAGGCTTATACCCCTAAGGCTCACGACATCACCTACCATAGACTTTTACTTAGGTTTTTCAGTACCAGGAGCAGTTGGTTACCCCAAGAGTAGACATGCCACTATTGCACCTGTTCAGTCATTGGGCCTGTCTGGCCAAGCTTGAATATTCAGCGTCCACTGTTTTCACTGTTGATGGCTTCTGTCTCCCATACTTTGTGTGTAGTGCAGCTTTTTCCAGCTTTCAGTTGGCTGGTCTACAGGGAGAAGGTTTTCTGCTCCACACCAGCTGGCTTTCTCAGTGACCTGGCAAGAGATGTCTTCAGCAATAGGGTCTTACTATCTGTTTCTCAAGGGAAACCAAGGGCTTTGGCAAAAGCCTTTAATGTTTTGGAGGCTACCAGGACCTCCTTGGCCAACAACTCACTGGAAGGTATCCCATCCCAGGTACTGAAAATTTTCTAGTAACAGTCTATAGCTTTTAGACATGCCCTTATTCAAAAAGTAATTTTACATATGTTTTATTCACAATATTTTGAGTTTAGATTGACCCTCCCCCTGCCCATCTTTTATGCATTCTCTTCCCATGGCCTCACTTAGGCCATTCCCCTCCCTGTAATCAGTTCTTCTACTTACATATGTGCATTACCATACACTTAAGTCCTTCCCTTTCCTCCCTCCCTTATAGCCTTTTACCAGCTTACTGGTTTCTGGTACCTATTTTTTGTTCCAGTTCACACACAAGTCTAGACATTGGTAGCTAGGATCCACATATGAGAGAGAACATGTGATGTTTAGCTTTCTGAGCCTGGGTTACCTCACTTAGTATAATCCTTTCCAGATCCATCCATTTCCCTGTAAATTTCATAATTTCATTTTTCTTTACCGCTGAATAGAACTCCATTGTGTAAATGTACCACATCTTTATTATCCACTCATCTGTGGATATCAGTCACTATCTTCTCTAGGTTTTTCCTATATGATCACTGATAGTTGTCACTCATAAGCTTGGTTTTGCATGGAATATTAGTTGTATGATATTACTGGGTAGTTGTCTGTAACCTTATTTATATTATGCTATTTCATGTAGTATATATTTTGTTTTTCTTTTTTTAATTTTTTTTAAATTATTAATTTTTTTCATTGATACCTTCTATAGTTATATACAAAAACATATTATATTTCCCTTCTCTCCCCCACATTCCACTTCAGAACACCAATCTCCATCATATCCCCTCCCTCTCTCCATTAGTCTTTCTTTTAATTTGATGTCATCATATTTTTCTTCTATTTTGAGGGTCTTGCAAAGGTATTGCTAGGCACTGCAAGATCATGGATACGAGGCCAATTTCTGTCTGGGCAGTTGCATTTTTATTTATTTATTTATTTATTTGACAGAAAGAGGGAGAGGGAGAAAGAGAGAATGGGCATGCCAGGGCCTCCAGCCACTGCAAACGCACTCCAGACTCATGTGCACCCTTGTGCATATGGCTAATGTGAGTCCTCAGGTATCAAACCTGGGTTCTTTGGCTTTGCAGACAAACACTCTATTCTTTGTTTTACATTTCTACTCACTTTCTTATTTTTCTTCCAATATTTATGTCATTTTATTTTTTATTACTATTTACATATATGTCTATGTTTCCCTCATATATTCTTTCATTTATTTTATTTCTTCTCTATATTTTATTTTTTTAGTTTAATAAAACTTATTTTATGAGTTGGAGAGATAGCTTAGCAGTTACAGCAGTTGCCTATGAATCCTAAGGACCCAGGTTTAATTCCCCAGAATGCAAATAAGCCAGAGGCAAATGGTGACACATGAGTCAGGAGTGCATTTGCAGTAGTAGAGATCATGTTGCTCTCTCTCACTCTCTCTCATAAATAAATAAAAATAAAATATTAAAACCACTTATTTTATCATTTTAAAATTTATTTATTTTTTATGAGTTGTGTACATGATGTGAATACGTTCATGTTGGTGCCATTGATAGCCTCCTCCCTGTCCTTCTCCCTTTAAAGGGACCCTCCTTATTGTGGAATGTGGGTAGTGCATTTTGGGGGTAGCCAGCAATTATGGAGAAGAGGCAATGTCTCTGTGCATAATGACCCAACTTGTGGCTCTAACAATCTTTCTGCACCCTCTTTCACAAATTTCCCTGAGCCATGTTGGGTTCATTTTAGTTCTCCTTCAGTGATGAGGTCTTGGGAGCTTCTGTGTCTCTGGATATCTGCTTTAGTAGGAGTTGAATGTTCTCTGTGTGTATCTCCTTCACCTTTGTGTTGGTATTAGGTTCACCAGAAAAGCAGCACTCTTGCTTATTCCCCTATTACTCTATGGTTTCAGCTGGGGTCCTGGTGAGGTGAGATAGGCTGGTCCTCTCAGGTTTGGTGTACATCTGAAAAAGAGAAGCAATTTCTCCAACAGAGAGAGAAGTCAGCACCAGATAAATGGGATAACCATTATTATTTTAGAGAGAATTTTATAGGTGTAGGCTGTCTTTAAGCTCATGATTGGTGGGAACTTGATATTGAGGAGTTGGCTCATATTTTGGACATGGTTCTAACTTGTTTTCCAGTTCTAACTATGAGTTCATTCCACTGAGCAGATCTGTTAGCCAAATCAAGAGCAGTTGGTTACCCACCATGGCTGTGTGCTACTATTGCACTTGTGTGAGCTTCACATCAGGTTGTTTGCTGCTGAATAGCTTAGACCATGAGTTGCTTGGACAGATATTGGTCATTTTCCCCCAGTCACTCATGTAGCACCTTCTAGCAGTAGACAAGATAACTGTCTGGGGACTGACTCTCTTCCAGATTCCAGCCATGTCACTCCATGTTATGTACCAATAGCATATGGTGTCTTTGGCAGTAGGGTCTTACCATTAACCTTTGGTGGGACATCAAATACTCTGACAGAAATGTGTCTTCTTTTGGGAAACCCTGTCAGTCTCTCTGATCAACAGCTCACTGTGGAAGTTAACTGCATGATGTGAGTGGGTTGTTTGACTTTTTATTGTTTAGGTTTTAGAGTTCTTTGTAGATTCGTGATATTAGGACACTATCAGTTAGTTGTACAGCTGGCAAAATTTTTCTCCAGTTCTGCAGGCAATCTTTTGGCTCTGCTTATTGTATGTTTATCTGCAAAAAACTTTTCAGCTTCCTAAGATCCCAATGGTTGAGTGTGTGTTTAATTTTCCTAAGCCACTGGGGTTTTGTGCAGGAAGTATTTTCCCATTCCTATATCATGGAACGTTCCTTCTATTTTTAGTTCCAGTAGTAACAGCATTTCAAATCTTACATTGAGGTCTTTTTTCCAGTCTACATTGTTAGGGCCTTTGTCAAATATCAAGTACCTGTGGTTACTTGACCCAAAGTCCAGGTCCTGGATTCTGTTCCATTGGTCTATAATCCTGTTTATATGCAAGTTCCACATTGTTTTTATTACTATGGCTTTGTAGTATAGCTTTAGATCATGGATGGTGATGCCTCCAGAGGTGTTTCTTTTTCTGATGATATGCTTGGATATCTGAGGGATTCTGCTATTCCATATGAATTTTGAAATATTTTTTTCTATCTCTGTGAAGAAATGAATTGGGATTTTTATCGGTATTGCATTAAATCTGTATATTGCTTTAGATAAGATTGCCATTTTCACAATGTTAATTCTGCCTATTGGGAGCATGGGAGGTCTTTCCATTTCCTCAAGTCGTCCTCAATTTCTTTCTTGAGAGTTTTTATGTTTTCATTGTATAAGTCTTTCAGTTCCTTGGTTAATGTTATTCCAAGGGGACAGAGCTCTGATGTGGAGTTCCAGAGTGGTGGGGGGGGGGGTTCGGAGGGAGATATGAGGCTGGTCAGGGTGGTGGCAGGGAGCAAGATGGAGGAGGTCTCTGGTGTTCTGCATACAGTGGGTGGGGTGGGGCAGTGAGAGTGATGGTTAGAGCTCTGGAGCAGAGCCTAGTGTGGGGGTAAATGCTACCCTGCTGGCCTGGGTTCACTTAGCTAGTGCAGGAGGAACCAGAGGCTGGGACTGCAGCTAGGTTGGCTGCCTGAGGGCATTGGGGGACTGGTGGGACAACTGAGAACCTGTGAATCAGTGGATTCCCTACTTTGCTCCTTTGATCCCTCCCACTGAACCCTAATGATCCCTAAAGGTCTTGCCTTTCATTCCCTGCCAGGTGAGACATGTTTAGAAGGATGTCATCTTGACCAGAAGTCCCTATTTTATCTTTTATTATGTCCTCTTTGAATATAATCTTTCATAGTTTTATTAGTTTCAACCCTAGAAATTGATTAAACAAGGATAAGTTTCTAAGGCTATCTGTAATATTCACACCAACTATGTAAGAATGTAAATTTAATTCAACTCCATCTCTCCTGCTTTCTGATATTATGTCTCTGTGCACATGTCTCATTCCTAATCTCTTTGTCTCCTTTCTTCAAAAGTATGCATAGAAATAGATGCACATGTAAAATAAATGTTCTTCTATAAACCAGTATTCTACGGGTGACTCATACCCCACCATCACAGTTTCTGTTGTTATATGCTCACTTATGTATCTTGCTTCTTTCTGGGATAAACTTACTTTCACTGCCAAACTAACTATTAGTATGATAAATATTCTTCCTTGAGTACAGCACTTTTGAAAACAAATACTACAAGTTCTTAATTAGTTTTTTTTTTCACTTAGGCTATTCCACCCAAACTCATCTGTCCATCTGCTTACATATGTACAGTACCATTTATTACTTTGTGCAAAATTAGTTGATGTATAACCACACTTCTTTCCACTGAATTGGAGCTGGATTGGTGACTCCCATTTAAGATGTGTTGGGCTTGATGTGATTAAAGTCATACCACTTCTCAGAGTGGGTTATCAACTTCTGTCACAGAGCTACCCACTTCCTCTTCATCTGAAATCAGTGCCCATAGGGAATCAACTGCTGTTTTATGAGGCAGCACAAGAGAAGAGGAAACCAGCTTCAGATTTTGATGCTTTTCAGGGAACAAAGCAGCAAAGGAAGTCTGCCAATAGCAGCCAGTCAGCTTGGGCACAGCTCACATGGCAATTGTCAGAAGATACATAAGTGAACCTGGAAGCATATTACCCAGGTAAGTTTGAGAGGACTACAACCCCTGGATGAAAGATCTGGATGTGAAATATCTAACAAAATCTTCCAGATTCCTAACACTTGCCAACTGTACAATTTAAAAAAAAAAAAAAAAAAAACTGCGGAGTCTATATGTTTTGGGGTAATATTTTTTTGTTACAGTTAAAAATTTCAAGAGAGAGAGAATGCTTGATGGAAATTATTTTAAAGGCATCGTGCTATTGACTTGAAAATGAGTTTTCTGGGGCGGGAGAGATGGCTTAGTGTTTAAGTGCTTGCCTTTGAAGCCTAAGGACCCAGGTTCAAGACTTGATTCCCCAGGACCCATGTAAGCCAGATGCACAAGGTGGTGCATGCATCTGGAGTTTGTTTGCAGTGGCTGGAGGCCCTGGCACACCCATTCTCTCTCTACATTTCTGCCTCTTTCTCTCTCTGCCTGTCTGTTGCTATCAAATAAATAAATAAAACAAAAAAAAAAATAAATAAAAAGTAAACAAGCTTTCTGTTGAGAATGTGGAGGCAGCCCTTCTATATCTATGAGAGACTGGGAGTTTTTTCAACAACCATCTAAACACATTTGCATGATTTCTTTTCCTGTCATTCGTACTTTGCATTTACAGAACTCTTTGATTATCTGACTTACTATGATTTTCCATTACTTCCAAACTGATAGGTTGATATTGTTTTCTTTTCTTTTCTTTTCTTTTCTTTTCTTTTTCTTTTTTTTTTTTTTCTTTTTTTTTTTTTTTTTTTTTTTTTTTTTTTTTGTTTGTTCTAGGTAGGGTTTCACTCTGGTCCAGACTGACCTGGAATTATGTAGTCTCAGGGTGGCCTCAAACTCACAGTGATCCTCCTACTTCTGCCTCCCAATTGCTGGGATTAAAGGCATGTGCCACCATGCCCAGCTTTTTGTTTTCTCTTATTTTTATCTTTCTTATATTTCTTTATAACTGCTTATATTTTTAAAATATATTTAAGTTTTAGACTACTTTATATACATATATAATTTATTTTGATCTTATTCTCCAGTAGTACCTTCTCTTAGCTCCTTCCAATCCCACTAAACCTATTTTCCTTTCCAACTACTCCCACTTATACTTTGATGTATTGTAGTGGGAAGGGACCAACTAAATTTAATTTAGGGTTGCTTATATGACTGTGGTTTGAGGATTATTTACTGGATCATGGACAATTTACCAATGTCTATAGCACTGATAATCATGATGTTCTCACTCCCAATAACCCTTAATTGCTAATAACTCCTCAAGGAAGGGTATGGGGTGCATGAGCCCCTCAACCCTCTGTGATGTAAAATGGATGGATCCCATCTTAGGAGGTAACAATAGCCACTGTGAGGTCATGAGTGCAAAGACCATGTCATGTCTGTGAACTAGCACTCACATTCCATAGCACTTCTCATCTTCTGCTTCTGACATTCTTTCTATATAGATATTACTTTCATATTAATTTATTATCAAGTGGCATTTTTCACCTTATCTGTATTGTACAATCACCATTTCCATTGATTCTTTTACTGTTAAGATTAAACTTTTTCCTAATTTGTCATTAAGTCTTTCCATATTATCCATAAGTTTTACTCATGGTACATTTTATCATTAGGCTTTCATTTTGTTCTCTTATAAGTTACATTTCAAGAAACACTTTATGTCTATGGAGAATTACAAGCCTTCATTTTTTTTACACAATTCCTCTAGATTTCAAAAATTTCCCATTCTTGTGGCAAACTCTTACCCCCACTACATCACTGAAATCTCTTCATCAGGTTTGATCATTATGCTATATAAATATATTATACCATAATAAATCAGTTTTAGAGATAACTGGACTCTTCAGTATATCAGCTTAGCAATCTTAGAACTTTTAACTCTCTTGTGTATTATATTATCTATACAAAAGCTAATTCTTACATATCTGTGTTACAATATTGTATCCTTTATATGTGAATATCTATTACATGATTCACTTACTTTAAACAGTGCTAGGAAGAAATTCAAGGATAATATGGGACAGAGGGGGAGAATGAAAGTCTCACTAATATCTCTTGGCAGATTTGGAGTAAATTTTATCACCTCTAGTATTATCTGGAGTCATAATCATGTCATATAACTTCCTTAGCTCAAATCAATTTCATATTAACAATTTTAAACATTAGTTGTTTAACTGAATTTAATGAACTTATAAGCAACATATGATGTAATAAGAGAAGTTTATAAACATTGCATGTGTAATTACTGAACTTCTATTTTAAGTATGAAAATGTAGGGCATTAAAAATTGAGAAGGTTTACTTCTCAAAACCTATGTTACAAAAACAGTGAAGTCTTAGCTTGGCCTGTGTACCAATAGATTAAAAATACCTTCAACTTATGCAAAAATAAGACAGTTCTTACACTGAATGACTATGGTAACTTCAGATAGCACAGAAAACATATTCAGTTTATCTAATTTTTTTTAGGAAAATGGGAGAGTGTATATACGTGTTTGTGTGTGAAGTACAGCATGCAAACCAAAGATAGAATCCCTGCTGGAGCAATTCTCATTTTCAAGGGAAGGACCACTTGTAGAGATTGCAAATGACATCATCAGTCACTGAAATTGATGGAATGCTATGATAACATTCTTCACCCCAATGTAAACACCGATGGTTCCTTTGAGGGACGTCTTACATTGCAAGTCTGGGATTTAGTTTATAGGTCTGACAAGTGTGACCTTTAAAATAATGTATTTGCTATAAAAAGAAAGAAAACTCTTTATAACTAAAATATATTGCCTACAAAATCACTTTCTAGCAAGTAGTTTGATTACAATCAAAATAACACACCAAAATTAAACAGTTTACCTGTGATCAATTTAATGTGGTAGTAAAATGCTAATTAAGACAGAAAACACATTCAAGGTTTGTGGTACCATCTATAAAACTTGCAGAGAATCCAACATTCAGTGATGTGTAGCACATATGGGCAAGCAGATGGCCAAAGTATTATTTTTAAAAACAGGACTTTTGCTGACAAAACACAGAATTGGAAAAGTGTGATTGGAAAGCTAAGAGGATGTTATTTATGAGGCAGTCAGCTCATACCCAGTAATTGGATTGCTGTTAAATGACAGATTAAAAAGGACTTTGTGGGAGTGTGTGTGTGTGTGTGTGTGTGTGTGTGTTTTAAGAGTGTAGCTATGGCTGAAGAGATGGCTTAGCACTAAAGGTCCTTGCCTGCGAAATCTGAGGACCTAGGTTTGATTCCCCTGTTCCCACAAAAGCCAGATGCACATGGTGACACATGCGTCTGGAGTTAGTTTGTAGTGGCTAGGGGCCCTAGAGTGGCTATTCTCTCTCTCTTCCTCTCTCTCTTCACCTCTCTTTGTCTCAAATAAATAAATAAATAAATAAATAAATAAATAAATAAATAAAATGAATCAGAAAAAATATTTTAAGATTGTAGCTGTAGAAATGAATGAGAAAAAATTTTGACAACTAACTTATCTGTAATTTCTGTACCAGTATATTACCTTTGTTTTTTAGATCTTGGGTCAACAGTGAGAGAATGGTGATTATAAACACCTCAGAATTAATGCTTTCTTTAAATATTTTTAATTTTAATATTTTTTTATTTGAGAGAAAAAGAAGGAGAGAGAGAGAATGGGCACACTGAGGTCTCCCCCACTGCCAAAAACCTCCAGATGTATTTGCCACCTTGGGCATTTGGCTTAAGTGGGTCCTGGGCAAATGAACCTGGGTCCTTTGACTTTGCATGCAAGTATCATCTCTCCAGCCCAAAATATTACTTCTTTCTTGATACAAAGTTTGTGAAAAAGTAGTAAATAAACCTACAGGTTTACAAATACAAACGCACACATACACACAAATAATATTTGCTTCTGTCATCTCTCCCTCTCTCTCTCTCTCTCCTCTCTCTCTCTCTCTCTCTCTCTCTGTCTCTGTGTGTGTGTGTGTGTGTGTGTGTGTGTGTGTGTGTGTGTGTGTGTGTGCAGATATGTGCTCCCTGTATGCATAGGCATGGAGGCCAGAGGAGGACGTTGGATCTTTCTGTACTCATCTCTCATCCTACTCCCTTTGGTCAAGTCATTCTCTAAACCAGGTCTCTTGCTGAACTTGGAGCTCACACTGTTTTTCTGGTAACAGTAACTGACCGACAAGCCCCAGTGTTCCTCCTGTGTCTGTTTTCTCTCACTACTGGGTTTTATACATGGACAACCACTCCTGTCTTCTTGCACAGGCGCTGGAGAAGGAACTCTGGTCCTCATACTTGCACAACCAATCCTCTTACCCACTCAGCTTTCTTCCTAGCCCCCGTTTTTTTTTTTTTTTTTAACTTAAAATTACTTCATTTTGGAGCCCCTTATTCAAGCCACTTTAACAACTTGTTTATATATCCAAAACTCATGGTATTCACTGAGATGCTTGTGGACACTGTGTCAAGTATGAGGCATAATACATTTTCAAATCTTTAGATAGACACCTTTTCCTAATGATTCCAAACATTTCCACCTATATTTCTCCCTCCCTCCTCTCTCTCTCTCTCTCTCTCTCTCTCTGCACTTCAGCTGTTTCCCCAAACTCACTAGAAACCAGATCCTGCACATGCACACAAGACAGCCAATACTAACTTTCCTACCACATTGTGAGAAAATGAGTTAGGACCTTAAAGCTGACACAAAGCAAGTTCTCCATAAATGGAAGTTATTAGGTCAGTGAAACACATGTGTTACTAAAAGTTCCCCTAAGGCCCAGTGTAGTGGCCCTTAGCTTTGCACTCTGAGGCAAGAGCATTGTTAGTTTAAGGCCTTCATGGGCTGCATAGTCAGATCCGCTCTCAATGAATAAGTAAAGAAATACTACTTGAGGAAACCAACATCTGGAAAACTAACTAGTATACTGACACATTAATATTTCAGAGAAATAAACATGGATATTATAAATGAAGATAACTGAGGAGAAAGTTTTTTTTTTACATGCCCATATTTATGTATACAGATGTAATGAATATTCTATGAGAGCCCAGTATATTTGAGTCTTTCCTCAAGGTAAATGTGTCCATGGTTACTGGGATGTTTCCCACCTGGGAAGAGCAAAGCCAGGAAAAGACCAACTGCTGAATTAGTGTCGATTTCACCTGTGCAAGCAACAGATATCTCTGGAAAGCCAATGCTTACTGAAAAAATGAATTGTTCATATTTTAGTCCTATAAGCTAAATCAAATAGATTACATAGTAAATACCCTAAAGAAAAATAAAAGCAATAATATATACACAGTACCTCTTTTGGTAAATCTCCCTTGTCATGCCTATGTGGTTTGGTCAAAATTTTTGTGTTGCACCTGGAGAGATGATTCATTGGAAGAGAATATTGCTGCATAAGCATGAGACCCTGTGTTTGATGATCAGCATCCACATAAAAGATGGCCAGCAATGCCTGTAACCTCAATTATGAGGTTAGTGGAGACAGGATAATAGCTGGGGCTCTCTAATCAGTCAAACAGAAAAATGGCCAATTCAAGGTTCAGTGAGGAACTCTGTTTCAGAGAAACAATGCAAAAGAGAGATGCAGAGATCACTGAATGCTCTTGCTGCTTTCCACATGCATACAAACAGGAAATATAAAGGCATGCACACAGTTTGCATATGGCACACTCATATATAAAGAGCAAACCCCACATAGTACACATACTAAAACGTCTGACTTTCTAGTGATGATTGAAATAACTGGATTTCAATTCTTCTATTACATACTTCTACTCTTCTTCTTCTTCTTCTTCTTCTTCTTCTTCTTCTTCTTCTTTTTTTTTTTTTTTTTTTTTTTTTTTTTGAGGTAGGGTCTCACTCTGGTCCAGGCTGACCTGGAATTAACTATGTAGTCTCAGGGTGCCCTTGAACTCATGTTGATCCTCCTACCTCTGCCTCCTGAGTGCTGGGATTAAAGGCATGCACCACCATGCCCAGCAACATTTTCTTCTTGATGTAAACTCTAGGTAAGGAATAATCCCCCCATAAATTGTTTATTTTTTTCTTCTGTTTCCTTTGATTTGAGGGCACATCACTTCTCCCAATAACTCATAGAAGAAACCTTAGACTTCAGTAGGAAATACATATAAGTGAGTATATTTTATTTTTATATAATCATAAAAATTGTATAAGGGTTGATACCAGTTGGGTTTTACCACTTTACATCAGCTGTTATTTTACTCCTCATCCAGTAAAGAAATAATTAAGAAGGCCTTCATGTGAAAATCCTACATATTCTCTAATCTCTGGTTTTACCAAAACTCTACCATAAATTTTAAATCTTCAGAACATACTGACAGATAAAGTTGTTTGTGTTTACTTGGACACTTGCATTTGACAACATTCCCTTGCTAATAATTTCATGTATTGTGCAAGGTTTAGGCCAGGAATTATGGGTTTGACTTTTGAAGGGATGAAGGAGTGATGCCTGTGTTCCAGTCCCCCAATGACAACCTGGTTTCCAGGCTGAAGAAGGTACATTGGCTGACAAGACTCCTCATATTTCATGTGCATTGAAATAAGGTGATTTTTGCATCTTGGTGAATGCAAAACCAAAAATGAGTGCTGTCAAAAAATAAAAGTTGTGAGATAGATATAGTTTCAACAGTTAAGGGAACATCAGAGATATTTTGATGCAATATCTTCCTCAAAACTTTATTTTGGGATGATAGATGATTATATAAGAATAGTCTGGAGCTGGAGAGATGGCTAAGCGGTTAAGGTGCCTGCCTCCTAAACCTAAAGAATGCTGGTTCCAATCTCCAGTGGTTCCATTCTCCAGGTCCTACGTTTAGCCAGAAGCAAAGTGACGCAAGGGCGCAATGCCCCACTTGACCACAAGGAGGTGCACACATCTGGATTTCATTTGCAGTAGCTGAGAGACTGCTGGAGCGCCCATCTCTATCTTCCTCTCTCTCTCTCTCTCTCTCTCTCTGTCTCTCTCTGCAAAAAAAAAAAAAAAAAAAAAAAAAAAAAAAGATAGTCTGTACAGGTGCATGTTTAAGTCAGGTTCAGAATGCATAAAGTCTATAGGTTAAAATGGTGAACAAGAACACTTTTGCATATGCTGTTTTTCTGTCATAAATCTGGTTGCCATGCATACATTCAGGCATGCTTATTTTTTCATTATTTCAGTGATTTTTAAAAATTATGTTAATTTTTAAAGAAAATTATTATTTATTTTATTAGTTATGTTCATAATGTGAATACATTCATGTTGGTGCCTTTGATAGCCTCCTCTCTCTCCTCTGCCCTCCAAAGGGACCCTCCTCATTGGGGAATGTGGGTCGTGCATTGTGGGGGTAGCCATCAGTTATGGGGAAGAAGCAATGTCTCTGTGAATAATGTCCCAACTTGTGGCTCTAACACTTTCTGCCCCCTCTTCTACAATTTTCCCTGAGCCATGTTGGGTTCGTTTTAGTTCTGCTTCAGTGATGAGGTCTTGGGAGCCTCTGTGTCTCTGGATATCTGGTTTAGTAGAAGTTGAGTGTTCTCTGTGTTTATCTCCTTCAGCCTTGAGCTGGTGTCAGGTTCACTGAGAAAGCTGTGCTCTTGCCCATTTCCCCCATTACTCTATGGTTTCAGCTGGGCCCTGGCCAGGTGAGATAGGCTGATCCTCCCCACAGGTTCATTATCCATCTGAAAAAGAGAAGCAAATTCTTCAATGGAGAGAGAAGTCAGCACCAGAAAGATGGGATGGTGTAGCAGACAGCTTCAGGTTTGCTGAGATGAACTTCCAGACCAGGCACAGTTATGGAGGAAGGGGTATTATCTATTGAAGCTTACAGATCCAGGGAAGTTCCATAATGGCAGAAGAAATTGGCCTGTTTTCACAGGACCAGACAAGAGAGCAAAGCCCCCAGCCACACAGCACACAGAGCAAAACTACAGCCAAAAGCCACAGCAAACTTCAGGAACTCCTATTGGGCACACTTTGCATATCTTTTCAATGGAATCTCAAACCCACCATCACACCTTAAGATCTGCCCCAGTGACATTGCCTCTAGCAAGGTGATTGCAGATGTAAACTATAAACTAATAAAACACTGAATATATTGGGGGGCATATGTTCAAACTACCACAGATGGCCATTATTATTTTAGACAGAATTTTATATATGTAGGCCCTCTTGTAGCCCACGATTGGTGGGATCTTTATATTAGAGAATGGGCTCATTTTTGGACATGATTTTTACTTGTTTCCATGAATTTTAAAGATGTGAAGAAATAGAAGTGAGAAGAAATAAGTAAATAAAAAATAAATTAAAAATAAAGGCTTGGAGAGATGGCTTATCACTTAAGGTGTTGGCCTGCAAAGCTAAAGGACCTTAAATTTGATTCCCCAGAACCCACATAAAGCTAGGTGCACAATGACACATGAATCTGGAGTTTGTGTGATATGGCTCGAGGCCCTGGCATGCCCATTCTATTTCTCTGCCTTTCTCTCTCTCTCTCTCTCTCTCTCTAATAAATTACTAAAAATAAAAAGGAAAGAAAATGTTGAAGGTGAAATAATATAGAACTTACTTTTATTAAAAATAGCAACTCACCTCAATTAGTGACCAACAGTCACATGTAACCCTGAAAAAACCTAGAACTCCCACAAGATCTTTGAAGGTTTGGGAATACAATCCCCTTTATGTTTGTAAAATGATAAAATTACTTGAGTGTCTTTTACTTTATTTTCAAATCAGACAAAATTATTTACAATTTACTCCAATTTAGTTAATTCAATCAATGATTTTATTAATCTATTGCTCTTCTTAGAAATGTTTACAGATTCATGAAAAATCAATAGCCCATCTTTCTTGTATTCATTATATAATTATTTTAAAAGTAAATAAATTATATCAATATACTTTATGAGTATATATCAACTTTAGCATTCTCACTCTGAATGAAATGGATGTAGACTGTCAGGGACCATACTAACTAATAAATCCAAACTGGTCCTAAGTGAGAAACATTTGTCCATGGACATCAGGAATGCAAAAACACAAGAAAAAATAAGCTCTGAAGCTATAGGATGTTTAAGTAGTTGGAACCTTGAATTTGGAATTAGAAAGAAAGGGTTTCAATGTCAAGTAAGTTATATGAGCCTCCAAGCTTCAGCTAGCTTAATGATCTGGATTATTTGTGTGTGTGTGTGTGTGTGTGTGTGTGTGTGTGTGTGTGTGTATGTGTGTGTGTTGTGCATATGTGTGTTTAGAAGTCTCATGCTGTGCATACATGTGCACAGGCCAGAGGAGAATGTCACTCATCTCTACATAACCTTGAGAGGGAGTCTCTCACTGCTCCTGGACCTGCCATTTCTGTTGAGCTGACTTTCAAGGGAGCCCAAGTGATTCTGTGTTCTTGATCCCCACAGGATTAGGGAAACAGGTATGTATGGCAAAACCCAACATTATGCATGAGTGCTGAGGAATGGAACTCAGGATGAACTGGGACTTCCCAGGACTCTTTTGCAGTGGGGCTAACTCCCCAGCCCAGGATTCTATTTTTTTAAAATGAATTCATATTGAACACTCCTATGTCAGGTCTTTTTCTGATCACTAGAAAGCAATAGTATTAAATAAATGATATATGTTGAGGTCTTAATGCTAATCTTATGAAGTAGTCAACCTGCTTCTCCATAGTGAATGCAGGATTTTTGCACCTATCAGCTACAACAATGATGATTGGTGATATGGAAACTGTCAAAGTATGGCTGTATATAATATAAGCATGAGGCTGGGCCAAAGTTGGAGAGACAATGCCCATGGAAGGCACTATTGGGCTCAGGCTGGAAATGTAGGATTGACAATGTCCCTCATACTGAAATGAAACATTTTCTCATCCTCGTTTATAGTTAATAGGTCATCCAAGAGCACATGAAATTATCTGACAAATATTTGATAGTGCATACATTAGCCTTAGCAACACTTGGGAGAAGTTACCCTGCTTAGAATGTTCCTGACTCTCATATAACACATGGCAACTTTGTTAGAGCCACCTAGCTATCTAATTACTCAGAGACATAATGATAGCTTTTATCTAAGTAGATCTTTTTCAAATTTCCAGCATATATGAACCATTTTGAAATGCTTGGGAATAAAATGTAATTCAAGTCAAAATACATATACTCTAAAGTGACCACATAAAGTTTAAATTTGAAGAGAAAGCACAAACACACCTGAATTTACTGCACCTAAAACAAAACATGACACCAGGTCTTATTTTTATTTTGTCTTTCTAAAATGACCACTTCCTAGATTCTAAAGGAAACCTCACATGCTCTCCTTTTCTTTGACAAGATGGAATTCATGAGAAAACATATTTAAATCTGAATATATTTCTTATGTCCATGCTGAGTGTTCATTTATTTTGCTATGGTGTGTCTTGTTCAGTGAGAAAATGAATGAGGAAAATAATCTCCTGGTCTGGAGAGACAGTTCAGTGGTTAAGAGCATTTTTTTGTCCAAGCTTGAGGTCCTGAGGAGGCCTGAGAGACTTTTCAATTTCCAGCTCAAGCACCCATATAAACAGCTGGGTGAGACCATATGCATCTGAGGCAGGCATTCCTAGTACCTGGTGCTAAGGGAATCAGAGAACTTGGAGTCACCTGAGTTTACAGGCAAAAACAAATGGCAAGCTTGGAGATCAGTAAGAGACTCAGGTTCAAATAACAATTGTCAGGAAAGCAATGAAGCAGAATATCCTATGTTCTCCTCAGACCAGTGTAGTCTAGTGCACCTCGCCATAGACAGAAATCCCAACCACCAGCATATACAAGTGTGTATACCCCAAACACACCAGACTATACACACACAAACAAGAAAAATAAGAAATGTACCTTCTTTTCAATTTTTATAGTCTGACTTTATTTTATTTTATTTTTTAGTTTATTTGACTTATTACTCAGGGTAAAATCCTAAACCCCAGATCAAGGGTTATATGTGTTATATGAAAGTCATCTCTCTCTGTCTCTCTCCATATATATAGTTTTCATAAATTGGAGTTTATTTATAGTGTTAATGAGTGTTCATGTATATATTAAATTTGTAGGTAAACACTGGTAAATTTCTTAGAATAAATTTCATAACATGGTTTCCTTAGCAAACTTATCATCACCTACAGCCTTAATGACAGACATGGCTCCCTGTGGAGACATATTTCCAACGTAAACAATTTTGAGCATATCTTAAAATTTACCAATTGCCACTTACTATGTCCTGCAGGCTGCATGCTCTCCAGTTACACTGAGGGATTATCCTTACATCCCTATATGTAAACATGCTGGGCATATTCATGGACAATGTCTTATGGCACTTTTGATCTTTATTATTTTTTCTCAAAACACAACTTATGGAACTATAGAATAAAAGTAGTTTAGCCCTGTCACACCCATTTTCTCTCTCTCTCCTGCTGCTTTCTTTCTCTCTCTCTAAAATAAATAAATAAAAATAAAATATTTTACAAGTAATTTAATACAAATAAAGATAGTGTTTTTTCCAAGATACTCATGTGAAATGGTTGTATTTATTTTCTAATATTTTTGCAAGTAGTTAGATTTTAATTGTTTCATTGTGGCAGAATGAGTTACAAAGTAATTCATCAAATCTATTCACTTTGGGACATTAGGTTTGTCATTTACTTGAGGAGAGGCAAGGGACAAAGAAACCATCTTTTCATTACCCCACATACCCTGTCATTTGGCTAGATTGCTTGAAAATGTTTAATTATTTCATATTATCTTCAACTCTCCAAAGTATATAGATCTAGCTAGATGTCATGTAAAGTCATCCTGCTCTAAAAACAACAGTATGTGATGATTCAGCCTGATTGTCATATTAATGGGATTTAGAATGACAATAGGAGCAAACCCATGATTAGGTCTGTGAGAGCTTTTTCTTGATTATGCTGACTGGGTTCCTGGGCTGTATATAAAAGAGAAAATTAATTGAGCAGTCAATATGCTTTGCTCTCGACTTTATTCCTGTGCATGTAACTGTAAAACTGTAGTTTCCTGGCCAAGCCATGGTGGACTTCTGGAAACTGAAAACCAAAACCAAGTCCTGTCTTTTATTAAACTCCTTCTAGTCTAGAGTGGTGGTGGCTGACTCAGATCTCACCAAACCATAGATCCAGAGGCTATAGAGAATTCAACACTAAATCAGATCTCTAACATGCCCACCTAGGATCAGGGAACATGGCAGAAGAAAAGGCAAAAAGATTATAAGAGTCTAGGGATGGGTGGGATTAGCCTGAGATACCATCCTCCATCCCCAGAGAGACTGACTGAAGCCTTCATTACCCCACAGAGAATACCAGTAACCTTCCTGAGGAGGGTCCCCAGTGGAAGGAGAGTAGAGGGCAGGGAAGGGGACAGGATGTAAGAATATAACCTTTCCTTAAATAAGAAAAGAACATTCCAATAAAAAATGAAAAGGAAAAATAATATTCAAAATTGTCATTAAAATCAGTTTTAAGGGGCTGGAGAAATTGCTTAGTGGTTAAGGCTCTTGCCTTCAAAGCCTAAGGACCCAGGTTTGATTCTCCAGGTCTCATGTAAGCCAGATGCACATGGTGGCACATGCATATGGAGTTCATTTGCAGTGTTTAAAAGCCCTGGTACACCCATTCTCTCTCACTCTCTCTTTCTCTCTGTCTCTAATAAATAAAAAATAAATTAAAAAAATAAATCAGTTTTAACATTTATATTTAGAGGAAACCACTGGATATCCTTACCAAAGATATTTATTTTCTAATACATTTTTAATAAAATTGCTTGCTTTTGTGTGAAAATTTCTAGTCATTCCTATCAACTTGCATCATAATTTTGTAAGGAATCTATAACCTTAGCTCTAAAGTATATTTCTTCTAAGAAGTTTAATTATAGTATCCAAACAAATTCCCATTACAAAACGATAATCATCTGATTACATTTTGTTAATGGAATATAACTTAAATATAAATGCTGGTATGTGTCTGCTAATGTCATTACAAATGGTGATCTCTTGTCAGTAAACACTCACCAGTCACACAGCAGACATGTTTAAACACAGGAGTGGTTCTCTACCTAATTCAGTTTTATGATTCCTGTAAAGTTAAATGGGGAAAGAAAACAAACATATAAATGTCAGAAAAGTAAATTACATTTGTGCCATTTTATTTCTACTAAAATACAATTTATTTTACCAGAAGTACAGACAAATCATTTAAAAAAAATGATTTGAAAAATCTGTTATTTCTGCTTCACACTTCAGAAGTGGACCTTTTTGTTGAACTTTGTTATACAATTTTTGAAAAATGGCTACAGTTCTAAAACATTTATAATATAAGCTATACTTTCTCAAAACAATAATTATAAACTATTAATTGCATAAGCATGCATTTTAAATACAGATATGACATGATTCATACAGCCCTAGCTAGTATTTTTGAGAATCTTCCTCATTGTCAATACAATCATGCATATTGTAAGCCAAATCATTTTGTAGAGATAGTCTGGCTTCATACAATGGACAGTTTATTTTAACTTAAATAAATTATTTAATTACCTTATTCCATTTGACAAGCTCAAGATATTCTGAGATATTTTAATAATATAACTACATAATAATTGAAATTCAAGGAAAAATAGAAGACAAGTAAATGCTACTTTTATTTCATTTTCATTGTATTATACAACACTATAATTTATTTTATAGCTAACAAATGAGTTACATGAACTTAGCACAGACTCCAGCCTATGACCTCAGACACATATGACAGAGAAATCAAGAGTTCCGTAAAAAGCTGAGTCAGAAAATTGCTCAATTATCTCCTTCTAAACTAAATCTCTGAGGTATACTAAAAAAAGAGGAACTGGGTAAAAATAGTAGATTGAACACAATAATCAAAATGCATCTGTCTTGGAGAAAAGTCTGTAAAGTTTCAACCAGTCCCAAAAATTGTACTCCTGTTTTCCTCTTATGAGCTATATAGATTACCCTTTTCCCTCAGTTGGTGCAGTAAGCAGACCTGGTGGCTAGGAGAGAGCATTCCCTAAAGACCAATTTTGCATGTTCACTTCATAACAACACATGGCAGAAGCTTTCTTTCTCCATTTGGCTGAAGAACACTGTGAAGCGTCTGGTGGCTGTTCTCACATCTCAACCTGCTGGCCAAATGCAACTCTGACTCTGCTAAATCAAGTAGCTGTGGGTCTCCAGGGAGGAGTTCTAAAGCTGCTGCCCCTTCTAGGAATCATTGTGTGTCACCAAAAAGTAAAAGTAATTTCAATTTAAAACTTTAAAGTGACACCAAATGATTCCTCAGTACTGAGAAGAGTGTTAATAGATTACAGGGAAACTTTGCATGCTTAATGAGGAAATATCTCAAGTTTTTTTTTTTTTTTTTTTGTTGTTGTTGTTGTTTTTGACAGGAATAGTTATAAACATCTGTCTAATTTAACATGGTACTCCTGTCTATGTTGAGGTTCTGAATTTCCTTACTTATACATGTGTTCAAAATTGTCCCATTACTGATTATCCCTTCTACTAGGCTAAGCCCTTAAATTTTTGTAGGGTTCCTGGAATATATTGAGCACCAAATGAATGCAGGCTAAAGAAATAGTTAAGTGAAATAATAATTATAATTATGACATACAAAACTCCTCTTCCTTCATCTTTATCCTCCATAATTTACTAAATAAACCTAACTCATTTTTGGAGAAAATAGACTTTTCTTATGACTCTCTTCAATTGAACCTCTTATGTTTCTTTGGCTTTTTTCCCCTCCTACATAACTATTAAATAAGAAGTGGTTATCACGGAAACTGGGAAATATTTGGTAGTCTTTTAAGGAGCACACTCACCACAAATGGAGGGAAGTAGTCATTGTTATCAGGGAGTGTATGTGCTTTAGCTATTGAACTCAGAACAGCTTCTGCAAGACACAAGTATCCATTCAAATGCCGAAGCTGCCAGGCATGGTGGTACATGCCTATGATCCTAGCACTAGGGAAGTAGAAGTAGAAGCAGGATTGAAAGTTAATGTACCAAGGGCTACATATAGAGACCCAAAAATAAAAAAAAAAAAATAAATAAATAAAAAGATAAAAAGAAAGGAAGGAAGGAAGGGAGGGAGGAAGGAAGGAAGGAAGATCACTCTTGAGGCAGGAAAATAGAACAGAGAGTGAGGTCTAGAAGATCTTACACATACACTACAATACTAGGGTAGAAGAAAAACATACGGGCAATGGGAAGATCTGGAAATCTTCACCCTGAAACCATTTAGAATTGCCTGGAGCCACCATAAAAGGAGCAGGGGTATTCGAGAGTGTCCAAACATGATACTCAGACACACATCCCTGGGTAAATATTTAAGATGTGAAGGACACATACAATGCATGAAGTTATACTTAGTACTAAATGTAAAAAAGAACATGCACGAAAAAGCCTATACCATGTCTATGAGAAATGTCTAAGTTCTGTAGCATAAAAGCCCCAATCCTTTTCTAACAGGGTTCTTGGAGTTCTGGGAAGTCCTTGAACTCCCAACTCTTGAGTTCACACCAGTTTTACTCCCAGAATTGAGGAAAGAATTGAGACTGAGAAGGATAATTATTTATTACAATTTTATTTAGGAATATACAAGGGAGAGGGAGGAGCTGTGAACCGAGGAAAGGAAAATGGACACACCCATGTGCCCTAGAACCCAGGTGGCCCATGTGCCCTAGAACCCAGGAGGCAAGTGAGCATCGGACTAAATATCAACAGAGATTTAGAGAGGAAAGAGAAAAGTGCAGAGAGCTCCTTCCATGTGGAGGATGGAACGGGGAAGAGACCCCACTGCAAGCTGGGCTGAGACAAGGTGAAGCTTATCCATCGGGAAAGGAACCTGGAAGTTCAGGAGGGATGAATAGACAACAACAACAATAAAAAAAAAAAAAAAAGCCTGCCCACTTTGTAAGGGTGGTGGCCCATTCCTTCAGGCTCACGTAAGACAGTGAGGGCTGAATGGTCTGGGATATGGACTGGCTCAATAAGCGGCCAGCCATGAAGCTAAGATTTGGCACTGAGCTTAATCAACCATAATGCCAGGATCAGGTTTGAATTCTAGGAAAGGGAAACTCCCTCCCAGGAGGGGCTCAGGTTATTTATGCAAAAACAGGTCTAGGGAGCTCCTCTGGGCAAGAGATGAGGAGAGGAGAAATGCTCTTATCTCTAGTAAAGTGGAGATTGTAAGTGCAGATTTATGTAATGACCATGTCTTTTTTTTTGTGTTGCCTTTTCCTGATTCTGGGTCTGGTTTCTGTAATTCGAATAGGATTCTGTCTCATTTGTATTCTTTTCATTTATATGTGATTTGAAACCAATGATGAGGTAGATGAAAACACCTAATATTCTACAGTAAATGTTATGTCAATAGTTTCATCTAAATTTTTAGAAGAAACCACTGAAGACAATTTAGACACAGTGGACATCCTTAGGTCTCTATATGTATTTTGTTTGTTTGTTTGTTTTTGTTTTGTTTTGTTTTCTGAGGTAGGGTCTCACTGTAGCTCAGGCTGACCTGGAATTCACTATGTAGTCACAGGGTGGACTCGAACTCATGGCGATCTTCCTACCTCTGCCTCCAGAGTGCTGGGATTAAAGGCGTGCACCACCACATCCGTCTGCAGGTCTATATTTTGAAGACTCAGTGATGATAGAGTATGGAAGCATGCCATATATAGGGCAGAGGCCTCTACTAGATAAGTTCTGGTTTGTTTCCCCTTCTGCCAGTAATCATGAGAAGACTACCTACCATTCATGCAAAATTTCCCATCTTGCAGGTACATAGGAATAGTAGTTTTATGTCATCCCCTAATTCATGTGTCCTGAATACTTGGTCTCCAGCTGGTGTCAAATTTGGAAGGTGCAACCTTGGTGGAGGACATATGTGGTAATGATACATGTCTAATAAAACACTGAAACATAAGAAGAAAGTTAAGCCAGGTGTGGTGGTGCACACCTTTAATTCCAGCACTTGGGAGGCAGAGGTAGGAGGATTGCCGAGAGTTCGAGACCACCCTGAGACTACATAGTTAATTCCAGGTCAGCCTGGACCAGAGTGAGACCCTACCTCGAAAAAGAAAAAAAAAAAAAAAAAGAAAGAAAGAAAGAAAAGAAAAGAAAAAAAAGAAAAGAAAAAGAAAAAGAAAAAAAAGGAAAAAAAAAAGAAAGTTAAGTGTAGAAAGTAAGTAAGGAAGGCATATCTAAGTAAATATTTTGAATAAGGTATGTGATGCTATATATACAAGCAAAGGTGAAAAAAAGACCTGAGAGGTAGGAACTCTGAAAGCCCAGTAGATGGTGAAGTCATTTAAAAGACGTATGTACTCTAGCCAGGCCACAGGTCCTAAGAATTTCACAGCTGTCAACACAGTACCACAAGCTAGGGACTGAGTCTGTGGCACATAGTTCAGGTTCAAACTGAAATAATATGATAGCAAGGTTTTTGCCTCTCGGGGGGGGAAGAGGAATTAGGTACTGTCTTAATTCTATTGTTTATATTCTTGATTTTTTTTTTATTTATTTAAGTTAAAAATGGGGAAGGTTGATACCTATAACCTAACATAGAGACTCTGAGAGGTTTTTGGTACAGTATCATGATACTTATTTGGCATTCAAATTTCTATCAATTTCTACTATTGTTTAAAACAATGAAGACTATAAACCCGAGAATAGGAAGAAAAAAAAAAGAACATTGTCCTAACACTAATAGGCTAGTAGCAAAATAAGAAATACATTCTACAATGCAGTAATATAAATAAAGCCACTCTTCCCACATATAAGCATTTTTTTTTTTCTCCATTGTTTCAGTGAAGCTGGAAAAATCATTTGACTCTTTAGTTTTGAGAAACATTTAAAATGGGTTATAACAATCTCATAAATATGAATCATCCTTTCTTTAATATAATTTGAAGCCATTCATTCTTTTATTCAGAAAATAATCAGAATTGTAAAGGACTTGTTCTGCTGCTAATCCAGGTAATCATGTAGTGTACACCAATCTCCTGAGATAAGTAGTCATGGTTCATGGTCAAAGTCTTTGGCGAATCATCCAAGTGAAAGTGAACTCAGCATCCTCTCAGATGTTGAAGGCTTTTGAAATGCCATTACTGCTGCATGCGTGCATAATCTCTTTCCTTTTCATTGCTTTTGCTGAGTCTCTTCAAAAATGGGCAAATCTTTTATCACTGAACTCTTTCTACCTTACTGATCATCAAATACTTTAATTCATTCTCTCCAACTAGTTATAGAAATTTCTATCCTTGTTGTCATTATGTTCTTTGTACCCTGAAGAAGGGTACTGCAAAGTTATAATATTTTATTATTTGTTTATTTACTTACTTATTTGTTTATGAGAAAGAGAGCATGGGTACTCCAGGTACTCTATCCTCTGTACAAGTACTCCAGATGCATGTGCCACCTTGTGCATCTGACAAACCTAGATCCTTAGGCTTCAAAGACAAGCTCCTTAACCAGTAAGCCATGTCTCCAGCCCATAGTAAAATTTTAGTCTCATGACTCCACTAAAATCCACCTTATATAAAATTTCAATTACTTATCACCTGTTAGCACATGTAAATTTGCCATACACTGTTCAAAGTTGCACCTCTTATGAGTGTTTTTTTCTCTTTGACCAGTGAAAGACCTCTGCATTAACTGCCTCCCATTGCTGGAGAAAACAAGATAAAAAAATAGAAAAGAAAATGCTTTTATGACCAGGGCTGAGAGCAGAATTAGCCTGTGGATACAAAGACAAAAGCTTAGGAGGCAGCTGACAACACATCTTATTTATCAAAATCACAGTAGAACTATCTCACCTAGTGCCTGGTGCCTATGCTTTCCCCATCCATGAGGTTTTGATATGGGATCAGTACCAGGTATGAATTGTCTCTTGTAGAATGGACCTCAAATCCAGTGGGAGTGTTTTGTTACCAACAAGACATTTTTTTAATTTTTTAAATTTAATTTAATTTAATTTTATTTGGTGCTGAGGACCAAACACAGGGCCTTGTGCTTGCTAGGCAAGAGCTCATCCACTGAGCTAAATCCTCAACGCCCCCTTTTTTTTAATGGAGGGAAAGTCTTGTCTCACGTATCAGTATGGTATTATACAGGATTTTTCACTGGGTATATCACTGATGATTTTTGTCCCCTGGCAGCCTCCATAGCCGCTCCTGGCACTAGTCATTAGAAAAAGAGTTTCTACCCCAATTCCAACTTGAGTTCCCTATGTCTTCTATTAAATAGGTGTGGTGTCATTTGTAATATGGGATATTTTTGTATCATCCTCTTCAGTACTTAAGGAGCATTGTGACAGAAGGGGCATAAAGAATGTAAGAACTGTAGAATGGGTAAGAGCACCATGGTACTGTGTCATCAAGATATGACATGGAACTGCATGTATGAACTAACAAAAACTGAGGTTAATTGCACAAGACCTGAATATCATGGGATCAGCCAATATTCTGTTATGGATAGGGGCCGGCCTTATGAAGCCATTCTCTACTCTGAGGAGCCAATGGCAGCTAATACTTGATGGGGCATGAGGAGTCACTCCTTTCCATGGTATTGTTAGGAATAAGAAGATGAAGTGTGGCACCAGGGTGGATAGGAGAGGGTATTGTGGGGTTCAGATGACCAAAATGCAACACATATATGTAAATATCAAAGATAAATAAAAACAGAAAAAAAAGATGAGGAACTTATTTCTCAATTGCTTAAGACCAACCAAATATAATTTAATACTTATCTTTGAATTCACCATTTGTCTCATGTCCTCAGACAAATCTATTACTAGTTTCAGTCATCTTTCACTTCAAAAAAAATCCAGCCTATTTCCAATTATTACTTTTATTGTGATCATACTCCATATCCCATCATACTTTGCTTGAGGATCTCAAGGATTACAGTCAGATGATTAAAGAGGACACTACCTGACAATGTGTGAGGTCCTCTGATAGTTAGATGTTTTATAACTCTTAACTCCTTCTATCTAAGCATCATATGTCAAGGTGTCATCACCATATATCAATGGGATATCAAGGACCAAATAGGTACAGTAACTTCTACAAAATAAAAACATGAAGTAGCTTCATAGCTTTCTGTCATCAAAAGTTATGACATGTTTGTGTCTTTCTATGAGGATCATTTAGTCTCTACGTCTCTCCTCCCACCCCTGTCTTCCCTATTTGCTATTGTATTAATATGAATTCTCTGGTTACTTGACAACATGGCTTCCTTGAAATAACTATGCTTCCAGTTGTTGATTTTTTAAATTAAACTCAAATATTTACATACTTCTATGAAAGATGTTAAAACTGGCACTTTTAAAGATTTTCTTGAGCTGGGAGTGGTGGCGCACGCCTTTAATCCCAGCACTAGGGAGGCAGAGGTAGGAGGATCGCTGAGAGTTTGAGGCCACCCTGAGACTACATAGTGAATTCCAGGTCAGCCTGGACCAGAGTGAAACCCTACCTTGAAAAACCAAAAAAAAAAAAAAAAAAAAAAAAAAAAAAAAAAGATTTTCTTACATTTCTCAGCACTCCATGTTTATTTGGCTGATGTCATTGGGAAAATACTAGTAAAAACACAAATATCACCAGGCGTGGTGGCACATACCTTTAATCCCAGCACTCGGGAGGCAGAGATAGGAGGATCACCATGAGTTTGAGAACACCCTGAGAGTACATAGTTAATTCCAGGTCAGCCTGGGACAGAGTGAGACCCTACCTTGAAAATAAAAAAAAATAAAAAAATAAAAAAAAAACCAAAAAACACAAATATCATGGTAGAGATATCTCTTTCTAGCCCAGATTGATCTTGGAAATCATTAATTGTGCATCCTGTCACTATATTTTAATGACATTATAATTCATTCCCAGATTGTTAGCTAAATGGTCTGTTAACTGCTACTTCTATTACATGACTGCAAAATACAACTGAGAAGTAATAAATAGGCACATACCAAGTAATAAATGTTTTGTTTGCAAAACAAAACTCTGACTACTTGGATAAAAAAGGAAAATGAAAAATTAAAGGAGAAAAATGCTAGTCTTGAGAGATATGGTAATATTATGAGGCTTGCTGAAATTGAAATCAGGTTGATATTTCTTGTTTACAATTAAAATGACATAATTTCTGGAAACATCTATCTTGTATTACATACTATAATTTTTCAATTCTTATTCATAATTTTCATTGCAAACAACAGCAAATAACTCAACTTTAAAATGACTCAAAGCAATTGTTTTATTTTAATTATACTACATATACTCCAGGAAATTTTCCTTCATAATTATTAATTAAAGAAACAAAGTAAAATATTTGTTTGCCAGAGTTTAGTAATCACTTATAGTTGATGAACTTGTCTTGGGATTTATGGTACTTCAAAATAGCTCTATGAAGAAGAAAGGGGAAATTAATTTTAGTTCCTAAGGCAAACTTTAACTGTACCTCAAACCAAGGGCTGTGGGATACATGACGATGATAAATACATGTACAGCCTACTCCAAAGGCATAAAGTAGGACCAGTGATAATTGTGGTAATCACAGATCCCTTATTCTCCTTTCAGCACCAGTAAGGATTATTGAATTTGAAAATATTCATTACCAAAATTGATAGATGACCTTAAGTCTGATCAGGCTTGATAAAAAAAGAAATAGTGTTGAAGTATTTGTTTCCCTGTCATCCCTGATGCTTGAGAAAAGGAACTTCCACGTTTAGTTAAGTGTTCCTCCATTTCACTGCAACTCACTTTTGGAATGTTCTATACCTTCCTTGTCTCCTATTACATATCTGTATATATGTCACTCTACATAGTGACTCTGTTTCTTCCTTAGAAGATATTTGAAGGTGAGAGTAAAGAGCTTGATTGTCAACTGCTCAGCTCTGAAAAACATGAACATATAAGATTTCCTGTGTCAATATAAGCTGTGTGGTGCTCCTTAGCTGAAGCAGTGAAAAGTAACTTACTACTTAAACTGACTTTAATTCCTGAAAGTAAATGAAATATGTCTCAGGCTTGTCTCTAATTAGGCAAGAACAAAAAAATCACCACAGTCTCAAAGCTGTCTTGTGGATCCATGTACACTCGTTTAGATATGCCAGTCTTTTATTTTTTTTTTTTTTAGCAAATAATATAAAATAAAATAACTATGGTAACTGAAGAGAAGAAATGGAAGAGAAATTAAAAAATCAAAGTGCCTTCAAATAAATTGTTTGGTGATTAATCTCCCAATAAACTCAGCTAAGCATTTATATGAACAAGGAATTCAATGACAAGATTCTGAACCACCAATGCAAACCTGGATATCCCTATCAACTACCTTCCTTATATGTCTTCATTGTCAAATGGACAGTCCTCAAAAGGGTCAGATTTTTTTGCAGGAGCAATCTCATCACCTTCTTTCATTCCTGTACATGTACTTTGAAAGGTACACCACATACTTGTCACTCAAGAAAGCAAGAAAGGATTTCTGTGACCTTCAAGGATTCAAGGTTGCTTGCTTTCAAAGGAACATCAGATATATTTACAAATTCCATTTCATCAATAGCTTTTTGGATATATGTTTTGCTTCTCTTCATCACTATTGAGAAGTATAATATTTTACAAATTAACACTGCTTTAATTAGCAAAACACAATTGACTTGTTTTGTTTTGTTTCTGTGGTAGGGTCTTGCTCTAGCTCAGGTAGTTTCAAGCTGGCTTTGTACTCACAGTGAGCCAGTTACCTCTGCCCACCCAAATGCTAGGATTAAGGGTGTGTTCCACCACACCTGACATCAAATATAATTTTTCTTAAAAGTTAGGCTGAGAAAATGGTTCAGCTGGGAAAAGTATTTTCTGTGCAAGTATAAGGACCACAGATCGCCTGATTTGTCCTGGTATTGATGCCCTGTAAACACTATACCCAAGTAAACATCTGAGCATGACCACATATACCTAAAATCCTAATCTGTAGGGAGCAGGAACCAAAACTGGCTGAGGCTTGTGACAATGGCCACTCCAAGTGCAGAGAGAGACATATGTGTCATATTAACCTCATTAACTGAGAATTGAAGACTGAATGGTAAAGAATAATTATGAGGACAAAAATGAGTTAAGAACAGAAAAGAGAGAGAGAGAGAGAGAGTGGGAGGGAGGGAGAATTGGGATACCAGTGCCTCCAGCCACTGCAAACAAACTCCAGATGCATGTGCCCCATGTGCATCTGGCTTAAGTGGGTCCTGGAGAGTCGAACTGGGATCCTTTGGCTTTGCAGGCAAATGCCTTAACTGCTAAGCCATCTCTTCAGTTCCCTATATTTAAAATTCAAAAGTTATTTGTCACGTGAACTGATGACAAAATGTTAATTCAATATTAATGCAAATGTAAAATAACTGAAATAATTATATGTAAATAATTGAGCATTCTTCAGAAGTGCCAAGCTATAACTTTCATATAATTTAACACTTGTGAGTTTTATCTACTGGAAATAAAATCACTGTATTCTAGAACTATCAGCTTTCCAAGTGCCACTGAAGTTGTATTAACAGTATCCAAGACTCAGAAATAAAATACAGTTCCATCATTAAAGTCAAGTTGCATAGGAAGGCTACTGTTTCTTGTATATTAAACATTTATACTTCCACTTTGCTAGAAGTGTTTACCAAATGTAAGAGTTTTATGGTGAAGTATCAAAGGTCTCTTATGTATAGAAACACATCATCTGGAAATAATAATAGTTTAAAATTTTCCTGTCCTATTTGTATGTTTTATTTCCTTCACATGTATTATTGCTCTAGCTAAGACTTCAAGTACTATATGCAAGAGTGGAAAGATTACATTCCCACGTCTAGTACCTGATTTTAATGGAAATTATTTGATTTTTTTTTCCTATTTAGTACAATGTTTGTTATGTGTTTGTCTATGTAGCCTTTATTATGTTTATTATGTTGATTATATTTGCACATGAATACTTATTAATATTTTTCAGATTAGCTAGATTATGTAACCAACCTAAGGTGTCCAGTAACAGAGGAAACAATGAGAAAATGTGGTATTTATGTATTTTGAAATTTTTCACAGCCATTAAAAGAACAAAGTTATTTTACTTTACAGAAAATGGATCCAATTGGAGCTAAGATTGTTAAAGGATTTAAGCAAAACTTACAAAATATAATGTTTTCTTACTTTTTAATTATTTCGTATGTTCTATACAGCTATATAAAATCATGTTTGCATACATGACATCAAAATAGAAGTGAAAATGTATAAGGGAGAAAGGACTAACAGGAGAAAGCATGGGCGAAGGTATGAAGGATAACTGCATGTGGTACAGCTCAATGTACAACATATGCCATGAAAAATGACCTTATATATGGTGTAAGATGAATGCATATGATTCATTTTCTTTAAAATAATGTAGGAGATTTAGATGTAAAAGAAGGAACTGTCCTATTTCAAGATTGATTAACACGGAGATTATTAAGCTATGTAAAATGAGACATGAAAAGTCACTGCATGATTTCCATATGTGGAACCTAAAAATATTGAAATCATAGAAGAATCTATTACAATTATCGTTATCACATAACAGGGGTAGAAGCCTGATAGAATGATGGTGGTATAATTAATGGTTATCTTAGGAGCAATAAGTTATTTTGCAATTCACTTAACAATGTGGTTATTAGGAATATATTAATAACAGATTATGTACTTTGTAACTGGTAATATAGGAAATTTCAACTGTTGTTACCAAAAATAAATAATTGATTAAGAATTATATATTGTATACATATACTAAAATATTACATTGTGCCCCAAAAGTGTGTACATAATTGGAATGTAGCAATTATTATCTATAGTTATCTATTAATAGGCAGCTTGAAAGTATTCTGGGATTCTAATAAATAGAAAATAGTTAACCAAACAAAATGTCATCTTTACTAGAAATTGGGTTGACTGATCTCTGCTCCATGATGAAGTTGAAACATATACTTCTTACACGGGAAGAAATACTTCTACCAGCCTCAGTTAAGTGTCATCAATAGATCACATGAAATTTTGAAGACAAGAGTATTGGAAAGAAAATGTACATATATTTGTTAATTTTAATGTAACATGCATTAACATCTAAGAAAAATATATAAGCAAATCTATACTAAATAAATATTTAAATATTATTATTTTAAAAATATCTTTTGGGCTGGAGAAATGGCTTAGCGGTTGAGGCATTTGACTGTGAAGCCAAAGGATCCCGGTTCAATTCTCCATGACCCACGTAATCCAGATGTACAATGGACACATGCATCTGGAGTTCGTTTGCAGTGGCTAGAAGCCCTGGCATGCCCATTTTCTCTCTGTCTGCCTCTCTTCTCTCTCTCTCTCTCTCTCTCTCTCTCTCTCTCTCTCTCTCTGCTTGCAAATAAATAAATATTTTTTAAATATCTTATTTATTTATTTATTTGCAAGCAGAGAGATAAAGAGAGACACACAGAGATAATGGGCATGCCACAGTCTCCAGCCACTGCAAATGAACTCCAGATGCATGTTCTGCTTACTGCATCTGGATTTACATGGGTACTAAGGAATCAAATCCAGCTCATCAGGCTTTGCAGGCAAGTGCCTTAACTTCTTAGCAATCTCTGCAGCCTTTAAATATTATTAGTAATGTTTTATGGATGGTTTTGTACTAACTACAACTCATCTTCATAAGGAAAGGAGAGATGTAAGTAATCCCCTTAGGAAGGAAGTAAATGATTTTTACAAAGGATAAATGAGCACTCTGAAGAATCGTTGAGGCATGTGCTGTAGGGTAACTAAATGTTCCAGTGCAGTAGTGGGGTAATGAACTCCAGGCTCTTCCCTGGGACTGAACCTGTGTTCTCTGGTTGACAAAGTTTCTCTAGATGTGAGGGATTAATGACAATGTTGTACTTTTAGAAAAGTTTCTCTTTGAAGAGCAAGACAAAGTTCAGAAAACCCTCACTCCATTTGCAGTTTTTCAAGTGCTTTCAGCTCTAAGCAATCAATAGTATAACAGCATATTTTCAAGTAGTGTGGTCTGAAATCTTTCACAGGAATATTTTGGATGGTACATTCTAGTCTCCAACATTTTCTTTTGCTTTATTTTTGAATTTTAAAACCCGGCACCTTTATTACTGCTATAACATAGTTCAAGCCAATATGATGTATCCATACAAAGTATGTTCTTAATAAAAAATAAAAAAATGAAAAAAGTAATCAAAATTCCAAAAAAATTCATTTTATTATCAGTTCTCTGTGTGTGTGTGTGTGTGTGTGTGTGTGTGTGTGTGTTCGTGTGTGTATGCATGTGTGCTTTTTAGTTTCAGTCTTTACCTTCCTCTTTGTTTGAAGCAAGATATCCTGTTCTCCCTTGTGAAAACAGGGTAGAGTGTGCCTCAGCTTCTGAATGATTCTCCTGTCTTCCTCAACTTCCCTACTTGCCTTAATAGCAAGCTTTATGTGGGTTCCAGGAATCCAAATCTGGATCCTCACATTTGCCTGGCAAGCCCATTTATCCACTGAGCCATTTACCTAGTCCTCACATAGCTTTCTTTTAAAGATATATCAGCTATGTCTGTGTATTTCAATACACAGCTGAAATACTGCTCTATAAATAACAGCTAATATATGACTCTATCTTGTTTCATGAATTCACCAGCCTTTGTTCTAATAAATGCAGAATTCCAGTAATTGGAAGTGTCAGAAGACCATAGAAATATAAGTTTCTTTATTGCAAACTACTTCCATGGTGGTTGGAGAAATGTAGAAAAAAATCAAGTATGATAAACTGCTCTAATGAGAAATGTAAAATAAAAATATTCACAAGTCTATTTACCAATAAATTATCAACAAGTATAATAACTACTGAATTTTCATAAAGAGAATTAATGAAAATGTTCTATTTAATGAATTGAATAATGATTTTCTTTGTAGTTGTCAAAGAGCTGATTTCCATATTATTTCGTCTTGATTTAGTTGAAGACTGCTATGTGCCTGGCCTCTGTGCTAATACACAGCTGTACATACCCTCCCATTAATTTAATTGTTAACCTGGTAGCACTCTATCAGTGTTATTTCTCATTTAAAAGCAATAAATATTAGTGATTTTAATGTAGATTTATACACATTAATTATTTTTCTTTGATATTTACCATTTGTGTTTTCAAAAGGAAGCAACCATTTGTGGGAATAAGAGCTCAGAGAGAGATTCTGAAGTCGATGCCAAAATGCTTTTCAGTTGTTATATTTTGACTTCATAAAAAATCTTTTGGCTTTAGGAAAAAGAAAGAATTGTACAGAAATCATTGAAGTGTATCAAAGAAGAAAGATATCATGTGGCTCTAAATCCAAGTACTTTGTTTCAGAGAAATTAAGTTTTTAAGTCAATGTGCTTACTGCTAGTGCACAATCATTATATATGCATACACATATACACACACATGCACACACACATACACACACACACACACACACACACAAACTTAGGTGTCCTGACTATTAGGTATCTGGCTGATGGAGATTTTGGAATTAACACCTCCTGGAGGCAGTGATTTGCTGGGTGTGGGCTTATTGGTATTAGAGCCAGTGTCTCCTTGCCAGTGTTTGGCACACTCTCCTGCTGCTGTGGTTCATCTGTTGTTGGCTAGGAGGTTGATGTCCACCTTTTGCTCATGCCATCATTTTCCCCTGCCATGATGGAGCTTCCCCTCGAGTCTGTAAACCGAAATAAACCATTTGTTCCTATAAGCTGCTCTTGGTCAAGTGATTTCTGTCAACAATGTAAACCTGACTGCAATAGTAAAGTTGGTACCGAGAACGGTGTTACTGTTAGATACCTTACTATGTGGCTTTGGCATTTTCAAAATGATTTTCAAGAGAAATGTGGGAGGATTTGAAACCTTTGCTTAAGAGATACCCTCCAGTTCTGTAAGTACAGCTTGATGGATTTTTCTGGTGAGAGTTGTAAGACCTGAGTGTAGTAAGAACTATGGACTTATGAGGGTGAGAGAGCTTTGCCCAGACTGGGCTAGAAGCAGTTTGTGTGAGAGGCTTGCTGTTATGCCCCTGTCCTGAGAATTTGTATAGGGTTTCACTGCATAGAAATGGACTGGTATGAGAAGAGGGATATGTCACAGAAATGAACTCTTTGGGCTGAAATTTCTGCCTGTTCAGCTGCAATTATATGAGATTACAACCTTTGAGATTGGGCAAGCTGATTTGCACTGGAGCAACAGGAAGAATATAGATTAGTTTGAAGGGGACTGAGTGTTCAAGGTGTGTCCTATTTTTCAAAGTCTGCTTTATTTCCCCTGGATTAACAACTTTGCACTCTCCCTAGTATTATGGAGTATAAGAAATGCAGAAAAGAGAGGGTTATTGAATTTGCAATACAGTATTGTGTTTTGGAAATGGCCATGGGCAGTGTGAAGCAGGTTTGATGGATGCCTGCATGGAGATGTGATGGAGCCCTGAGGGTGAACAATAGGATGCAATGGAGAATCAATGGAGATGCTGGGACCATGAGAGGGCTGCTGAGGAAAGCTGCCCGTCTGCCCCAGATGAAGTTTTCCAGGGCTGTGAGTATCCTAGCTGGAAGAGTAGAATGGGAACTCCAGAGACTTGTTGCTGGTTGTAATTGTCACACATGGAGACTACTCACTGCAGTTGCTGGAATTGGAACTACAGAATTTGATGCTTGCTCTGTTTAAATCTTGTATTGGTTGTATTTCTTTGTTATGCCCAGTGCCATATTTTGCAGTATGAGTGTATACTCTGTGGCATGCTGGGTTTTTTTTTGGGGGTGGGGTTTCTTTGGATGGATCTTCCCCTTGATCCTGTAAGCCAAAATAAACCTGTCTTTTCCCACAATCTGGGTTATTTCTACCAGCCATGTGATCCTGACTGCAGCATATACATATGATATTCTCAGCATCATTTGTGACTTCTTCCCCTATCAGAGCACTTCTTCCCTGTTAGATTATGGGGTGGGATGCAATATTATAAACTTTACTCACAGTACCATTTAATGTTGAATGAAATATAGTAGTCCTGCCATTGCTCAGTACATTTGCAAGTAAACCCTGTGATCTCACTTGTTGGAAGTTACCCATGATGTCAATATATTTACAATGTTGACATACATCCTCCAATATTATATATTTAGTGAGTTGAGAAGCTGGAAACTGAACACATGTAAACCAACCACAAGATATAATTAGTCTAGATAGACTTTACTAGATTGAATGTCATTTGAATTGCATGAGCTTAAAGATACAGTGACACAGCAGGTGCCTTTTCCCAATGTCATTGTAGGATTTGTAGTGTGTTATTCTTCTAAGGGAAAGGATGAACATTCCCCAGCTTTAGTTACTATTGAATAATACATATTTAAAATATTATTTATATAATGATTACTGGGCAATTATATTTATAGCTTGGGTAGCTAAAGAATTGATTTTCCTATACAATGTATTAATCAACATCAAAACAATGCAGTGTGTTTATAAATACTTGTAAAATGATTTTTGCATCTCAATAACCATATTATTATCTACATACAAAAGTTTGGAATTTTCTTAAGTATAAGCATAATTTATTCAATCTTAAATTGTTTGATATAAAATCTGCACTCACTGGTCCAAATTATATAGCATCCATGAGAGATGCTAACACAGAAATGTGGGTTGCAAAAGACTCTAGCATAGTTATATCCTTATAAACAGTGATAGATAAATTAAATTTTGAAATGCTTAATAGTACCCAAGTGGCAATTAACGTTTACAATGTACATTTATCAAATCATCAGATATAGCTCAGAATTTACCCACAAGGACTTCAGAAACAAAGTAGAACTGCATGGGAGGCTTAAAACAGTAAGGTCATTTTCTACTTATGATGAAGTTTACAATCAAAGTATTGAAATCGTTAGTTTCTTTTATTAAAATATATTTTATTAGTTATATATATATATTGCCATGATGGTACCGTCATTAGCCTTTCCCTGTCCTCCCCCCCATGGGTAATGTGGGTCTTGCCCTATGTGGGTAGCCATCAGTTATGTGGGAGAGGCAATGACTCTGTGTATAGTGACCCAATTCACGGATCTAACAATCTTTCTGCCCCCTCTTCCGTGAGTTTCCCTGAGCCATGCTGGGTATATTTTAGGTCTATTTCAGTGATGAGGTTTTGTGAGTCTCTGTGTCTCTGGATATCTGATTTGGTAGGGGTTGAGATTCTTTTATGTCCATCTCCTTCTCCCTTGTGCTGGTTACCAGGTTCACCAAGAAAACAGCACTCTTGCTCATTTCCCCTATAACTCAATGGCTTCATCTGGTGTCCTGAAGGTGGTGAGATGGGCTGATTCTCTCCTCAGGATATGGGACAATCTGAAAGAGAGAAGCAAATTCTCCAACAGAGAGTGGGGTCAGTGCAAGATACATGGATAACAATTATTATTTTCCTATCTCTATAGTTTGCAAATGGCTGCATTCTCAGTTTCTCTCATGGTGCTTCCATTGTGCATTTAGTTCTCCCTTTTTATAAATAGATCTGGCATGTCATGTAAGTCTGACATTAATGACCTCATTAACTTTATTTGCCTCTTTAATAGAACATTCACTAAATACAGTGACAGTTTGTATGGACATTCAGGGAAAACAATTTACTCCAAAACTAGGCTTAAGGTTGGAAGCCTCATTCAATTATACACATGTTACTCACTGAGACTTATTACCTCTGTTTTCAAAGAACATTTCAGTTTGCATCACTTTTTAATTTATCTCAGCCAAAAGGAAATATGTTAAAGCAATAATTGCAAAGAAATTCTACAATTAAAAATCATACAAGCCTAAGATTACATATGAAATTGTCAGCACCTACTAGTCTCCTCCCGGTACAAGATTTTATTCAGTGAATAAGAAGCAAAATCAATGGGAAAATTTGAAAGTGTTGTAAGTATAATTAATGGGTTTGCTTCTGCTACTGAAACTGCTTCATGTTAAATCCTTTTTCCTTGTCATTTTGCTATAGTATATTCAGGTCTTTGCTGGAGAAATGAGCAAGGAATTAGCACTCTCTAAGGAAAGAGAGAATGCGAGGAAACTCTTTCCTCCATCAGAGAAGCTGTTCACGTTAGGGAGCCTGCAGTTTATCCTCACACTCAGTAATTTTATAGAAGAATTTTTAGGACTTGAAGTTTGTGTATTCACAGTAACTATATAATGGAGATTGGGGGAAAAAAGCAAAGGCAGCATGGGCCAAAAGTCCCCACAAAAACAAATTAGAGATTTTAAGAGAGCCTCCAAATGTAAAGGCAGAAAGTGAAGTCAGTTCTTCCCTCAGTGATGTGTATATGTTTTCAACCAAACAATATACACTAAGCCTGGCTGCCAAGGTAATTTATTTAAGGGTGAGTTTCAGCCATGAGCTCTTTTGGTGCCTAGGTGAGTGAATTTCGTAATGAGACTAGTTCTCTAAATAAAAAGCAGGTGTTAACCCTAAAATATATAACTCCTATTACCTATTTGTTCCAAATATTATATTATGTTACCAGTGGTCAGGTATACATGCACAACACCAGGAGAGAGAAGCTCCCAGGAGCTCAATGTAATTACGTACAGTGTACCTTTCTTAGGAATGTTCCGAAGTAGACCAGCACAGTTGTATAATTAAGCTCTCTCTTGCACACAGGTCAGGCTAAACTCATCATAGTTTGCCATTGGGGCCCAATTCCATATTCCAGAGAGTGAATCAGAATAGGAGTTCTGATGATGATTTAGTATTAATCATGAAGAGCAGATTAAATGAATCATTTTGCAAACATAATCAACTACAAACAAGAAAAGTAGATAAGCCAGTTTAAGATAAGTTTTCAGAACACTATGATGGGGTTCTGCAGCAATATTTCCAAAGTAGAATACACAGATTCAAATATATGCTACAATGGTTATGAAAAGGTAGGAAAGTACTTACTACATATATGTCATTTGTGAGTGCATACCAACACAAAATATTTCCTAAATTAACCTCATTCCTATTCATTAATGCAGATGCTTAGCAAATTCCTTTTAGACCTTGTTCATACAAAATCATTGTGCTTAACATGATATCACCTCTAATCATGGCCTTGGTTCTTTTGCATCTGGTGTCCCCACCCCCCCCCTGCCAGCCCCACTTATTAGTTTGAATACCTGGTCCCCAGCTGTTGATGCTCTTTTGGGAGGTTGTGGAACTTTGGGGACACCAGGAGGCCTAGCTGGCAGAAGTAGGTAACTGTGCAACCCTTAAAATAGACCTGGGGCTAGTTCTGTCCTTGCTCTGTTTCCTCTCAGCAGTGAGGCGAGAATCCGTGTGTTAGTGCTTGCCAACATGGTTGCAGGTGCTTACACCACTGTGCCCTCCCCACCCTGGCAGACTGAAATCTTCCACTCTTAAATCATTTCTGTCAGGTATTTTGGTCACAGTAATTGGAAAACTAAGGTAATGTCTTCATTAAATTGCATTTCAACTCTTTATTATATTGTTGGTTTCATTGGTAAGAGAGGTATCCTATCTTAATGGTAGGTAAGTATACCTAGAATCTTTTGTGGCACTTGATCATATGTACCTAAAATTACATGATATGGATTCCATTTCTTTTAAAGTTGAATTAAAGGTGTGTGGTGGCACACACCTTTAATCCCAGCATATAGGAGGCAGAGGTAGAGGTAGAAGGATCACCATGAGTTCAAGGCCACTCTAACACTGCATAGTGAATTCCAGGTCAGCCTGGACTACAGTGAAACCCTACCTCAAGGGAAAAGAAAAGAGGAAAAAAAAAAGGAAGGAAGGAAAGAAGAAAGGAAGGAAGGAAAGAAGGAAGGAAGGAAGGAAGGAAGGAAGGAAGGAAGGAAGGAAGGAAGGAAGGAAAAAAGAAAGTTGGAAGCAAGAATTTCTGTTTACAGTTCTTTTTTTCTTTCTGCTTATAAGATTCAGCTTGCTACTCATATAAGAAGCAAATGTTTTCTTTAAAAGTTTCTATCAGGCATTAATTTCCAATGAACTAAAAGGATGTAGCAATAAAAACTTGTTCTCTTACTAATTCACAAAATCTAAATGGGTTTGCTCTGGGTCAAATCAAAAACATCAGACAAGTTGTAGGGTCTCAGGAACTCTAGGTGGGAATTCATTGCCTTGTAACTAATGGAGACAGAACTTGTATGCGCTCATGGCCTAGAGTGACATCTCCCACTCCACCCTTGCTTTGGTCATCACACGGCCTTTTCCTTCTTTCTTTCAAATTTCCAATTGCTTTGATGTTACAATGATACTTATCATTGGATTTAGGGATCGTTTTGATAATGAATGAGCATCTTCCTAGTTCATGGTTCTTAATCACTTTTGCAAAGTGCACGTTTTTTAGATGTAAAATACTATGCACAGGCCCTGTTTGTAGAATACTGTTACTTTTGAGAATAATTATTTAGCTTATCTCACTTCTGCAGATGTTCACTCTGATACATCCCTATGTCCAATGGCTTTTATTCCAAAGAGACAGCTTGGTGGGTAAAGTATTGTGTGAAGAAGTTGGGATTTCTAATTGCGTATCATGTCCAGTTAGCCCAGAAATTGTTTTTACATGATAACTTTTTGGAAACAATACTTCTTTCAGGTGCTTTGAACATTGAGAGGAGGACATAGTGAAATGTTACATGACCTCAAAAGGGGTTGTTTTGATTGATTCAATGTTGAGGTCTTGTATTTAACTACAGCTATTCATATATGATATGAAGAAAAGAGCTCTTGTGGTGAATGAAGCTGGATGGAAGAATTTCATAGGCATTTTTGAAAGTCTGACTGTTTTTAAACTACTTAGTGTTCTTCAGTAATACATTGGTTGGATACACTTCCTGTATCACTATCTTTTCTACTATAGAACTGAGAACAAAAGCCAGATGCGTGCACCACCTTGTGGTCAAGTGTGGCATTGTGCCCTTGCATCACTGTGCATCTGGCTAAACGTGGGACCTGGAGATTAGAACCACTGGAGATTGGAACCAGCTTTCTTAGGCTTAGGAGGCAGGCGCCTTAACCGCTAAGCCATCTCTCCAGCCCTAGTTTTAAATTTCTATCCAATCTATTTGTTGGCTTGCACATGAATTGTTAATTGTGCTGGTAAAAAATATTGGACAAAGATTGCTTCCACTAATGTTCTCTTCTTATTTTTTCATATCTGGAATGCAAATCACTTTCTTGAATTTAATTCTGTGGTTTGCAAGCACAAGTTAGTCGTCTTCTTCCCATGAATATCTTTATGACTATGTCAATGTGTTATAAGTCCTCAAAACAGCCTCATGCTACCATGATGCATTCATCACCAGTCTTTACATTATCTATAGTTCTGTATGATAATCACCCTCTTCTTCTAGTCTATCCACTGTGTAAAAAAATCTTTGTTTTTTGCTGGGTGTGGTGGTGCACGCCTTTAATCCTAGCACTTGGGAGGCAGAGGTAGAAGGATAGCTAAGAGTTCAAGGCTGCCGTGATACTACATAGTTAATTCCAGGTCAGCCTGTGCCAGAGTGAGACCCTGCCTTGGAAAACCAAAAAGAAAAAAGAAAAGCAATGAAAAGAAAAATCTTTGTTTTGTTCCAACAACACAAAATTTTTACTATCTTATACTTTCTATGCAATTATTTATTTATTCAATAAATTTATTTAAAAACAAATTAATGAATAGTATATGGCTTAGGTATTGAATTATTTTATTGAATAATGTTGAAAATTGGGATGCTATTATCAATAGTGCTATGAACTTATTTTGCTCATATGCAGGCAGTATTGATCCCAGTAGATAGTCAATTAAGTAAATAATAACTTAAATAATCACAAATTTATTGCATAACTGCTTATTTTATAATATGAAACTACAAAATAATCATTTAATGGATTTTATTATATTTGGTTTTTCTTCCAGAATAAATGTCAGCTTCAAAATATCATCATGATTAAACTAAATCTGAACTAGAACAAATAACTATCTTACATAAATTTATGACATCAAAAATGAGTTATGAGCCAGGTGTGGTGGTGCACGCCTTTAATCCCAGCACTCGGGAGGCAGAGGTAGGAGGATCGCTGAGAGTTTGAGGCCACCCTGAGACTACATAGTGAATTTCAGGTCAGCCTGGACCAGAGTGAGACCCTACCTCGAAAAACCAAAAAAAAAAAAAAAAAAAAAAAAAAAAAAAGATTTTATTATTTTGTTTGACATAATGCTGATCAGTTCTTTTAATTTCTTCATATCTACTTTTCTGTAATATTCAACCCACAATAAACATAGGTAGGACTGGCACACAGAAAGGAAAACTCAGTGCTTGTGGGAAAGATATAAGTTCAGCTTGGAAAACTGGTTTTGAAGGAATAGAGAAAGCCAATCAGAAACTCAAAGAGGACATTTGGACGGGATATTAAGATACTGATTCTTTCACATGGACGTTAAAGAAAGGTGTCCAGGACAGGGAGGAAAGAGGTCCTTTGATCCTAAGAAAACAACAGTACTTTAAGGGCACACAGAGGACCTAAGAAGAGCCAACATAGTTGAGGAAAAATCATGTTCAGAAATTAATTTTGTTGTTTACCTGTGCCATTAATCATAAAATATAGTAAGATCACCACATATTCATAAGTCTAGCACTGATATAAAATATAGCACAAAAATTAAGTATTTCAGAAGTGTTAAAAATACTTGGGGTTTTTCTCTACTCAAGTGCAATGACTTTATGAATGTGACTTTGAACTCTACCACTAGAGCTGCAAGGGCATATCAAGGTTAAATTTAATGACTTTATTAACATTATGATGAAAGAACAATGTTTTGGCTTTTATGCAGTGTTAGGAAACAAATTCAAGGTATTGTCCATACTGGGAAAGTGCTCTGCCACTGAGTGCTACATCCTCAGCTCAAATGAACATTTTGCTTCATCAGTAGCAATCTGCGGCCAACCACTCTGTCTAGTTCTATGAAGTAGCATGCTGTAAAACACTCTTAACTTCAAGGAGTTTAAAAATCCATGTGGGAAAAAAAACAAAAAACAAAAAAAAAGAAAAGAAAAACAAAGCAGAGACATTCAAATAACTGGATAGGGGAAGTTTTTCTTATGGAAAATTTAACTTAATAGGTGAAAGTGAGGGTATTATGGTTTGAATGTAAAATGTTCCTTGCAGGCTCATGTATTAGAACACATGGTCTTTAGTTGGTGGCACTGATTGTGAAGGATGTGGAGCCTTTGCAAGTTGAGGTCTTGCTGGAGGCAATGGGTCCCTAGGCAGGTCTTGAGGTCTTATAGAGCAGCCACACTTCCTATACTCTCTTCTTCCTGAGTACTGATGCAGTGTGATGAGCTGGCTTCCCATTCCCACTGCCATGCCTTCCCCACCTTGATGAACCAAAGTCCCTTGAAATTGTGAACCAGAATAAAACCCTTCTTTAAAAAAAAAGATTTTATGAGAGAATTATGAAATATATTACTGAAGACAGTATGGAATTTTGTTTACCGAAAATATATTTCATAATAGCTAAGAATATAGTTAGAGTAGATGCAAATAGAATAATTAAAATGTGATTTTACCAATGTTTACCTATAAAATTATAAATACTATATAAAACAAAGCATATCTCATTTCTAAACCCTTTTGTGTGTGCCTTCCTTTTGGAGTTTGAAAGAATGTACTATCTTTGAGCTGTGTTTCTAAGCTCTATATGCTTTCTTCCTAATAGTTCTCAACAAAATTTGTATTAATTTTATGATGGAACTACATATTAAAAATACAAGAGTTTCTTCACAAAATAAAATAGTTAACAGGTGCTATAACAGAAAAAAGTAGAAGACAAAAATTTGGTACTAAACAATGTAAGATTGATCACACCTCTTGCATAAATAAAGCATGTAGAAAGTCAAATCTAACCTGTAGGTCTATAAGGGTACTCAGTTAAAATATTAGGGAATGAGTGCTAGAAGCAGGAGCTATTGAAAATGCTTTTTACAATACATGCTCATTTCAAGCTTAAATAACAACAGAGCTTAGTCATGATGTGGGTTTTCAAATGTGTTTGGAAACCTTATTATCTTGTTAAGAAATAAAAAAAAAACGAAACTAACTAATTTTTAAAAAGGGCACGCAGATATCCAGAATATTATGTTTCCTGTATTAGAGAGAGTACCTGAATTTCTTTATAACTTTCATTTTTCATTTATTCAGTGCATTCATTTTCTACTGAACTGGAGCATCTTAAAACAATGTAAATCATCATTTACTTGTCCAAAAATTCAATATCCTTCTTTCCTCTCAAGTTTATATTAAGTTTTCTTAAGAAAGGCATGCCAATACTCTGACTGACAGATAATAAATCCCAATAGCAGCCTTATAGATTAGCAATTATTCTTGCATATAACTACTCTAAATTTGAGATAGGATAACTTTATGATCATTGTCTAGTATATGTCAATGGATATTTTATTTCTTCGGTCTCCTTAATTGCTTGTATATTATCAAGTCAATTCTTCCCATTATGTGACATGACATTAAAGATTTTCACCCTGATATTCACTTACTATTTTTTCTTTTCAAAACCATGCCTTTCAAAGTCTCTTTTTGTGTCTCTAAATAATATTTGTTCTTTCTGTGTCTCTTAAGAAATTATTTGAAATTAACAACTCATTTCATCATGATTGTCTGTACTGCCACAACTTTTCAAATATGTTTTAGATTCACTTATTGCATTTCCCTTTCAAAATATTGTGATTTTCAGTGTTTCTATTGTTCATACAGGCACAGTTAGAAAGAAACGTGCATGTTATAGCCAATGCAGATTACAAAACTAAAGCTTTCAAAAAGATTGAATAAGAATATTGAATTCTAGTGGCTTAAAGAAATCTGCCTTTGTTTTCTTTGCCTTGAACTAAATACTGTCATTGTTTGTTCTGATAGAGTTCTAGGTGGAGAAGTGCTGTATAGTTTTGGTGGGGGGTGGTCATATGGCCAGGTAAGGCTCAATATGAGGTAGGGAGATGATGTTTTTAGACCTTCCTTCATTCATGCTTTCTCCTCCCTGGTCATCCCCTTTGACTGTGATAGTCTTCAAAATAAATTGAGCATCTAAATTGAGAAATCATGTATACTGCATGAGATAATAATTTAAAAGTTACTGAAAAAGAGACTAATTTTACTCAGGTGGTGCTCCTAAGTGCATGATCATAGTATATTTATTCTTTTGACAAACACAACACTGATGGAAATAATAATTATAATAGCAAACATATATTTGGATGTGGCTACTAACCATATTTCAGTACATTTTTTCTCTCATTTAATTTATATATTAATTCTTTAAGAAATAGACTGCTAAAATCAATTGTCAATTTTAGCTGAGATAGGAGTTTTTTTTTTTTTTTTTTTTTTTTTGAGAGAGACAGAGAGAGAGACAAAGAGAGAGGGAGAGGAAGACAGACAGAGATGGGTGCTCCAGCAGTCTCTCAGCTGATGTGAACGAAATCCATATGCATGTGCCCCCTTGTGGTGAAGTGGGGCATTGTGCCCTTGCGTCACTTTGCATCTGGCTAAACATGGGACCTGGAGATTGGAACCGGCGTTCTTAGGCTTAGGAGGCAGGCGCCTTAACCACTAAGCCATCTCTCCAGCCCTGAGGTAGGAGTTTTGACAGACCTTCCTAGGTCCCTGACTGACCAGAGGAAAGAAAATAATTACTAACTTTTTAGACATGTGGGAAATATTTAGACATTAAGTCAGTTATCAGTAGCTTCAGGGGAGAAGAGGGAAGTAGGGATTTGAGATAGGTTCTCACACTGTACCTCAAGACAGCCTGCAACTTTCTATGTGGCAATTACTGACCTGTAGCTCTTGACCCTTTTGCATCTATCTTTTAAGTACTAGGATAATAAATGTGAGCCACCACAAGGAATGTCTTATCTTTTATAATCGCTGAGATATCATTATTCTAACACTGTCTTGCTCACACTAAAAGAGGAACTAACGAAAAATATTTTATATTTCATTGAGAGTAAAAAAAACACAAGTTATCTGGCTAACTATTTTATAGCTTTCAAATTTATGATAGTTTTTTGATCTTTTCATTTACAAATATTAGTTATTCAAGTCATACAATAGTTACATTATTAGGTAATAGTTCATAAAATAACTTTTTTGAATTTTTAAATTTTTTTTATTATTTTATTTATTATTTTTGGAGAGAGACACAGAGAGAAACAGATACAGAGGGAAAGGAAGACAGAGATGGGCATGCCAGCAGTCTCTCTGCTGCTGTGAACAAAATCCAGATGTGTGCGCCCCCTTGTGGGCAAGTGCGGCCTTGCACCCTTGGTCACTTTGCATCTGGCTAAATGTGGGACCTGGAGATTGGAACCACTGGAGATAGGAACCAGCGTTCTTAGGCTTAGGAGGCAGGCGCATTAACCACTAAGCCATCTCTCCAGCCCACTTTTTTGAATTTTTAGAAAGAAAATAAATATATTTTTAGCATGTATAACTAGATGTTGGGACACAAAAACAGATAATAGTTTTGTCATTGACTGGAGTGTTTTCATGAGGTAAATTAGAATGGATTCAGTTTGTATTACCATATTAGAAAGATTGTTTTCAGCCATGTTTGATTTACTGCCTGGAAGTATGTATGAGACATTAGTAGTAACAATGCTAAAAGAGGAACCTCCCCAATGAGGAGGGTCCCTTTGGAGGGGAGAGGACAGGGAGGAGGCCAATGATAGCACCAACATGGCTGTTTACACAGTATATACATAACTAATAAAAGGGGAAAAAAGAGGAATCTTACTCTACTACTCTTTAGAAGTCAGTCATGAGGAAGAGAACACTGTGGAGTATATCCATTGAGATGATGCATGGAGAGGCACACAAGAGAAAACAAGAGGGTGAGATGCTGACAGTTGTTATATAATGCAGATTTATATAAGGATTAAAAAAATCAAAGGAAGGCTGGAGAGATGGCTTGGCATTTAAGGCGCTTGGCTTCAAAGACTAAGGACCCATGTTTGACTCTTCAGATCCCACATAAGCCAGATGCACAAAGGTGAGGAAAGCACAAGGTTGCACATGCCCACTAGGTGGTGCAAGGGTTTGGAGTTTGATTGTTGTGGCTGAGTCCCTGGCACACCAATTCTCTCTTTCTTTATAAAGAAAAATTCAAGCTATAAATGTATAGGACTGATCAGAATTTCCTCATTGGTAATATTGAAGAATATCAACTATTAAGTCCATTTTTTTAAAAGCATGGAGGAACTAGAAAAGTTTATGTTTTATGTATCAATCTTTAAGACAACCTTAAAAGAAACTGACTGAATCTTATTTTTTTTTTTTAATTTTAAGTGTGAGGAGGATTAACAGTCTAACCATCTACACATCAAAATATGCTTTAGGTCAGTGATTAAATGCAGAGTTTATATTCATGGTCTACCAATTTATTATGATTCTTTCAAATATCAAATTTTGTCTTTAGTGATTACCCATGAACTCATAGGCTTCCAATTATAGCATTCAATTTACTTCTCACTAATCATAGCAATATGTGTTTATTGATATTTCATTTTTTCTGTAAGATTGCATTTTTATATGACAAATAATGTTAAACAACTCATACACAAAAATTTTTATTTGTCAAAAATAGTGTGCAGCCGGGCGTGGTTGAGCACGCCTTTAATCCCAGCACTCGGGAGGCAGAGGTAAGAGAATCGCCTTGAGTTCGAGGCCACCCTGAGACTCCACAGTGAATTCCAGGTCAGCCTGAGCTAGAGTGAGACTCTACCTCAGAAAATAAAAAAAAAAAAAAAAATAGTGTGCATTAATTGTACAAAGAGATATCATTGTGTCATTTCCATACATGCATGTAATATAATTTGATCATAGTTATGCCCTCTATGTTCTTTTGATTCTCTTTTCCAAGTCCCCTTTCCACATCGAGTCCCATTTTAACTTTCACGTCTGCCCTAGTACAGATTCTAAGTATGTATGTATACGTATATATAGAGAGAGGGAGAGAAAGAAAGTGAGTCATAAATACCATGATTGTTTATTCTTTGTTAAAAATTATTTTGACCAGCAACTTTGATATGTGAGCATATTGGTCCTATCCCAATCTGATCACCCTCTCTGGTCCTCTTTTCCCCAACTCTATTCCACTGAATCAGCAATTATTGTGGGGTAATGACTGCACCATGGTTAGTGTGGGGAGAACAATGCAACCCACCCTATGGTTCTTACTTTTTTTGTTTGTTTGTTTGTTTGTTTGTTTATTTTTTTCTGAGGTAAGGTCCTGTTCTAGCCCAGAATTACCTGGAATTCACTTTGTAGTCTCGGGAAGGCCTTGAACTCACAGCAATCTTCCTACCCAGTCTCCTAAGAGCTGGGATTAAAGGCATGTGCCACCATGCTCTGCTTGTACACTCTTTACATTCTCTCTTCAGCAATGTTCCCTTAACCCCAGAGGGCATGTTTGAAGTTTCCTTTAGTGTTGAGCTCTAGGCAACCTCATATTTTCTGCATTGATCTTTGATGGGTTTTGAGTCTCCTCAGTGTCTAAGGCCATCTCCACAGACAAGGTTTCTGGCTAGTAAGAACAACATTCATACTCAATACACCACTTTCTCTGTTCTGGTTCATTGGCCCTGGACTATGTGACAGAGATGATTTATCCCATGGATTCAATCCACATCAGAAAAAAGGTTTTTGTTGTTGTTGTTGTTTTTAAAAAAACCTTAAATATAGCATTTAGATTCTATAATGTGGTATTCATTATGACGAATGCAGAAATCAAACTGAGTAATTATTATTCAATTGTAACTTAGAATAGTTGAGTTTAGATGATTTGTTTTTACTTAAATTCACATTATAATATTCAGTTATTAAAATGAATAATTATTCTAGATAAAAATTGAATTGTTTCATACTGATAATAGGAAGCTAAATTTATTTCATGTTCCTCCTGTAACTTTCTAATGATATAAAGCCTATCATTTTTAATTCTAAATGTATGCATGCAGTCTTTGTAAAATCAACTTATATTTTATGAGAATGGTTCAGTTTTACTTCACATTACTTTATACTTACCTTAAATTCTCTTGTATAAACTCAGAAACCGTAAAGTCTTCAAAGCTCAGAAAGGACATTTCAACTCATGAAAGAGTGATCTCTGCCTTAAGAGTAAGAAAGTCTGCTAGGTGGATTCTGCAGACTTAAACTGCCTTTCCAATTCATTTAAAATCATGAATCCCCAAGGCATCTACTATGACTTTGGCCAGGTCTGAGTGGGTCATAAAGTGTTTTCTGTCTTGGTAACTTGATTCTTATTCCGATGGTGTTGGTAAATGGGATGTGACCAATAAACAATGAAGTTTGCTAGAAAATGATTAGTTGATTCAAGGTCCTGCTTTGGAATGAAATTAATATAATTTTGGTGGTGTCTAGTTCTCTGCACAGTATTGTTAAAGAAGATACATGCTTGCCTCTTCCCAACTCTTTGACTTCCTGTCTCAGCCTGAGATCCTTCCCTAGTTGTTCCATCCATGAATCCATGTGACAATGTTCTCATGAGAGTCAACCCTATGTTAGTGCCAAACTCTTAAACAACCGGAAGTTTGAACTAAAAAAAGTCTTTTTATAAAGCATCCAGCCTCAGGAAATTCATAATTGTCACCCAAAGGGGATGAATAAAGAACTTAATGAAAGGTGTCACCACTACATGCAAGAAAATGATCCAGATATTATGATTTATCTGTGATATTTTTATGAAAACTTTTTAATGACTCCCACTGTCTATACTTCATAAATATATCAATATGGCACTTAACTGTTCCTTGAATTTTTTTCATTGTTATCTTTTCCAGGTTGTCGAGTGCTATTGGGCTTTCACTTCATTATTTTAAACCACAAACGGTAACCTCTTCAGAGAGAGCTCCTTTTCCTAATTACTCATAAGAGGTTTAGTTAGGAGATTAATAGTGGAGTAAGGCCTCATTCAATGGCCTTCAATATTTCAATATCATTACTGTGCAAAATTCTAAAAAATAATAACCTCACATTCATGCCAGGAAATCTACACATATAATGTCAAAGGAACCTTTGTGTGGATAAAAGTGAGAGAACAGGGAATTAGAAACATTCACTACCTTAGTGATAAAGTATTCAAGGGTATGGAGGGTGTAATTAGACCTAGAGTACTTGCAAATTTCACGTTCAAGGTCTGGAGCAACCCTATTAATTTTTGCTCAAGCATCTTATTTATCTAATATCAAGGCAGCCTGAGACTACATAGTGAATTCCAGGACAGCGTGGGCTATAGGGGAAAAAAATCAAAAAAGTAAAACACATATATACAAACCACACGAGGAAAGAAACAATAATCTGCTAATTTGATGTTTAATATAAAAGATAATATGAGTTTTAAAACAAAAAGGAAGATGCAACTATATTCATTGTAAATTTCTGTTAGGATTCTAAAAACCTGTTTTCAAGAGAAAATAGATATTTGTAGAATTGTTCTGCATAAATCTTATTTATCTATTAGCAAGTTGAAATGAAAAAAAAAAAAAACTGTACTTTTTTCCCACTTGTTTACCAATTTCAATATAAACTCAAAGCCTGAAATTGGAAATTTCTGAAAATAAGTCATGATAAAAAATAAAATGATATTTTTAGATAGCTTTGAATTTTCACATGCTCGTTGTCTTAGGTATTGAGCGGGCTAAGACAGGAGGAATACGCAAACCTAAGGTAAAAGGTACGTCTGTGAAATTTAGGGAGAACATGTTTCAAAAAATTGAGAAAATTGGAGAGATGGCTTAGCAGTTAAGGCATTTGCCTGCAAAGCCAACGAACCTGAATTTGATTCCCCAGTACCCAAGTAAAACAGATGCACAAGGTAGCACTTGTGTCTGGAGTTTGTTTGTAGTGGCTGAAGGCCCTGGGTGCACCCATTCTGTCTATATGTACCTGTTTTTTTCTCTCTCTCCCCCCTCTCTAACAAATAAATAAAGTAAATATTTTTTAATTGAACAATTTTTATAGTGATTTAACAAAATATTCATTTTTTAACATTAATTTGACTAATATTTACACGTAGTTTAAATACTTACTTAAGCTATAAACAAACCTCCTGAAATGGCCTTAAAACTGATTTTTTTTTTTTTTTGTATTTGCATAGGTGTTCCAATTTAGACCTAAAAAAGACCTTTCAGTGATGATGGCGGCTTTTAATCATAACGCTATTTAAAAGTGATCCAAAATCAGTAGAAAACAGGAATAAGGGCTTTTCAGGGACATGGCTAATATTACATGTTCAGTTTAGATAAAATACACTGATAATTGACATAATACATTTATTATAGAATGTCAAAACTAAAAAGATGCTAAGTAGATTATATATGTTCAATGAAAATGAGTTCTGTAGTTAAGAAAGGAGCATATTTCATATAATTCCATTCCATGTGGTGATTCATAAAACTCAGTAATTGCTTAGAGAAACACTTTCTTAAGTAAATAGGCTTATAATTTCCTAAATGTATTTACTAAAATGATTTATGACACCCAAAAATGTCTAATGAGATTTTCCTAACCAGAGGATTCTAGAAAGTACTAAGTGAAATTGAACCTCTTAATTCACAAAGCCAGATACTCCATACCATTCTCAAAGGGATAGTTCTCTATTCAATGAAATGCCAATCTCTGAAGAATAACCCGTAACATTAAAATATACTATATTTCATAATTATATATATGTGTATAAGTTTTATTCTCTTTTTAAAAACTTATTCATTTCAGAGCGAGCGAAAGAGGTTGAAAGCGAGGAAGGGAGAGTCAGAGAATGGGGAAACCAGGGCTTCTAGCCTCTACAAAACAAAACTGCAGACACCTGCCACCCTGTGCATGTAGCTTATATGAGTCCTGTTGAAGCAAACCTGGTCCGTTGGCTCTGCAGGGAAGTGCCTTAACTGCTAAGCCATCTCTCCAGCCTGCCTTTCATTTGGTAACAACCATAATTCTAAATAATTTTTTAGAATATTTTTGGAAGGACTCATTAGAAAATCTCTTTCTGTTGATAAAAATTTATAACAGTTATTTTTAAGGATTCCTTCTATGTACAAGGAACTATGCTGGACATTGTGACCAATCTTGTTTGCACCTTTAACAACTAATATAAACACCTGTTTAGTTAAAAAGAAAGATCCAGGCTGGACAGATGGCTTAGCAGGTAAAGTGCTTGTCTGCAAAGTTTCAAGATGCAGGATTGATTCCCCAGTATCCACATCAGGCAGATGCACAAGGTGGCTTATGCATCTGGATTTTGTTTGCAGTGGGTGGAGGCCCTGGCATGTCCATTCTCTATCTGCCTCTTCCTTTTCCCCTTCCTCCCTCTCTCTTCCCCTTTATCATAAATCATTATATAAAATATTTAAAAAGAAAGTTGTAATTCCAGCGCTCAAGAGGCAGAGGTAGGAAGATCTCCGTGAGTTCCAGGCCTACCTGAGGCAACACAGTGAATTCCAGATCAGCCTGGACTAGAGTGAGACCCTACCTCAAAATAAATAAATAAGATAAAAAATAAATATAAATAAAAAAGAAAGATGTAAGGTATATATTTACAAAAAAACCTAATTAGATTTTTTCTTTAGTTTTATATTTATTTATTTGAGAAAAAGAGGCAGAGAGAGAGAGAGAGAGTGAGAGAGAGAGAATGGGCACCCCAGGGCCTGCAGCTACTGCAAATGAACTCCAGATGCATGTGCCCCCTTGTGCATCTGGCTTACTGATGTCCTCCGGCTTTTCAGTCAAGTGCCTTAACCACTACACCAACTCTCCAGTCCCCCACCCCCATTAGAATTCTAGAAAAATATCAGATGGAGCAATGAGAAATATTCGAAGTTCAAGTTTTGATTCAAAATAAAGAAAATCCTCTGTGAAAACATAGAATTGAAGTGTAAATGAAGAACTACTCAAAATAAGACAGAGTAAGGAAAAACTGAGAATGCCTGAAGTATAGGTAACAAAGAGTCAAATAGATTGAAGTCAACAAGTCTGTCAGACTTATCATCCCTTGCTTCCTGAAATAATTTCATAGCGAATCTAGGAAGAATTCATCCTTGTTTCATCTGCATTTTCATGTGTAGACAGAAGGCCCAGCCTTATACATCAGGAGAAGTTATGGGGAGTCAGTCTATGATTAAATATCTATTTCCTTCTCATCAAATCAATTAACGTACAGATGTCCAGCATTCACTGAAATCAACACAAAGGAAAGCACAAGCCATGCTGTGAACCATTGCTCAGAATAAGTACCCAAATGACTATTTAAAAAGTAGTTAGAAAAAACAACATATTTTTTAGAAGAACAAAAGAAATGAAGAGAGTATATTTTCAATTTTTATTATAAAATTGGACTAACACCACAAGTCAGTGGTACAACATTACATGTTTTAAACTTTCTCTATATAAAGACTTTTCTAAATTGGTAGAAAATAGTAAGAATAAAAATAAACTTTTAAAAAAGATTTAAAATATAGATAGATTGATGTATACATAGATGATACATCTTACATAAGAAATCATTTATATTACCAAGCCTGCACATCGGTAGCATAAAGCATGTCTTACAGTCAATTGACAGGCATAAATCCACATCCAATTGAAAAATGAATCAAGAACTAATTACAACCATGCTACATTAGGCTGCTGGCATACTTATAACAATGTAGCACAAAATGGAGAGCTGTAAGCATCATAAGTGATCTTTTTTTTTTTTTTTTTTTTTATGTATTTGTTACAGACATACTTAGTACGGATACATCATGTGTTGATACCATCCTTTTGCGTGTCCCTGATCCTTCTCCTGGGCGTCTTCTCAGTGGGGTTGCCCATGGAGTTGTAGGTTATGCATTGTGGGAACAGCAGTTAGTTGTTGGGGGGTGGGGTGGGGATAATGCCTCTGGGCATGAGGTCCAAACCTGTGGCTCTTACAATTATTCTCTTCCACAAAGTTCCTTGAGCTGCCATGGGTATATTCTAATTCAGTAATGAGCTCTTAAGTGCTTCTGTATCTCTGCTTTGGTATGTGATAAGTATCCTCAGCATGTGTCCAGTTCACCCTGGCGCTGATTGTCAGGCTCACCATGGAAGCTGCGTTCTTGATCATTTCCCCAATTCCTCTGTGGTTTCACCTGGGGCTTGGCTGAAATATGAGGAGTAATTTCTCTCTTTGGGTCTCACTGCCTTCTGAAAAATTAAAACAGATTCTCCAATAGAGAGTTAAGTTAGCACAGGTTAAATGGTATAAGCCTTATTAACTTAGGGAGAAGTTGATGGATGTAGCCCCTCTTTTAGCCAAAGTTTAGTGAGATCTTGACATTGGAAAGCATAATCTTTGTCTCCATAAGATTCTAGCCTGAATCCCACATCCAGATATGGTTTTCCTTCCCCTGAGCAGATCTTTTAGCCAATCAGAAAGCTATCGGTTACTCTCTAAAGCTGTGTGCCACTATTGCCCTTGTATGTACATCTTGTCAGAGGTTTTTGTTGTTGTTGTTGCTGTTGTTGTTGTTGTTGTTTTGGTTTTGCAAGGTAGGGTCTCACTCTGGTCCAGGCTGACCTGGAATTAACTATGTAGTCTCAGGGTGGCCTCGAACTCTCGGCGATTGTCAGAGGTTTTGTTTCTGAGTAGCTTAAATCCCTGGTTGGTCACTTCACCAGGAGCTCATGTAGTGCTTTCTAGCACTAGATGTGCTATCTGGGGTCTGATTCTCTTCTGGATTCCAGCCAGGTCTCTCCATGTTCTGTGCCAGCAGCATGTTGTGTCTTCAGCGATACAGTCTTATATTTTAACTCAGACAGATAATCAAGTGCTTTTACAGAAGCCTATTTTGTTTTCGGGATCTTGTAGGTCTCTCATATCAACAGCTCATTGTGGGTAGCAACTGCTTAATGGTAGTAGGAGTTACAGGCCAGAGCCATAAAATCATTTTAAGTTTAGGCTTCATCCCACCCTGTCCAGTGCCCTTCTTTTCATACTCCTATTGAGGTTTCAATTTTTTGTGTAAGACTGAAGGCCAAAGTCAAAAACCTATCTCAGCAGAGATGCATGTGGTCCCTTCCAAAGATTGCTTCCAGCTTCTGATGCATTTGTACTAGTCAATGCTTGGTTTTCCCTTCACCTTTAGAGCCCTCACAATTGTCTTTGTCCTTTCATGACGTCCTCCCATATGTAGCCATATTTGGCTCTAAATTTCTTTTTGTCATGAAGTCACCAGTCATGGGATTAGGCATTACTTTAATCTCCTGTAACCTTAGCTTTATAACATTTGTTAAGACATCATTTCCAATTAAGGTCAGAAATGTCTATATTTCTGAGCATAAAATTGAATGTATAATAAATCATTGTATAAATATAAATATATAAACATTCATGGAAAATGTATGGAAAATTTTCACCATACTAAAAGGACAGATGGAGTAACTGTAGTAATGTAAAATATAGTGGGTTTCAGACTGGAATATTATAACATGAAAATAAGACGGACTTATCAATAACCATAGGAATCCTAAAAATTTATCCACATAAAAACATACCTAAATAAAGCTAGTAGACATGAAAAGCATCTTGAAATATCTAAAGTAATAGTCAGAAATTTAAATAACTATTTCACAATAATTAAACAGAATACCAGCTAGGATAAACAATTTCTGAACTCAATCAATTATCTTGAACTAATTAACATTTCAAAGATGCTATCTTCCAAATCAGCATGACAAACACTCTTTCAAATATTCAAGGAACCATAAACTGGCTGGAAAACAAATCTACTAAATTAAAAGAAAAATTGTGCAAAAAACCTGAAGAGAGTCAAATGTTTCCTGATAATAATCATCTTCTTTTGTCTTACAAACCACAACTTTGGGAAAATATTTTTCAAATCATTTATCCTAAAAATACTTTCTATTAAAAATAGTGGACAATAAAAAAATTACTAGACTAAACAAGTGACAACTGATTTCCATTTACAATTCAAGATGACACAAACACTTTGGAAAAAATATTGGGTCACATTCTCAGACTGAGTATGCATCCTTATATTATATGCCTATATAAAAATATTGCAATAAGCATATTACCATTTTTCCAACTACTACATAGTAATAAAACATAGAGACAACTGTGATACCCTCAAGCATATATGGATACTTATATGTATATATATTTCATAAATCTATACATTATATGCAAGACATGTACTAAAATGATAAATAATATATTTTCCTAAAAGACTTGTTCATTAATAAGTATAGAAGCTTGGTTAGCAATAGGCAAACCATTCAAAAAGTATAATTGGGGCTGGAGAGATGGCTTAGTGGTTAAGGCACTTGCCTTTGAAGCCAAAGAACTTATGTTCAAATCTCCAGGTCCCACATAGCCAGACACAATGACACAAGCACACAATGTTGCACATGTGCATAAGTGGGTGCAAGCATCTAGAGTTCAATTGCAGCAGGTTGAAGTCCTGGCATGCCCATTCTCTCTCTCTCTCTCTCTCTCTCTCTCTCTCTCTCTCAAATTAATAATAATAAAGTACAATTGTTCATCAACTATTAAATTAATTAATAATACATATTGCACTTTATTTATACAATGGAATGTTAATCCACTATAAACTTTTTTTGTTTATGGGCACTCAATTTCATTGGATTATAATTTAACTTTTGCAGCTCAATATATATATATATGAGATTAAACTAGAGGCCAGGAGAAAGCAATAGGGAATGAATATGGTCAAAGTACAGGATATATACTTGAATAAAAGTGTCATTACAATACCTATTACTTTGTGCAGTGATTAATAAGAAAAACAACACACACACATTCACACACCCTGTCAGAAGAATAGCTAGAAGTGTTAGATGAAAGCTTCCTATAGTATAATGTTAAGGTCTAAGACCTTCAAAGTTAGTGATTGTCTATGAGACTCAGCTTGATCTCTCAGTGTCCTGCAACCAAAGCATGTGGTTTATTCAGCAACAGTTTTAGAATCTAGGTGTGGTTGCCAAACAAGAGCCTTTTCAATAGACTCTACTGATAGGGCGACCTCAGTGATCAGCACCTCACTAGGAGGCATCCCAATCCCAACATTGATAATATTCCTTGGTAACCTGTTTTCAGTTCACAGCCTTTAAACCACATCATATTTCAGCTCACATTCTCTCTTTTTTACTTACTTATTTTTATTTAATTAACAAATAGGTAAGTTTCCATATGGCTTATTCATAAACTCTGTAGTTTTTCTTAGAATTAATATTCTTACAGTGCTTATAGATATGACTTGTTCAAGGAAAAGTGGGGTTTCGGTCTCCTTGCAGCATTTGTGATTCTTACTGTATTTGTCATAATTTCATGATACATGTGTTAATATACAAAGAAAAAGTCAAAGTCTTAAGGACAAACTTTCATCCTGAAAATATTAGGTGAACCATTTTATGACTATTTAAAATATAAAACAGTTATTCTCCAAATTATTTTCACTGTTGAATTCTAATTTAAAAAAAAAAGCTGGAGAATTTATGTGTTACTTGATATTTTAAGCATGAATGTCATTAGTGAACCCAAGATAGTAGTAGGCATTTTAAAGAAGGAAAATAAATAGCTACAATAGGCTATAATCTGATCATCTCAATGTTTCAGTCATTTGTGTATGTTCCATATGATTAAACTTCATATCACTTTTCTTTCCTGGGTCAGGAGAAGCTCATATTTATACCATATATTTAGATATGATGAAAAGACTTGTGGTCCTGCACTATAATCTACTAGGGCATCTCTTTGCATAGGCTATGAATTTTTAAAAATGTGTTGAAAAACATGTAAGATAATCACTTGAAGCATAAAAGATATTCTATATAAAATGAAGTAAATAAATCTAATTAAAGTGTAAATATGTTCCTTCTCTCATGAATGATTCCTGAGAAGCATAAACTGACCTTAGGCTTCTACTCATCTTAGCTTGCTTTAATAGTTGACCTGAAGTATAAAATTAATCTTTCAAGATTATTTTCATTAAGATACGCATATCAGTTACATTGTCAGTTCTGGGTCAAAAAACTCTAATATAAGCACTTTATGGGCGGGGGTAAGAGTTTATTTCAGTTCACAACTCCAGAACACAGGCTCCATTATGGCAAGGGAAATCTTGACAGCACCAGGAAACTGGCTTTATTTTTTCACATCCTCAGGGAAGAAGTAGAGAGGGAGGGAAGAGAGAATGGGACCAGATTTATCTTCAGGGTGATAGACTGTTGAACAATTGCACCAAAAATTTGTTGTCTCTGATTCTGGGATTTTAAACTTGCCTGTGTTTCTTTTCCTGACAAACTTCACACTTTCAAAATATCTCCCAGTTTTGTATTTTGGACTCTTTCAACTGTAGGTTTGCATCAGGGATACTAAAATAAGCCATATCATAGACTAACTTTTACTCTGCTTTTGAAATACCTTCTACTAAATCCAATAGTCCATTTCTTTCCAATTTCACTTAAATAAGTTCTCAGGACATGAAAGAATGCAGGCATTTCTTTTCTAGACTATCACATCAACTACCTCTATCACAGTTCCCAATAGAGTTTTTATTTTTCCTCCGAGACCTTATGAGCCATCACTTCCTCGACTAACTGTACTTATGTCAGCCTTCTGGTCTTCCAAGCTCCTATCAGAATGGCTCAATAGCTCTATTTTTATTCCTGGAAGGCTTCTCTGGTCCAGAGTTCCTAAGAGTTCTACATTGATACTGCAAATCAATTTGAAAAGGTTAAGAACCACACAGTCAGGCTCACCACATCAATGGTCTTCATGATATCTGATTTTCTGTATAGTTCTCTCTCATTGTTGGGTGGAAATACCAGACCCATTGTAACTTGTATAAGGGGACAGTTTATTAGAGCTTACAGTTTCAAGGTTTCATCATGTTTCATCGTCATGCTGGGGAAAGCATGATGAAAGAGAAATATATTGTCACATGGGTAAGAAGGCAGTAGAGAGAACTTGAAGAGCAAGTGTGGCAGGGCTGTAATTCCTCAAGACCTGATGACAGTGAAGCATTTCCTCCAGCAAAGCTCATTTCACATTAAAGCTACCACAAGATACAACATATATTATGAATTGAAAAAAACAAACAGAAGAGGAAACTGAAAATTATATATGTTTTTAAATCAAAATTAAGCTGGGTATTATTTGCAAAACATTTTTGATAAAAGCAAGAGATGTTTAACTTAAAATGAATTTTGGTTTCTGTCACAGAAATATTTATGAACGTGTGTGTGTGTGTGTGTGTGTGTGTGTGTGTACAAGTACTCTATGTACTTGTCTGCAGTGGTTGTATCAGAACGTTGGATTTTATGCTTAATAGCTCTTCTAAATATTCTCATTTGAACCTTATGCTAATCCCAGAGTTTACAGCTTTTATTTTTCTAGAGATTTCAGAGATTCTTGATTCTTTACTCCCCTAAGGGACTAGGATTACCAATACACAGCCACACACAACTGTTTATGTGGGTTCTGAGAATCAAACACAAATGGACTCTTGGCCCTCTTCAGGCCCTCCTGCTCATACAGGAGGTGATGTTAGCTTCTGAGCCTTCTTTCCAGCTGATAATATGAATTTTTACCTGGTAAAGAAGACCCAGATTGCATATGTCAAGAGAATTAGAATATAAATGTCTGTTTCAACACCAAACCCAATAAACTGTGAACCCTTACTGAAAAACAAGTTACACTTTTCTCTCAAAAACCTCAAAGCATGTTAACACCTGGCTACAGTTGCTACTATGTTTATTGAATCTGTGATCCAATAAATCAAACTATGAAGAAACAGATTGCATCAGGTAATATCATTTTTTTTTGTAAAATCTGATTGAAATGTATCTGTTCCTAGAAGGCATAACTTTATAGAGTTTTAGTTCAAAATTAACTAACATGAATATTTTTATGCGTCTTAGGTACACTCAGGTGAAAAAAACTTTTTAAAGTTACTATCACCGTATGATACAATCTTTCTCAATTTTGGCGAATTAGTAATTGTCTCTTCACTAAATAATTTTATGGGAACTGGAAGCACATATTTGTTTATAGTTCATGGCTCACATTGTCTTTTACAATATGTAAGTTGTGATTGCATGTTATTATTTTGACCATATTGCATTTTATTCTAAGATTATTCTAAGTTTAAAAAATGTACTTTCACAGTTGGGTCATGAAAAATGAGTCTTAGTCATATAATTTCATCAGAATTACCTATTTCAATATCAGCATTTATACCTTTATCTTCAGGAAAGTGCACTCAACCAATTCCTCCCTCACTCCTCCCTCTCTCTCTCTCTCTCTCTCTCTCTCTCTCTCACTCTGTCTCTCTCTCCCTGACTCTTTGGGGATAGATCAAACGTAGCACCTCATAATGCTTTGACCATACACTACCATGGAAGTACATCCTCAATATATTTTTTTGACTATGTTTCCATTTTAAAAAGTTATTCATTTATTTCTGTGTGTGTCTGCATGCATATGATGTGTGTGTGTGTGTGTGTGTGTGTGTGTGTGTGTGTGTGTGTTATGCAATGAATATGGGCACACCAGGGACTCTTGGATTGCAAATAAATGCTTTATGTGGGTGACTGAAGAATTGAACACTTTAACTGAGGAGCCACCACCATAGCCTCAAGTTGCTACTTTTTGATAGCCTAGGAATAATACTTGTATTTTATGTCTTTGGCTCAGGATTGAACTAAAGTGGTAGAAAATTGATAGGATGGTGAGTTATTTAAAAAAAAATAAAGTTTTATATATCAAAAGAGCTTTTTTTTTTCTGCAAATAACAAACCTATCTAATCCATTTAATCAACTGTGAAAGATATATTGGTCTATGTTTAGTTTCAATTTGTTAATCATGACAAAACATATAAATCACAGTTTATACCTATCATCAAGTTAAATATTGGAGAGGATCTCATTATATGCCACAGGTTGCATTTCATAATTCGTTATGATTCTACCCAAAAAGGAGAAAGTGTCATAGAGCACTTGGATTGGTGCTGTTCCTTCTGCTGCCATGTGTGTATAGATTTCCAAATCTGACTTGCCATAGAGAAGTGCTGTTGCTCTATTTTATTATCCCTTCAAAATTATTTTAAAAAGCAAATTTATTATCTTTTATATCCTTTATTCATGCCACAATATGGCCATAACTCACGACTTAATTGAATACTTTTACTTAATTGATTTTATTCATTTATTATCAGCCTAAAACTATGTTCTAGACAAGAGATTCAAATACATTTGTTGACTCATTTTAGGCATACCTCTGAGATTGGAGACTTTAAGGAATTTTAAAAGGTATCCTTAAACCTTTCAGTTGTGCTAAATTTCAAACACACACACACACACACACACACACACACACACACACACACAGTATTTGTTCCTGCCTACTAGTTTGATAAATATAATTCCCTGTTAGAGTCAGGGATGGTGGCATGCACTTTTAATCCCAGCACTTAGGAGTCAGAGGTCAGAGGGTTAGAATGAGTTTAAAGTCAGTTTGGGAATGCAGAGTAAATTTCAGGTCAGTGATTCTTTAAATACGCACACACGCGTGTGCACACAACACATACACGCACAAATAGACAGAGACAGAGGCTATCAGCCTTTGCAAGTAAGCACCTTTAACCACTGAGCCATCTCTCTTAAAATCCCTGAGTGAGAATAACTTGAGCAAACCAAGCAAAACAAAATCCCCTACTAGAGATATTCTGTGATTGCAGGATACTACCTCAGTTGCACCACTGTTCACAAAGTCCCTTTTCTGTCCAAGAAATCTACTGAAGGCAAATTAAACTCAGCCCAGAGACAAGCAACAAAATTTATGCACATTTTTGTTCACTATGGATAAAGAACTTTTGTGTCCATGAAAGGATTTCCCTCTCAACATGTGAGGATGCCTCATACTCCAATTAACGGCTTTTTTGAAAACTAAAGGAGTTTATAGCTTAAAGAAGGAAATGAGTGTTCAGCTTTATTTTCCTTACAATGCATGCTTTAAAGGCAATTTCTACACAGAGTAATTTTACTGACCAAGTAACACATAGATAAGTAGAAAATATAGTTTTGATTCTATTTTTTACCTGCAGATAAAGAAAATAAAACAAAGAAACAAAGAAAAGGAATCATCTAAAATGAGAGCAGATAGTCCAGGGAAAGGAAAGTTAGGCCTTAAATGAGGCATGACACCAGTAAGAGACAAGATACTGGAGCATCCTCCCATATGATTGGTAAAAGGCATGATATTTATGTGATATTTGTTAGAAAATAAAACGTGAATGAAAAGTGATGAAGGTGTAAAAAATACAATAAAAAATTAATCAGATAAAAATTTACACACTGAAATATAAATAAGTCCCTAATAATGTACTTTAGTAAACTCAATTAAATTTATTATAAATCATCCATCATAAATATTTTCAGTCTGGCCCTTTGTTTTCCTGGTAAATAATAACTTTCCTTGATGCATAAGCTAACCTAATTAGAAGTAAACTATTCTAACTAGTAGAAAAGTTTTGTTCTATCATACTATCTAATCAGCCCCTTCTCATGGGCTGAAAGCTACAGATACATGGCCATATAGGGCCCATGTCAACTTGAACTAATCAAGGTTTTCCTGTATGTTGTTCCCTTTTGTTGATGGGGGGGGGAGGAATAAATAAAGTCTGTGCTTGTTTAGGGAATTGCACTGCTACTGGGATAATGCCACTAGATCTTTCATTTACAAGGCCTTATGAAATTTAATTCATTATTTTTTAACAAGGTCATGGATTCAGCATGCTTGCTTTTCTATATTGGCTTCATAGGTACTGACATTCCCTGATGTACAAAGGACTGAAATAGAGTGTTCTATTTAAAATTAATATAATGGAATATAAATTTATCAAGGGTCATCACATACTTCATAGATGAAAAACTGTTAAAAATAATTTCAGGGGCTGGCAAGATAGTTTAGTGGTCAAAGATGTTTGCAAAGTCTAGTAACCTGGGTTCAATTCCAAATTCTCCCAAGCTAGCAAAGTGCAAAAAGTGGCACAAAGTCCTGGTGTTCATTTGTGAGAGGACCTGGCTCCCCACTTTACACCACCACCTATGCACACAAACAAATGCAAATTAATAAAATTTAAAACATGGAAAATTTCAGAATTTAAGAAAATAATAATATTAATAAAACTTTCCAAATGTCAGGCATAAAGTAATAATATCTTGATGTATCTACAGAAACACAGGTGTATATGGTACATAAAGGAACAACTTTTCATAAATGTTCTCTTAAATATTATTTTCAGACAATCTTTAAAGACAATAGTGAAAAGTGCTTCACTGTAGAGAAAATAATGAAAATGATGCACTTCTTGCAGGAAAGCAAAAATAGAATGCTCTACACAAAGCTTTAAATTAACAGTCTCTTAAACAAGATTCACATAAATAACAAGGTTGAAGATATACTGAATTTGTAAAAAATGCATAAAGGAAATGGAATATACAGTTCATACTGTTATCTTTGTGAAATAATCATCTATAGTGTTATAAAGATAAACTATAGTATAATCTATAGTTTTAAGAACAAAATATTCAAATATTTTGACTACAACACATTATATCTCCAAATTATATTAGAAAACAAATTCAGAAATTTTATATTTGTCATAGGAAGAATTTTCAATCATTCATAGAGCTCACACGTTTTTTCAAACTTTTTAAATGAAACATCATTATGTGCTCGATGTAAAGAGATATTGCAGATGTAATTAAGGTTAAAATTTATAAGACTTTAAGGTAGAAAAATCATTGAGGAGGCCTTAATTATATGAGACTTTCAAAAGGAGAGATGATTTTGGATATAATATAGAAGGCATGTAGAGGAATGTGCACTGATTATCTTAGATGATAGCAAAAATTCTTACTGTGAACCCCTAGAGGATCCATTATAAGGAATAAGGCAGCATATGAGGGAGCTCCAGACAAAAGGTGGCCTGTTAACTGGATCTTGATTCTACATTCTTTACACTCAAAAGTGGACTGCTTTTTTTTTTTTTTTTTCCTTTGGTGTTGTTTTTATTGTTGTTGTATTGCTTTTAGTAATTTCCTCTGAATTGAAACATTCCCTACCCCCCACCTGGAGAGAGACTTTTATTTCTCCTGAAGTAAATGAAACTTGCAAGTCCCAGGAAGTTTGTGAAACACAAGGTCTCACACCTCACAAAAGTTATATGAGCATAAATACTTGGGAGAGCAGACTTTGATCCACAGAGCTGCCTAGAGGTCATGCAGTGAACTCCAGGGATGGGATGTAGTTTCCATGAGGGTTCGCAGTTTGTTGATGGAACTCATTGTCAGTCAACCACTCACTCCTCTGTAAGTAAGCCCTCACCCATCCTTCTGTAAGTAATGCCAATAAACCCAAGGTGGATGTGGAGTAGTACATGGCACAGTGCAGGTTGGGCCCTAGCCAGACAGCCTGCTAGGAGGAACCAGGAAGTGGCTTCTGTGGACGTGGCATTCTGCACATGCCTGGCATAACAACAGCTACAGCCTCATGCCTACGAGCAACGGGCTGCGAGGTGATCTGCCCAGAGACAGACTGTCATTGATCACAAGAAGGGAACCACCCCATACACTGATTGGCCAGCCAAACCCTTAAAATCCCCTATAATTCTCTGAAAAAACAAATCTGCAGCAGCTCGCCCTGACTCCCAGTGTCTGTGTCTTGACTCTGCACCTCTCACCCCCTGCCTGGGGGAGGTTCTGAATCTCCCCCTGGGCTGGCCCCAGGAGGGACCCCAACAGAGTACTTACTTGGGTCCATTATTGAGGTCCTACCAAGTATGAATAGGCATGTGTTCCCCACCAACCTTAAATACGGACCTCAAATCACATGATGTTAAATTCTGCCTGGTGGGAACTTGACCAGAAGAACTAGTCACACAGGGAATTTAATTCTAGGAAAGATAATAAGTGGGTGGTTTTAAGCTACTGAGTTTGTGATAACATTATGCAGCAGTAGAAATGTGATACGATATATAAAGTGATTGAGCACCCATTAATTAATAATAATCAAAATCTTTTATTTATTTATTTATTTATTTATTTATTTATTTATTTATTTATTTTGGTTTTTCAAGGTAGGGTTTCACTCTGGTCCAGGCTGACCTGGAATTAAGTACATAATCTCAGGGTGGCCTCGAACTCATGGCGATCCTCTTTCCTCTGCCTCCTGAGTGCTGGGATTAAAGGTGTACGCCACCACACCGGGCTCATAATCAAAATCTTAAGAAAACACACTACTGACTAAAGTATAGAGGTACTTAAGTGAAAATTTCTAATTTTCATCATCTAAAAAATAACTACCTAAAGTGATACTAATGGAAGGGTTAATGACTCTCCCTGAAAACCAGAGCAAGCTAGAGGGTTAATGACTGTCCCTAAGACTAGAAAACCTCAGAGAAACCTCAGAGGCAGCCATGCCCAGCTTTCCCAGACTCGCTTGAAAACTCCTGTGACTGATATACTTCCCTTAATTCAGAAGGTCCTGAAGGAACAGAAACCATCTGTGGTATCCTCCTTTAGATAATTCTTGCTGGAAAAAAAAAAAAAAAATTCTGAGCAAAGACACAACTAGCTGCAAGTCCCTTATCTACTTTCCCTGTATTGCATCTAGTCCAGTCTGTTTTTCTTAGGATCCTCCTCATAAGCTGGCAACCCCAGCCTAGCTTGATGCTTCAGCCTCCATCTGCTGGGAAGGCTGCAGCCCCTCGTGCTGTGCTTCAATAAGCAGTCTCTTTGTTTTTAGAGATCAAGTCTGTTTTTTGTCTGCTTTTCTACTTCACTTTCTATACACTAATCAAAATATCTTCCTGTGTTCTATTCTCTTCATCTATTGCTGTAGCCTGGTGTCCAGTTAAATAGATGGTTGAATGCATACTACCTGCCACTGGATAAATGCATATAATATCAGTTCAATATTCCTATAAACTCAGAACCTCGGGGAGAAAAATAACATAGATGCAACATGCAGGGCCAAAAAAGGTTGGATTTAGATGTAGTATGCAAGGAGATGTTGTGCAGGGAGACTTTACAGTAACAAAAGGTTAATTGAATTCTGGTTCACATGAAAGAATGTGATTAGCCTGTTGAAAAGCTATAACCAGACAGACAAATTGGATTCAGGACAAACTGGGTGGCATGCCCAGCTGTTAGAATGAACTAACATGGTGGGGAGTCTTTTCTGCTGTGTTTAAGTCATATGTTGAGAGAAGAGAGAAATTTTGACCCAGACTACTATTCATATTATGATTATCATGATTATCATGAAAGACTACTATTCATATTATGATTATCATGAAAGCACTTACTATGGCATCACTTTTAATATTTTATTCTATATAATTCTTGAATATAATGAATGAGTTTCTTTATGACATTTTAAATATATATTTTATTTATTTATTTATCTGAGAGAGAAAGGGGAAAAGTGAGAGAGATAAAAAGAGATAAAAAGAGAGAGAGAGAATGGGCATGCCAGGGACTCCAGCCACTGCAAATGAACTCCAGATGCATGCGCACCCTTGTGCATATAGCTTATGTGGGTCCTACAGAAATGAACCAGGATCCTTTGGCTTTGCAGGCAAATGCCTTAACTGCTAAGCCATCTCTCCAGCCCTCTTTATGACATTTTTATACAAGTTTATCATGGACTTCTACCATATTCATTTCATGAGTTACATCATACATCCACAGAAATATATATGGGTTTATAGTTATATTTTAATGTATATATGTGTGGTATATGTGCATGTGTGTTTTTATTTTTGTGTGGGACCATGTGTACATATGAAAGTGTATGCCTACTTATCCATATATGTTAAGAGGTCCAAGGTCAATGTCAGGTTTTTTCACAATCATTTTCCATCCTATTTATTGTAACAGGGGCTCTCATGAAAACAAGACCTCACAATTTCATTTAGAGTAGATAGCTAGTTTGCCATAGGACCTGTCTGCTATATATGTTTTTCTTCAAAGATATTGCAAACAATCTATCATATTGATATTACCTTTATTTCTTAAAATACATTTGATACCTCCTTTGGGCTAGAAAGTGAAAAATAATCTATCCATTGTTTACTTGCAATGGGCTGTTCTATTCTGTACAGATATTCCTTTGACTCATTGCATAATTACAAATATGTTCATATGCAAATTATTCTATAAATATGTAAATGTTGCTTACTTGTAAGCATAGTATACCTGCATATATAGATCCTTAATCTGTACTCTAGTATCTCACTTTAGAAAGTCAAATATCTGGTCATATATCACTGATTTTGTTGTGTTTGCATTGCTTGACAAGTACTGTTTAAAGGAAAGAAATTTATTTATTATATGAGCAATACATAAATTTCTGTATTCAGTAAATCATATCTGCTTGTCTCTAGAGAAGGGCCCATTGACTATCCCTGAATCTAGGAGATACTATCATGAAGGGAGGACAGGGAAGAGCCGGAGAGTTAGTGCAAGTCCTGAAGCCAGAGATGAGTCTGGGGTCCAGGTCTGTATAACAATTCACTCCCTGAAGATCTGGCTTATTCCAGGGACTGGTATTAATCTGCTGCAATACTACACTGCTTCAGTGACCTAACCATATTGCACAAAGCTTTATTTCTAAAGAAAGTTCCACCAAACTTTAATCAGCCACACTGGGACCAAACTTTCAACACATGAAACCTTGAGGGATAACCAACATCCAAACCACACAAGTGAGTATTTGCTAACCTTCAACACAAACAGAAACATGGAATAGACAATTATGTCATATATTCAAGAATGTGAAATTTCGTTTTTCTTTTCATGGCCACCTGTGTCAATATTTCCTTTTTTTTTTTTTTTCATTTTCACTAAATTATCTGGGCACTGCATAAGGAAACTTAGCCTAACACATTAGCATTTTTTTTAAAGCAGCAAGTGTATCTTTTGTGAAAACATATACAATTGAACATATAACAAGCTACACTAATCTCTTATGTCTGTAAGCAGAGTGGGTTTGCTACCACACATATCTTCTCTACAATGTCTGTTTCTAGGACAGTCTCTATGCTTCTCTCACAATATCTGCTTCTAGGAAAACCTCTGTTTGTCTCTTCATGAAAGAATCTGCTTTGTTAATGTGTTTTTTCCCTAAACAACATGTGAAAACAGTAAGCATTCATCTATCCATTGTTTACTTGCAATAAGCTGTTCTATTCTGGACAGATATTCCTTTGACTCATTGCATAATTACAAATATGCTCATATGCAAATTATTCTATAAATATGTAAATATAGCTTACTTATAAGCATAGTATATCTGCATATACAGAATAGAGTAGAACTGTACAAAAAATATTACATCAAGAATTTATTCATCCATTCAAAGAAACATCCATTCAAAAATTTTATCAGCAAGTATTTGTCAGAGAATACTGAAAATTATTTTCAATTTATGAAATATTGACTGAAAATATCCCTCTTCTCATGAATAGTACAGTCTGGTAAGAAAAACTAGGAGTAAAACAAACATAACATGTATCAAACATGATTTTTATTCATGACTAGGGCTCTATTGAAACCAGTGTCAAACCCAGAACTGTGGTCCATAGGCAGTATCTTGATGAGGAACACTTACCAGGGTATGATTTGAATACAGGAATATACCCTGCATAAGTTATATGTGTGCATCTTAGAGATTCTTACATAGATCAAGAATTAGAGTAGAGCTGGAATATAAGGTGCTGTTACTATTTGAAATTTTCCTTGCAGATTCTGCTCTTTCCTTTAGACATAAGCTTTGAAATCATCCCAAAGGAAACACTGTAAAGATTTCTGCAAACCTTGATTGCAAACTGTGTGTGTGTGTGTGGGGGGGTGTGTCTTGAATAATTTAAAATAAAATAAAATACGTCTGTATGTATTTATTTGGAGGAGCCTGATTCAGAATGGCACTTTCTTTTTGTTTCTTCCCTTATAGTGAGAATAGAAAGGAGCAGTCATAGTCTCAGAGTAGCTCTCATTGTCACCATGAAGATTTATGTTACATAAGTCTCTCACACAACGATGTCTTGATACCTATTTATATCCTTCAGGTGTTCATGAATACGCAATGCCTTCTAATCTATTAGAAATCTATTTGTTTCCTGGCCTTAGGATCCTTAATATTTGTAGTCACTGAGCTATGTGATATTCAGTATCTATTCCAAAGGCTTCTTTCTTTTTAGAGCTACATTCATTCACTCATTTATTCAATAAAAATAATATTTATGAAGCAAATATATAAAGTAGTAGTTGTTTTTTTTTACAAATTTATCAGTTTCATTTCTATGACTATTGAAGCAGGGTCTCAAGTATCCAGGCTGCCCTCAACTTCTCTATGTAGCTGAGGATGACATTGAACTTCTAATCCTCTTGCCTCCACCACATGGTACATGGGTTCCAGGTATGCATTACTGTGCCTGCTTGATGCTGTGCTATAGATTGAACATCATTTTAATTTTTGGAAAAGGATAAAAATTGCATCATGGGAAAACATGCTATCAACAAGCACTAGCAAATAAGCTTAATACAATAATTTAATAACCAGTGCTTGATAGATGCAGATCTGTGGACATCCAAAGATACAAAGGACATAGTGCTGAGAAGAAGTGGTGAGGAGCCCCAGCACTAATCCCAGCCCTCCAAGGCTCAGGGAGGCAGAGGTAGGAGGATAGAATGGAAGAGCCAAAGGCCACCCTGAGACTACAATAGTGAATTCCAGGTCAGCCTGAGCCAGAGTGAGACCCTACCTCAAAAAATAAATAAATAAATAAAAAATAAAGTACACACTTTATAGCTGAACAAAATATAAAAATACTGAAAATTTAACATTCATTTTAATTTTTGGAAAAGGATAAAAATTGCATCATGGGAAAAACTCCATGGTAATCAACAAATCATTTTTTAAAAGTTTTTTTTTTATTATTTTATTTATTTTTGGAGAGAGACACAGAGAGAGACAGACAGAGAGGGAGAGGAAGACAGAGATGGGCGCGCCAGCAGTCTCTCAGCTGCTGTGAACAAAATCTAGATGTGTGCACCCCCTTGTGGTCAAGTGCAGCATTGCGCCCTTACTTCACTTTGCATCTGGCTAAACATGGGGCCTAGAGATTGGAACTGGATTCTTAGGCTTAGCAGGCAGGCGCCTTAACTGCTAAGCCATCTCTCCAGCCCAACAAATCATTTTTAAGAACAAATTTTATTTTCTAGATTCTTTATTAAAAGGTTATATATATGAACAATATATATATATATATATATATATATATATATATATATGTGAGTGTGAGATGTATGTATGTATATATATAGAGAGAGAATTTTGTTAATGCCATAATACTGAAAAATTCATGGGAATGCAGCAGCTTTCTATTTATTAAATATAACATAATAGTAGCATATGGACATTAGGGGAATGTCTTGTTATTTATCTGCTATAATTAGCCCATTTCATAAATATAGCTCATAAGTCTTCAAAGTTTATAAAATAAGGGAATCTTGATATAATTATTGATGCTGATATTTGCCATAATTTTATAGTCTACATTTTTGAAGTTTCATCTTTTTTATGATGAGTTAGAAAAATAAAAATGTGATTCAAATTTCAGTTTCAGCAAGATTACTAATATATTCATAACATTTTGGAGAATGTAATGAATGGATGAAGAGAAGCCTAAGAGAAATGAAGAAAACAGTTGAAATATTAAAGGCATATAATGAAAACCAAATTCATTACCAAAATCTGAATAACAATAAAAGAGTTAAATAATTTAAGAACTTTAATGAATGGAATTTTGGCATGAAAGTAATGAATAAAGAGAAAATAAGTGAAAACAGGTAATCTGTACTGGAAGGTCACATAGAGTGAGAAACCATTCACCTATGCTGCTAGAAAGGTAGCAAGATTGGAGTGTTACATTACATAGGTTATATGTGGAATGTTTTTAAAATCAATAACCACAGATTATGGATCAGAAAAGTAAATAATTTGGAAGGAATTCCATTTATAAATTTGACTTTAATGTCCAGTCAGTTATAGTTACTACCATATTATTCATGTAACTAATAGGATATGAGCATAACGTAGCTATACTGACTATTACCATGCACATACTTTATTTGATTTATTCCTTTCAATTTCATATTATCTATTTACTTTTGATATAATTTAGGGATAATTTTGTATATGCCAGTTATATTTGATGAGATGTTTACACAAATATCATGTTCATTGCAAGTAGGTATTGTTGATATGAATCAAGTGATTGTTCTCCTTGGAAAAGAAACCTTACTGAATCTTCAACACTCTTATTTGCTGTGTAATCTCTCGCTAACCATCTAAATAGTCTAACACTTTCTCTCCTTATTTGCCTATCAGACTATCTAACTAACATCTATTTAACTTTAGTAGAAAATAGTTCCCCAAATAGCTTCAATGACTCCCTTTGCCAAGTTCTTCCATAGCATGTGACTCTGATTTTGAGTAAATCTTGACATATATGTCTTGAATCAGGTAAATCTTTGAGACTCCTCAGAAAACAAGTAAATATGGCTGAAACCAATTTTTCAAGAAAGATAATTATGACTAGAGCTTCCTGCTACATTTTTCTTTTTTTAAGATATTTTATTTATTTATTTATTTGAGAGAGAGATGTAGATGCAGAGAGAAAGAGTAAATGGGTGCACCAGGGCCTCCAGCCACCACAAACAAACCCCAGACACATGTGTCCCCTTGTGCATCTGGCTTATGTGGGTCCTGGGGAATCAAACCCCTGTACTTAGGCTTTGCAGGCAAATGCTTTAACCACTAAGCCATTTCCCCAGCCTCCTCCTGCATTTTTCTGTCCCTACCTGATTTAGTTTCTTTTTCCGTTGCTGTGACAGTGTACTTGACCAAAATAACATAATGGAGGAAGAATTTATATTGACTCATGGTCTCACAATTATGTCTAGTGTAGTGAAGAAGGTATAGGAGCTTGCAGTGCTATCTTAATTATGCCCTGGAAGAGTGGGGAGCAGACACATCAGTAAAGAACCAGAAGTGGATATAAAATATTGCACAACTTCACTAGCTATGTCACAGTCCAAAAGGTTCCAAAATCTTTCAAACTGCCATCATTTGTGGATAAAGTAGTCACATGCAAGAACCTATAGAGTTATTTCACATCCAAACTGCAACATTCCATCCACGAATACTACAACCTAATGAACATGCTGTACTTCAAAACTCAATAGGGCAAATATTAAGCCCGTTAGATCCATGTTGAGCTTTTATGAATGTGGTGGCTTTGTCTGGAGACTGAATATACTAACATGTTATCAGAACATGCTGAGGCATATGAGCTCTTTCTGGTGCTGCACCTGCTGCTGGCTTGCTTTCCTCAGCAGACAGTCCATATGCCTGGCTCTATCTCTCAGACACTCTTTTCCAGGCATTCCTTTCAAATGATGGACTTTCATATTACTTTAAATTTTTAAACATGGAGCTTTCTATGGGTGTGATTTTGCCCTGAAGACAACTTCCCTAGTATCTCAGGGCAAAATATAGTTTTCTATTTTTAAAGATTTAATCTTTGTTAACAATTTATAAAGCTTTGTTCATATTTACATTGTATGAACCTACAAATGCACCCTTTATTCAGCATATTATACACTTTTCCATCTTTGTACTCTCCTTCATTTTCTGGGGCTCACTATAAATATGACTAACAGTAGTGAGTAATAATCATGACAAAATCTGAGTTTTACATTATGTTAAAATTTCCTCTAACAAACAAATTAGTCCATTACTTTTGAATTTCAGCTTCATTTAAATTTTTGGCACAAAGCTGGAAAGAAATCAGATTTGTTGCCACAATGTAAACTGAAGGGGCTCTCCTAGACTACCAATTAATTCCTGGTTCCTCTCAGAATTCTTATAAATATAGTTTTTACTATACATATTTCTGTCATCACTCTCGTCTTCTGAACACCTTCCAAAAGGGCCTATTAAATTCTGCTTAAAGCATTCTAGGAGTTCTTTACTCTGAAGCCCAAAGTCTTACATATTCTTCCCATAAACCATTTCAAAATGCCTATGAACCACATGGTTTATCATAACCATGATGGCACTGAGGTACTAATTTTCTATATGTATGATATGACAGCAGGAAGAAGGTTTATTGGGAATGAGAGGGTATTCAGGAGGAGCATGAAGAGGACAAATGGAATGGGGGGTAAATATGGAATGTAATAAAAATGCATTATTTACACATATAAACTTGACAAAATAAATAAAAATAAAATCAATGGCAAATGGCTGTTGATCACAGGTTTTCTTAGTGGATAACCTGGTAAGACATAGGTACAAGCTTGCATATCATGTGTCCTCTATCTTGATAAATTCCTCTAGATTTCATGAAAATCCATTTCAGCTTCTGGTTTGGTTTTGCTATACCATTCATAATTGAGCATTAGTCTAGAATTATCTCTGCCTTTTTTACATTTTTACCTTAAACAATATTCATATTTTTATCTGTTAATTTATTCTTTTCTTTCCCCAATTTCTCCATCAGGGTAACACTATCTGATCATTTACCAAACATCTTTTAGGTATCACTGGAGAACATGGTGTTTACTCATGGCTTCTTACCTAGTACAGAAAGGGAAGGATCATTGAAAATCCTATGTAAAAATCACTATATAGGGATGCCCTAAAAACACAGCCCTCCTAGTTACTCACTGCATTTTAGACGACATCAATCTTGTTCTATAGTCAAATACATATTCAGAAAGACAAGAACATAGGTAAGTGGTGGCCTAGCAGTTACTGTCATCCAACAGTTCCTACATGAGCAAAAACATTCATTTTATCTTTAATTTTTCAGAGTTCAACAAACAATTGTTGAATTGACATAATTCCTCACTTTATCTACTTAATACAGTATTCCCTTTCTTGTCATGTAGCAACATTCTTCAATTGAATAACATTTTGTTAGTAATGAAATTAACACATTCCTCTTAAGACATCTTTTCTTTTACCTTAGACTCCCACTCAACCAATCTCTTCTGATTTGAATAAATTCCCTCCTGTGAATATTCTGTCTATCATAAAATACTCAAAGGAAATCTATTCTCCTTGGTTATTGAGACCATGTGTTTTTATCTTTGAAGTTCTAAGATTATATATTCTTTTTCCTTTTATCGAGCTTTCATAGAGTTTTAGTAAAAAGTATATTATGGCAGGAGAGATGGATTAGTGGTGAAGAACCTATGTTTTATCTCTCTCTAGATCCCACATAAGGCAGACACACAAAAGGTGAGACATGAGACAAGCACAAGATTGCCCACTAGATGGCACAAGGTCTGGAGTTTGATTGCAGTGGCTGAGTGCGTGGCATGCCAATTCTCTCTCTCTCTCTCTAAAAAAAAAAAAAAATACTTTATTGGATGTGTAGTTTAGTGTACTTCAAATTTCTCTCTGAGAATCATTGCATCTGATAAGGTTTATGTTATCAAGAAGAGAAACAAAATATTAAGAAAATGTTGAAAGAAGTTTGAACACATTGCCATGTATGGCAGTTTGGCCACAGCCCTAAAACACAAGGGTATGTCAGGAAATGAATTATCAGCCCCTGGTTAAGAAGGATTAAGGTGGATATGCGAAATAAAGACAAACATTTTATATAATGTAAAATCATTTTGCCACATCTTATGCATTGGATAAATTATATATATATATTTTTAAATTATATATAAAATAAATTTATTCTCTTAGATTCCAGTTGGAAATGAGCTGAATAAATATAAAATATACTATGAATAGTAAAAATATACTCTTTTTCTGTACTTCTAGTTGTAACAATTTTTTACTTTTGTCTGTGGGCTTTCTACTCCTTTATTTTTTCTAAGTCAAAAGAATGCATTGGAAAATAGACAAAAAAGTAGTATAATTTAACTTAGCTAGTTAATTGAGTTTTATCACTTCAGTTATCCAGTTACTTTAACATAAAATTACATTCACCCTTGCATATTAAAAAATACCCTCCATGTATATTTCCAGAGTTATTATGATAGAATGAATTGTTTCCTTCCCCATACATAGTACATAAGTATACATTCTTACATGTTTTTTATTATATTGACTTATTCCTATTTTTAGCCAGCATTCCAAACCTCATTTCATTACAGGATTTTCTCGTAGATCCTAGACTTTTAAATTGCACAGATAAAGATATAGCAAGGGAAAATGTCACAAAATTAGTAAAAAAGAGATAAGTTCATTGTATTAAAATTAAATTCACAAAATGTGTGCTCCAGGGTAATGATTAGATAAAACATTGGTCATATTTAATTTGTTCTGTATCTCTTCTTCCCTTAGACGGATATGTTAAAGCTGAGATCGTATCTAATGTGTCTCATGCATCCTTGTGTCTGGCTCCTACAAGGTTGTAATAAGTTCATTGTGTTTGTTTGAATGCATCTGAATGCAAACAAAAAATGAGTAATGATTTCTCAGTCCTAAAACACTTGATCTGAAAATGGTGAGTAACTATAATTAGGTATTGTGAAATTACATTAGACTTAAGACGTTTAACAGCTCTGTCTATAACTCAAAGCCTTGCATTGGGAACTATAAAAGCAGCCCTGTATCATCTAAATGAATATTATCCATCAGATTTGACATTTATTAAGCAATATCAGTGTGCCGGGCACTGCAGTAAACACAAACTCTTTCTACATGAACTTAGATTTATCTGTGTTGGCTTTTTTCCTGAAAAAGACCGATGCAATTTCATGGCAGATGGTAAATGAATAGAGAGAGATGACTTTACTTTTCAACTTTTATAGGCACTAGCCTAAATCAACTCCTTTTACTGGGAATTCATCACATCACTTGGATGAAACATTCCAGTTACATATCTCTACTTATGAAGAATGAACAAATTTATTTACTTGAGAATCACAAACCTGTTTTCATGCTACTGGTTTTGCCTTGCACGATTGCTGTGAAGACAATGATGTCTTGAAATAGTGTAGAACAGTAGTTCATTATACTAATATCATGGACATAGTTCACTATTTCACTCCCCTGATAGACTCAAATAAATCTGCTTCATACCCAGGTATTGTATGGAAGTAAAGACAGCTATGGTGGAACTTTATGTTTTCTTTTTGTTTGCATGATATTCATAAAAGTATTAGAAGATGCAAATATGACACTTAATCATTCAATACCATATTTTAATGTATTTCATAAAAATAGTATATTATAATGTCCAGGTCATGTTACTAAGTACATTTATATCAATATGGGTTAAATTTAATGAATTTTTGTTTGTTTTGTTGAAGTTCCTAATATTAAATTTTCTAAGTTTTACCATATTCTAATTGAAAATACATTTCTGAAATTTTCTTAAAATCAAGATGATCTTAATGTAATTATCAGTTTTTGGTTCAAGTAAATGAATTAGAGGCTGGCTTGTTTAGAAATAATTGAAAAAAGAGAATAATAGTGAAGTAGTATTTTCTGTCCTGTCCTGTGGTAATCAAGGTCATACATTATATTTGATGGAAACGATGTAGAAGCCAAAACCGTGCTTTTGCTCTGTCCTATGCCCAGCTCCATTCTTCTGCATTCCAAGAGAGAAATCCTAAATTTCATTGCCCAGAGACTTTATTGTATTTCTTTCTCTATATCCATATGGCTTCTTTCTCTATATACACATGACACATTATGATTGCCAGAAAATCTAAAAGCCTTTATTTTAAAATCAAAGCCAAGTACAAGAAGTAGCTAGGACAGTGTTGCAGTCAGGTTTGCATTGCTGGCAGAAAATACTGGAGAAAAAGCAGCTTGTGGGGAAAAAAAAAAAAAGTATTTTGGCTTACAGACTCAAGAGGAAGCTCCATGATGACAGGGGAAAATGATGGCATGAGCACAGGGTAGACATCACCTTGTTGCCAACCAACATCAGGTGGACAATAGCAACAGGTGAGTGTGGAAAACACTATGCAAGTGGAAACTGGCTACCCCAAACAATATGCTGCTTCTGGAAGCATTAATTCTCAAAGTTTAAGGGGAGACCTCTGAATCAAACCACCACAGACAGGTTTTAACCTCCCCTAGCAATAGTGAAAGGAGTCCACTGTGAACCTAGAACACCTTCCACTTTTACCAAGGTGACTACACACTCAAAAGTGAGAAGGAGGAATGAGAAGGTAGTTAGACGAGTTCAGCAGGTTCAGGGAGGTGAAATACTAAAAGGTATGGCGAGGTGGATGAGTCCATGTGAAATATAATTGGGTTTCCCACCTGGCTTTTATCAAAGTTGGACCCATCCCCTTTCAGAGACTGAGAGATAGAAAGGGACCTAAGGAAGTAGCAGTAAATTCCGTTAGCAGCTTTGTTCTCCTCTTAGATATGCACTTCAACAGGATGCACAGGGTCATCCCAGTCATAGCACTTTGAAAGGTTAGTTGTACTAGCACTTGCTCGGTGCTTGAGAGACCAGGTGGGGGTGGGGTTTGTCATTACCTAGATAGAAGTCATTATATATATCTTAAGTAGTGTGGCAGAACGTGTTTGCTAACATCTGTCTCCAAAGTTAATTAACCAAACCTAAAGTGATTTATATTTTTCTTTTACTTAAAAAATTTTAGACAAGAATTCTAAAACCAGATCCTCACTCAGGAACAAATTAACCAAAACTATCAAAATTGCAGTGTTTAAAACCTTGTGTTTTATTCTGACTCTCAGCTCATGGAATGGTCATTTCCCTCCCAAAGTGGTCAGATCTAAATGAGTGAATGTACTCATGATGTGAGGGGTTTGTGTATGCAAGAATTTCTTAAGACTTTTCATAGGGCCAATATAGACAGATCTCAATCACATTGTTTTCTCTTTAACTTGAGAAATATATACAGATGCATAAAAATGATAAGAAATGATGGAATCTCTCATCTGAAGACTGTTGCTCCCTTGGGTGGAATTATACAACTAGGTTTACTTTTACTTATTCTTGCCCATTTTAAAAGTATGGCAAAATATAATAGATCCACTGATTACACATGTCGTGAACCATTTCTTTGCCTACTGATAACTCTTTCAGGATAGAAAGTCCTTGTGAATGCTGTGAGTATTTTACTTCAAATATATCCTTAACACAAGCATTGTCCTTGCTTAAGTTCAAATGAATGTGTTGTATAATTAAAAAAAAAAAAAAGGATATGTAGTATATAAAACCTCCAATCCTGAACTCACTTCCTTTTGGTTTTGACAACAGAAAATAAATGAGAATTATTTTTACAGGGATAAAGTAAAGTTTAAATTTTGTATCACAATTAATAAACTTGTTCAAGAGTTCCTGTCTTGTAGTAAATTAATGGATATAACTCATCATATTCCTTGCTTTCAAATACAATATCTTACCAGACAAAACAATCCCATTATGGATAATGGTCATAGATATTAAAAGTGTGAATCTGCAAAATCTGATGCCTGAAATGCTAGCATTCTCATTGTTTGTTAAATGTTCTCTTGAGATTTTATTTATTACATTTTATTTTCTATTGTGTCATATCATGTCTGGTAAACACAGAGCAAGAAAAAAATATATAGTGGTGCGTTCTAATTCTCTTTATAGAGTCTCTACAATAGGTGAATAGCTGCAGACATCTTTGAATATCAACATGTTATTGTTTACAGATATGGAATAACATAATCCTTCCAGATTCTCATCTGAAACCTGTATAGAACCAGTTTCCCAGATTCTTAACCAGACCCATTTTGGTTTTCCAATGTTTGACACTATGAGTTTGCAAAAACATTCTAAATTTTTAGCTGTTAACCATTTCCTGCTTCTGTATTTTTCTGGTTACCTTTGAGAACAAAATTTTTAAACATTGTAAATTCACATTTCTGTTCACTTTCTCCAGTACCTGGTCCTCTGAGTCCCAATGTTGGTCTTTCCTGGAATGTGCACTTGTCATATGCTCTCCAGTGTTTCTTTACATGGTGCCTTAATTGCAGTCTCCGAGAGTGACAGTATGTCTCCAGATAAAGTTTGCCAGTGGGGTCTTGTTTTTCTCACGTGGTCTTCAAACAAACTAGCCAGCACAATCCTTCCAATTCATAAGACTAGGAGGTGTATGATTCCCTAAAAATCTAAAAACTTATGTTTATTTGTTATAAAGGTTTGTTGCTCTCAGAATTGATGGGTGCTTCACAAATTCCTTTGCCTTACAAAGAGACAAGTTAATATATGGAACCAGGGAAACCTAGATAACTCTTATAAAAATATAAGCAGAATAAAAATATTCATATACCTCAAAAGAAAATATCACTAAATGTAATATATAAATATGTATATACATATATATTATGTTTATTGCACATTATAAAATATATACATATATTACATTATAAACACACACACACACACACACACACATATATATATATATATATATCAATTATATATATATATAATGTATCAATGTTAATGAAAATACTAAGATGTTTCTGGCTAGGTTAACTACTGCTTAGAAGTCATCATGGAGTTTTAGTCTTACTATAGAAGAAGCAGAGAACAATACAAACATGTTTTCATATTATAAAAAGTTAAAAAATGAAATTGTAGGGGCTGGAGAGATGGCTTAGTGGTTCAGCATTTGCCTGAAGCCTAAGGACCTTGGTTCAAGGCTCGATTCCCCAGTACCCATGTAAGCCAGATTCACAAGGTGGCACATTCTTCTGGAGTCGTTTGCAGTGGCTAGAGGCCCTGGTGCACCCAGTCTCTCTCTCTCTCTGCCTTGTTCTCTGTCTGTCTGTCACTCTCAAATAAATAAATAAAAATGTTTAAAAAATGAAATTGTATGTGGAAAGACCAATATTAAAATCAGTAGACTTTAATATATATGGAGTCCTGTTCATAGATGAAGCTTTATTATTTTGAATTTTATGCTTTCCATGATCCATTTCTCTTTCTATCTGGATTATTATTAATACAATTTATTGGATATGAATAATATAAACATATATAGTGCAGTATATAAACAGTTCATCATAATAACTTTTAAATTTTTAATTTAGGGCTTTCTTAGTGGTGTCTGAAGCCATGACCTTACCTATCTTAATCATAGACTCTACTTCAAAGCCATAACCCAGTGGACATTTCATCTTTGTTGTTTTCTAATGTTAATTTTCTGATTTTATATATATATGGCAAAGCAGACATTCATTTGAATGACTGAGAGACAATCAGCCTCGAAAGTATTATTTGGAGAGGAAAAATTTTAATATTCAGTAGCCAACTCCTTAGGTAATTTGCAATATGAGATCAGAAGAAAGATAAATGCTTAAGAATGAATAGACAATCCATTACATTCCAGCCTTTATTATGAAACCAAGTGAACTGAGAAGTAATTGCTTACGACTTGAGGAAACAATTGTCTGCTTTTCTCTTTCAGAGTGCCTCCCCAGATATACATTTAAAGCAACATTTTCTCTGTATATTTATTCATCTATTTATTTATTTGAGAGTGACACCTCTGTAAGGGGACCTCACATTCTCTCCCAGATGACTGAAAACACTGGATTCACAGGTCCATGCACACTCTGAAGTGGTGGAGTGGTGTAAATTGAAAATAAACAGCATGAGGTGTATACCTGCTTTTGTGCTTTGAACATTGAGCGTTGAAATGCTTTTGTTTGTTTCTTTTCCTTCTAGAGAAGAGGACATAGTGAAATGTTACATGACCTCAAAAGGGGTTGTTTTGATTGCTTAAATGTTCAGGTCTTGTATTTAACTACAGCTATTCATATATAATATGAAGAAAAGAGCTCTTGTGGTGAATGAAGCTGGATATAAGAATTTCATAGGCATTTTTGAAAGTCTGACTGTTTTTAAACACTTAGTATTCTTCAGTAATACATTGGTTGGATACACTTCCTGAATCACTATCTTTTCTACTATAGAGATACATAGAGTTTTGAACTCAAAGAATACATTATGAATATTTTATAAAATAAAAACAATACTATTGATAGATCAATCTGTGTAATGGGTCTTATTTACTCTGTTTTCAACTCTTTATATTTCTCTTCACCCCTCAGTAGTCTATGATTCTCATAGGTTATGATACAATTTAATGGCAACAAGATTTGTTTCAATAGGGTTTAGAAGATATTTAATACACAGTTGTGTTGGGCATTGCTAAACATGAGCTGGGACTGTGAGGAAGCTGGTGTTGGCTGTTGGACATGGCCGGGGACCTTGGGCTATGGGGGTTGCAGCTGGATATCATCGGGTACCCACTCTGGCAACAGAGCTGGCCCTCCCTGCCCTAGGGCAAGGTTGTAGTGTTCCCTATCTTCGCCCAGAGTGGGGAGAACCCCTATCCCAAAAGCACCTGACCACTCCATAGTCAGGTTTTACCCGCCCCCCACAGTTCCTGACCTTGTGGCTAGCTGCCCAAGAGACCCTTATAAACAGTCTCTCTGCAGGTGTAGGATCCAATATGTGACTGAAGTCACATAGCTTAGAAACAGTCTCCCTGCAGCTGTAGCTATCCAATATGTGGCTAAAGTCACGTAACTTTTCCCTCCACTTTTAAAAAAATATATTTCATTTATTTATTTATTTGAGAGGAAGAAAGAGGCAGAGATAGAAAGAGAGAGAGAGGAGAAAATGGGTGTGCCAGGGTCTCCATCCACTGCAAACTAACTCCAGATGCATGTGTAACCTTGTGCAGCTGGCTTACGTGGGTCCTGGAGAATCGAATCAGGATCCTTTGGCTTTACAGGTAAAGGCCTTAACGGCTAAGCCATATCTCCAGCCCATCCCACCATTTCTGTTATCTACCTTGTAGCCTCTCCCTCACAACTCTGAAGTCACTACCTTTGCCCTCCACTTCTGTTATCTCCCTCAGGACTTCTGCCTTCCAACACCAGCCAATTAGATAGCAACCCATAAACCTATGCATTCAATCGCAATCCCCATGTAGTCCGTGTATGCCTTCTCACCCTTTCTCAAGTGTTTATAAACCCACTCCCCTTTTGAATAAATGAGAGCATGCTATCCTCCTGGGTGGTTCATTGCCCACTGCACTCACCTGCTCCAAGACCCTGCTTCCCCCAACTCCTCCTGTGCCCGGGACATCGGAGGCCAATGACCCCCAGGAACAGCAAGGACCCACCAATTGATTTTTTTAAATTTTTAAGTATTTTATTTATTTACAAGGAAAGAGAGGGGAGAGAGAGAGAGAGAGAGAGAGAAGTATATGGGATTTCAAGGCCTCTTGCCTTTGCAGAAATGCTCAAGATGCATTCTCTGTCTTTATGCCTCTGACTTTATATGAGCACTAAGGAATTGGACCTAGGCTTCCAGGCTTTGTAAACAAGTGTCTTTAATAGCTGAACCATCTTTCCAGACCTACAATTAAGTATATATTTAAATAAAATATAGGACTTACTGATAATCTTTGCCTATAATATTAATTCTATCATGTTCTCTCTTTTATTAAAATATTTATTATGCCCAAGTAATAATGTTAGTTCTTCAGTTGTATCACTTCTGTGAATTATTTCAGATATTTTTGGAAATTTTACTATGTATTAATAATTAACATTATTAGGTTTCCCATTTAGCATAATTACGAATATAATTATATTACTGGTATTTAACATTGCACGTAGTTTATGTTAATGTATACAAAATAATATGTGAAGACTATTTTGTAGCTCATTGTATTTTTACCTTATCATTATAATAACTAATCATTGTATTAGTCAGAGTTTTCTACATGAACAGAGCCAGTAGGATGAATACATAGTACCAAAGAGATTTTATTTAACTGAATTATATGATACAGGCTGGATAGTCCCATAATGGCTTTCTTATTTATACACCGGAGAGCCTTAGACCTCAACAGCTGTTCAGTCCAGGAATCACATGCCTCAGCAGTCCCAATCTGGTGCTAAAGGCCTGGAAGGTGCCTGGATTGAGTCTGGTCTTCAGTCCACATTGGGAGGGTGAAAAAGCCAGCTTCTGACAGCAGGGAAGGATGATGGGAGCAGCTACAGAGCAACAATGAGAAACAGTGGGGGCAGGCAAGCAAGCAAGTATCCCTGCTTCTTCCGAAGACTGCTTTATACCTGCAGTGTCACCAGAAAGTGCCCCCCAGCAAATTGTCTCAGAGTTGATTCCAGACCCAATCAAGTTGACAACCACCAGTACCCACATGTTTTTGTTTTGATTTCTTGGAAGTATCTCATTCTATGAACCTAGTTTGTTTGAAACTCATTATGTAGCGCAGCCTGGCCTTAAACTCATGGCAATTATCATACCTCAGTCTCCCCAGAAGTGGTCTTACAGGTATGAGCAACCACGCTCCAACTTACCTACAACTTAAGAGAGTACCTGTGAGACTTAAGTGCTCAGCTTTGCACCTATCCTGATATTACCCTCCTCACATAATGTAACCCTCTTTGGACTCCCACTTAAGGGTACACGTCTATGAATTTTGAGTAATGGGTAGAGTGAGGAAGCAACTGTAGCAAGCAAAGGACAGTCTCAACCAACACACTAAACCTTCAATGGAATAGTCTACACTCAATAATTTCTGTCTCTTGCCTAAAATTGAATATTTTTGTATTTCCCTTCTTTCCTAAGGTTCATAGTCTTTCTTGGTGCACCCTAAAGGCTCTATCTCTCCTTGGCTTTATATATGGCAGAACCCCTGCGCTTTCCATAACTATGACCTCTCCTCTCTACCTGGCCCAAGCACACATTCTTTAAGCATCTTATAGAAGTCCATGTGGTGGAGGCAGGCACAGGGTACAAACATCCCTGCATGTCCCTATATCCCTAGTGTCCATGCACATCTGTGAACCATTACCTCATAAACAGATCAACTCTCATCATCTGTTTCTATGAGAGCTTGACTTCATGCTGTGCTCTGACCAGACTGAATTTGTATCAGTGTACTCTCTACTTGGAAGCATCTGTACACTTTCATTTTCTGGCTTACTGATTTCTTCTGCTCCCTTCACTTCCTAGTGATTTGATGCAAACTATGATTTTTAAATTATTCATTCTTTAATGCTTTGTATAAATAGAAGAAACACTTTTTCCACTTTAAAATTTTATCTCAGTTTATATAAATGGTTCTGATTGGAGAACTGTTTTGATACAAGCTAAACAGATGCAGAGGTCCCTGTGCTAATTCCTGTTCTTGCTACACATCACTCTATTGTATAGTTTGTTTGTGCCCTAAGGAACATTTAGATTTTTTTTTCCCTGAGTATGAATAGTTCCAGAGAAATTTCAAAACTATATAAGAGAGAACAGGAAACTTTCATGACAAAGACAGACCTTTTATAGTAAACCTTTACTGGTCAATTCTATGGAGTGTAGAATCACCATTCAAATATCTCTGGGCATGTCAGTAAGGGTGTTTCCATAGTAGATTAACTGAAGTAGGAAGAACAGATAGTGTCTCTCAAATGAAATAAAAAATAGAAAGCTTGCTGAGAATCCACATTCATCCCTCTCTGCTTCCTGACTATAAATGTGACATGACAAGTTGCTTCATGTTCCTGCCACCATGCCTTTCCTGATTTGATGGACTGTGAACTGTGAGCCCAAATAACCTCTTTCTACCTTAAGTTGCTTTTGTCACAGCAAGAGAAAATTACCTAGTGCAATGTCTGTCTGTCATTCCCATATAGAGTAAAGTGAATATTTTGTAAACTCCTAAACCTAAAGGTGCAAATGCTAGGTAATGCAGTAGATACACCTACATGTTTCATTAATTATGTGAATTTCCCCAGTAGTTGGTAATCAATAACTTTTCTTATAGTTCCATAAGTTCAGCACTCTCCAGAGGGTTTATACTGGTTTGATTCCGGTCATATACCATTGGCAGGTCACACCATTTCATCTCATTGCATTCTGTCAATTGGTGTACATTACTGAATTGTTTAATTATTGATTATGTGCACATTAATAATTAGATGAAAGATATATTAGGTTTACCCATTGTAAAATATTCTGTTCCCCTTGTGTGTTTTATAGTTTATTAATATATACTTATATTTGAGAGAGAGATAGAGAGTAAGATGTAAACAGAAAGAGGGTGAGAATGTACATGTTAGGGCCTCCTACAACTGCAAATGAATTCTAGATTCATGTACAACTTTGTATATCTGGCTTTATGTGAGCATTGAGGAACTGAACCCTGCAGTCTTGCTTTGCAACCAATTGCCTTTAAGAACTGAGCCATCTCTCCAGCCCTCCTTTTGTTTTATATGGTAATCTCTGAATCTATTTACATATTCTATTTCTCATCATTTTTCTATTAATTTCACATTTTATTGATTTGATAATTTATTATTTATTCAGTCAATTATAATATGTAACTGTCTGTTTAATCTTTAAATTGTTCTAGATTTGGCCAATGGCATCATTTCAACCTTCTTACTGTTATGACCAACCATATAATTTTCCAAGTGTTTTCTATCATGAGTACTTTTACCTCTTGTATTTTCCTTTTATATGCCAGGAATTAGTCAAATACCCTTTTTTTTTTTTAATGTACATTTTACATTAAAGCCAAATTTTTATTTATATGAATTTCCCATAATGCTTTCTAGTCATTAACTTTTCAAAAGTCAGAAGGAGGGTTCATGTTTATCTTGTATTCAGTAAGCCCACAGGTAATACTACATGATTTAAGATCTGGATTTATACAGAGATACATGAATAAGTTTCAGGCAAATTACAGGCTTGTACATGTGTGTGTAAGTAAGTGACTATGTGTGAATATTCTTCTTGACATGGAGGTCTAAAATTAATTTCTTCCATAGTTAGTTTATAATAGCAAAATGGAGGTGAAAAACATATATTTATAAGTAATGCAATAAGATATTTTAGAACTAAGTATTCTGATAGAAATCTGTTCTTTTGGGAAACCATGTAGGTCTCACTGTTCAACAGTTCGTTGTGGATGTTAACCACATGGTGCTACTGAGAATTACAGGTCAGTGCCAAGGGAAAAGAAGGCAGAAAAATATAACTAATATGAAAGACAAAGAGAAAGAGAGAACAGAAAGAAGAGGGAGAGAGAGAGAGAGAGAGAAGATTGAGGTTAGTCTTCATCCTACCCTACAGAAACTGAATTTACATTTTACATTTTTTTTTTCTGTTGTTACCCAAATACTCTAATTGATACAAGAGTACTCAGTGCTGCGATTATCTGTTACATTCTCTGGATTAATGAATTATTCCTGTGACTCATTTTCCTGATTTGACTGCACAGATATACTTGAAGATGCTCTTACACCAATAAAAATTTTATACCATAGCCAGGCGTGGTGGCGCACACCTTTAATCCCAGCACTCGTGAGGCAGAGGTAGGAGGATCACCATGAGTTCGAAGCCACCCTGAGATTACATAGTGAATTCCAGGTAGGCCTGAGCTAGAGTGAGACCCTACCTTGAAAAAAAAAAAAAAAAAAAAAAAAAAAAAAAAAAAAAAATTTACACCACGGAAAAATATCTTAGAAAGTCTGTCACTACAGCACATTTATAGGTTAGCACACTGGAACTAGGTATCCCAGTGTCCTAATTGGAAGCAGACACACTTGTGACACAGCAGCTTTGGCTTTCTTTCTGCTGAAAGTTATGAGATTTTCTAGCTGGAAAATCAGACAAATGACATGAATTTAGTATCACTCTCAGAAGTGCAGCTCTTGATAGAATATGAATGACTATGCCACCTGAATCATGAGAACAGGTATATATTAAGTTAATGAATCACACGGTGCATTGAGGATGTTCTGTGAGGCTCATCAGGGGATAAGTCTGTACAAATGATAGACGGACATTTGTTCCTGTGGACACACCTGAATTTAAAATCTGGTTTACTGGCCTTATTAGGTAATGTCAAATGATTTGACCTTGTTGAAATTCAGGTACCTTTCCTAATTGGAAAATAATATGTCTCAGAAAACAACTTATGATCACCTATATGAAAGGAATGTGTTCATAGCAAAGTAGTGTTTCATGATTATGTGTTCATTTTTTTAAATTAATAGCACTTATGCACTCAGCATTAAGTCATAGAAAATGAAGCTGAAATAAATCTATCGAGGTATTTAATGGAAAGTAAGAAAGTTGGTTAAGTAAAACATATTCATTGCTTTATTTAATTCAAATGCTCTGTGACATTTTATATTGTAAAGTTATTCTTCTTTGCATATAAAATTGCTTCAATTTTATCTTGGTAATGCTTTATAATCATGAAAGTGTTTGTTAATTTTATCATTGACAAATGGTAAACTTGAAGAACAATGAGTTTTCCAATATATTCCATAACTATAAGTCACCATGTTGTGCCAACCTTGGATTTCAATATGTTTAAATTATTTTTAAAAACCATGTGTGCAAGAAGTGTCAAGCCACCTTACAGAGACTGTGATTCAGAGAAGCTGTGCATTGTTTGACATCAATGGCTATTATCTAAAAGCACTGCCATCCACGGGTTTTTTTCATTCCCCAACCTGTGCTTTCTGCCTTCATTGCCTATTTTGATAATCATTCTTGCATTTAAGTTATTTTAGTTATTTACAGGCTACAGGTATAGAATATGTGGACAAAACGAAGTGATAGAAGCATGTATACTCAGTTATTTCTTGCTTTGAATTATTGACTTTGCAACCACATCATCTGTGTTTCAAGTTTTGTGTAACGTTAAGAACATTGTTTATGGGCTGGAGAGGTGGCTTAGTGGTTAAGGCGCCTGCCTCGTAAGCTTAAGAACGCTGGTTCCAATCTCCAGCTGGTTCCCATCTCCAGATGCAAAGTGACACAAGGGAGCAATGCCGAACTTGAACACAAGGGGGCGCACACATCTAGATTTCGTTCTCAGCAGCTGAGACACTGCTAGCGCGCCCATCTCTGTCTTCCTCTCTCGCCCTCCACCCCCCCCCGTCTGTCTCTCTCTGTGTCTCTCCCCCCCCAAAAAAAAACATTGTTTATGCACCTCAGTTTTCCCATCTACTTCAAAATTTCATGCAAGTTTAAACATAGGAAATGCTTCTAACATAACGTGATAATAGATAAGCATTTGGTAAGTGGGTGTTATTATCAATGTTAAGTTATTTATGACTATCCAGACCATTTAATTTCTAAAGAGTTCCAATCCAAAATTACGAAAATATTTGATTTAAAATGCAATTTACATAGTGATGGTTTGTTTTCCCATTTTTTTTCTTTATTCATTTGAGACAGAGAGAGAGAGTTAAAGAGAGAATGAGAATGGGTGTGTCAGGGTCTCTAGCTACTGCAAACAAACATGCCACCATGTGTATCTGCCTTACATGGGACCTGGAGACTCGAACTTGGGTCCTTAGGATTCACAGGCATACGCCTTAACCGCTAAGTCATCTCTCCAGCCCCATGTTTTCCCATTTTTTTCTGAAAGAAAAATATTCTAAACAAGCAAGTGAGCAGTGAAGGAACCATTTATTTTAACTGAGTGTTTCATAGTAGGGAAGGTGTGGAAGAATTCATAGCAGATTGTAGCCATAGCATTGGGAACAGGCAGGTGCATGCTTACATCTAGTTGCATCAGGAAACAGAGAGCTCAGGCAAGAAGTGGGGTTGGTCTACATACCCTAAGTTCTGACCATAGGTGACCTGATTGCTCCAGCTTGGCTTTATCTCCAAGTAGGCACAACATCCCAAAGTAGCAGTATTATCTGGGTCTAAGTGTCCAAACACATATCACTGATGGGGACACATTGAAATCAAACTATAACACATATCACAATTTATTTTGAATATATAAATGAATTTAACAGTGAAACATAGTACTTTATCATTTTCAGAACATTACTTATCTAAATCACTTTAAATAACATCTTTATATGGCTAATCAGTCACTGAAAAAATTTCAAATTTGTCTTTGTCTGGAGACAAAAATATCCAATATCACACTAGTGAAATATTGAACTTATATGTGGAAGAGGACATGTTGGGCCCTGCCCGGTGTGAAGCCGAGTGGTTAGCCCAGCCAATCTTGGCCTACTCCCGGTAAGGCCTAGTCGAGCCTGAGTACCTGCCCTTGACTCAGCACCTAAGCTGAAACTGCCTCCACCCAGCTGCTGCTGACGTGATGAAATACTGTTGGCCCTTATACCTTTCTCTCATCCCCTCTTCCCACCCCCTTCCTCAAAGTATATTGGCCCTTGTAGACAAAAATATCCAATACCTTTCTCTCATCCCCTCTTCCCACCCCTTCCTTAAAGTAATATTTTTGGCCCTCTATACCTTTCTCTCATCCCCTCTTCCCCCCCCTTCCTCAAAAATAAACTCAGAGATTTAATGTATTTTTGAAAACATAAATATCTCCCCTGACAATTTTTTTTCCTTTCATATTATTCACAATCCCTTCTATACTTTTGTTTCACCTTATGACGATCTTCCATTGACTCAATGTGGTTTTTCTCCCATACATGTTTTAGTTAAAAGGGGGTTTGAGTTTGGTCAACACCTGTCTTCTCGCTCAGCCTCAAGAACAACAGCTGGCCCAAACTCTCTCTCTTTTTTTCTACCTGCCGGTGGTGAGGAAAAAAGGGCTTTCATTGCAATTTTTGATAGACTATGAATCAGTCTTTCATACAGTCTTTCATACAGACTAGTACCCACAGGAGATTAATACATTATAACATCAAGTCAAGAATGACATACTCAGGCTGGAGAGATGGCTTATCAGTTAAGGTGCCTGCCTCCTAAGGCATGGGTTCCAATCGCCAGGTCCCACGTTTAGCCAAATGCAAAGTGACGCAAGGGTGCAATGCCACACTTGACCACAAGGTGGCACACGCATCTGGATTTCGTTCACAGCAGCTGAGAGACTGCTGGCGTGCCCATCTTTATCTGTCTTCCTCTCCCTCTCTCTCTGTCTTTCTCTGTGTCTCTCTCCAAAAATAAATAAATAAATAAAATAAAGAATGACATACTCATTTTCACACAAAAAGTAGAGCAGTGGTATTTATCATAAAGAAATGATTGATTTACACTGGGTAGAAGCAATTTATATATTTACATGTATGCATGCACACACACACAAATTACACTTAAATGTATTTTAATGAAAAATATTAATAAGAAGCAAAAACTAATAGGGAACAGGTTATGAAATGTTTTGTATAGTATTCTTAACTAATGAACTATGAAAATTATTTCTTGAGTAAATTTATGTCAAAATTATATTTGAAGAAATCATTACATCCATCTCCTGGTACACTGAAGCCTGCTATAAGTCAGGTTAAAATCTGTCCATATGTCTCACAGTCATTCCATTTTATATATGGTGGTACATGATCCTGATGCCATCTATCAGTGAGTTGAATTCAGAGTACCCAGATAAATATATTTGCAATTCAGTAGATTAGTTTTGAGGGATCCAGTCCTACATTATAAAGGAAATGACACATTTGTAATAGAGTTAATATGTTTAAGTCATAGATGTGCCCTTTGCTGATAAGGTCTTACCTCTTGAGCAATTCAAACATGTTCTTTCTACTTATTGTTAAATGCCATACCTTTTGTCATAAACTATGACTCAGTAGAATACCACATACTAGTATTCATTGCAGATTATGTTTCTCTATTTACTATTTTTTTCTATTTTTAAATATGTGATGGAGTGTTTAGACTAAAACAAGGAACAAACTCTTTTTCATTCAGCAAATGTTTCTATATAACTTTTGCTATCAGGTTCACATTGCTGGTAGAAATCACCCTACCAAGAGCAGCTTTTGGGAAAAAAATGGGATGATTTTTGCTTTCAGACTCGAGGGGAAGCTCCATAATGGCAGGGGAAAATGATGGCATGAGCAGAGTGTGGACATCACACCGTGGCCAACATAAAGTGGACAATAGCAACAGGAGAGTGTGCCAAACTGGATATAATGCCCACAAACCCACCTCCAATAATACACTGCCTCCAAGAGGAATTAATTTCCAAATCTCCATCAGCTGGTAACCTAGCATTCAGAACACCTAAGTTTATGGGACCACCGGAATCAAACCATCACAATCACAATGACTATATTGATTTCTGAATTTGTTTAAAATATTTCTATGTATTTTCTTGCAAATTAAACATATCATTAAAAAGAATTAAGAATATACAGTATCTATTTTGCTTAATGAATATTTATATATATTTGACAAACATGTGTTACTTCCTTTAAGTAAATTATATTATAGAGTGAAGACTGAAAAAAAAAAAAAAAGTGTGGGGGCTGGAGAGATGGCTTAGCAGTTAAGGTACTTTCCCGTGAAGCCTAAGAATGCATGTTCAAATCTCCAGGTCCCCACGTAGCCAGATGCATAGTGACGCAGGCATGTAATATCACACTTGTGTACAAGGAGGCACATGCATCTGGAGTTCGTTCACAGCAGCTGAAAAGCACTTGAGCACCCATTCAGACTCTGCAGCTCTCTCTCTACTTCTCAAAATTAAATAAATAAAAAAAAAAAAAAGACTGAAATTTAAGTGAATCAGGACAGATAGTTGAATTTTCTTTGTGTACCTGAAAGTAACCTCAGGAAACCAAATGAAGCCTTGTGTAGAAAAGATAAAGTTCCATTAAGACCAAGCAAACGCACTGTTTTCATAAATCCTACTGTCAAAGTATCAGTTAAAGTCCCAACACATAGGAAATAACACAATGTACTGATTTTTAAATTATATGAAATGTTTTCAGATGTTTGCACATTTTTTGATGCCTGCATTTATTTATTTATTTTACTTCTAACTTTTCATTTAAGTTTCTCTTCTGCTAGTCCAGGGAACCAAATTATAATGAAAAGCACATGGATAATATTCATGATGTCATATATGAATATTAAGAATACATGAAAAGGCCTCATTGAAATGGAAGAAGATAAGACTGCATAACTTTGAGTTTTAACATTTTTGCAATGAGATTTTTGAAGAACAAAATTCCTAAATTATTCCATAGCCACAGCAAGGTAATTAAATGATGTTAATTGTTCTTACATTAATCCATTTGTGATTGCCAGAAAAAAAAATTCTATTTACAAATTTAAGATTAAGAGTGGAGAAGTAAAGGTGAAGCATGGAGAACTGTAGCCCACAAATAAAAAGGTTTTGCTTTTATTTGTGTTTATCATTCTAAAATGTATGTAAATATTGTATCAATTCAAGTTAAAATGATGAACACATATAGTTTTGTGCAAAGTTATATGGTTTTTAATAACCAATGGCCCTGAGGATGTTTTAATGCTTGGATAGATAAACTAATGACTGTGTAAGTCACACAGATGCTGGCTCACCTGCCATGTCAGCACCCAGAATGTGGAGACAGAAAACTCTTGAATCAGCAGCTAGCCTAGGCTATTAGTAAGAGCCTGTTTCAAAACCACAACAAACCAGATGAGTTTTTATAACTTTGGCAGATGTATCTTTCAAGTCATTTAGCAAAATGGAGCATATGAAAAAAAAAAAAATCCGCAACTCTTTTTCTTGAATTGACCAAAAGTTTACATAGCATAAGAATACCTTCAAAACTCCTGACTAATCCTCCAACGTGAACAGAACAGAAATGGTTGACTTTCTAATACATTTGTAATGACTACAGGTGTTATCTTGTAGGTATTTTCATTTGGGTTCCATGACAAACATCCTTCTCATTTTAGACCTACAAACTACTAACTGGCCTTAGATCCAAGATCCCTCAATATGTTGGTAAACTTGCTAATACCTCTGGAAAGAGTTTCCTTTGATCCTGATGTCTCTTTACTACTGGAATCAAAGTGAACTATAGATATTTAAATTGAGATGCTGGGACTAAGCTGCTTATGGAAGAATTTCCTTGGGTCATGAATACTTGGACATCAATAACCTCAGCCACTAATCACAATTAATTTAATTATCATACTATCTGACATTGGATGAAGTACAGATACATATATAGACTTCAGTTGGCTGTGATCCTTAACTAAATAAGAAATGCAAGTCATATTTAATCCTCCCCTTAACCTTTCTTTTCCCCCCATTTGTTAGCACCTTAGCCTATGATTTAATACAACATTCTCAGTTAACATATGGAGATTCTGACCTATGTGTGACACTCCATTTCAAATCAATTGTCTGAAAATAGACTTCTTGAATTCTCTCTGGGATAAGCAAATTGCTCTTGGAAATGTTACAATGTTTTGCCAAACCATGCTTTAAACATGCATTCTCCCTTGCCAATATCACTCTGGTATTCAGTATTTAAACTAGGGATGTTATGCTTATTTCACAATGCCCAACATCCTAGCTATTGTCATTGCCTCTCCCAGGCATTTTAGACTATGTATCTTTCTGTTCTCTACTCCCTTAAACATTATGAATACTTCTAAAATGCTATGTGTACTTTTTATTAATTGTACAAAGGAATTTTGTGATGATATTGTGCTTCATGCCTATATGGTGATATATTGGTGATATCCAGCTTCTCTAATTCTCTTCTATATCTGTAGCAGACAGCTTCAGTTTCGCTGAGATGAACTTCTAGACCAGGCACAGTTATGGAGGAAGGGATATTATTTATTGAAGCTTACAGATCCAGGGGAAGTTCCATAATGGCAGGAGAAGTGGCCTGCCTTCACAGGGCCAAGCAGAGAGAGAAAAAGCCATCAGTCACACAGAACACAGAGCAAAAAAAGCCCAAAAGCCATAGCACACTTCAGGAACTCCTATTAGGCACACTTTGCATATCTTTACAATGGAATCTCAAACCATCACCATACCTTAAGACCGGCCCCCAGAGACATTGCCTCTAGCAAGGTGATTGCAGATGCAAACTACAAATTAATAAAACACTGAATATATTGGGGCCATATATTCAAACATACCACATTCCGCCCCTGGTCCCCAATACTACCACAATATCCACAATATGCAAACTATAAACTAATAAAACACTGAATATATTGGGGCCATATATTCAAACTACCACAATATCCTTCCACTCCTCAATGCCTACATTCTCTTCCCCATCCATAATAGTAATTATATTTTCTTTCATGTGCTCCCACTCAAATACCACATATGAGAGAACACATGGGATGCTGGTGACAGGCTTCTTTCACTGAATTCTATGAATTTTCCTGCAAATAAAAAAGGTGATTTTTTAAATTTATTATGAATATGGTGTGTATACAGCCATGATGGTACCATTGTTACTGTCTCCCTGTCCTCCCTCCATGGGGATTGTGGGTCTTGTATTGTGGGTGTAGAAGTCAGTCATGCATCAGTGAACCTCTAATATACATACTCATTTTAGCCATTCATTTGTTGATGGATACCTAGGCTTGCCTTATAAGTTGGCCATTGTGAATAATATAGCAATAAAGCAAGGACACTGAGGTATCTATATATTAGAGGGTCTGTAATAAACTAATTTTAATTTTTGGAGGTATTTGTCCAAAAGTGTCATTCATGAATCATGAGGAAGTTTTATTTATTTATTTTTATTTTTTAGATGAACCTCCTTACCATAGTAATGCGCATGCCCCACACAGCAGTAAATAAATGTTCTAGTTTTCACACATCTCCATTAGCTCTTTCTAGTGTATTTTTCATGGGGAAATCAATTCAGACTGGGGATAGAAGGAAACTGAAAGCTTCTATGTTCCTGATAGGTAAGTGCATTGTCTTTGGTGCTAGAGGTGTTTTCAATATGCATACATTCTCCTGTGATTTGAGAAATTAAAAACACAGGTGGGAGAGATGGCTTAGCTTTTCAGGCACTTGCCTGTGAAGTTTAAGGACTCATGTTCAACTCTCCAGGTCCCACATAAGCTAGACACACAATGACACAAGAGCACAAAGTCACACAGGCACACAAGGAGGTGCACACATCTACAGTTCAATTGAAATGGCTGGAGGCCTTGGCACATCAATTCTCTTTCTCTCTGTCACTCTCACATTAAAAAAAAAAAAAAAAAAAGGCAGTCTTTAGATATCCAGAGACACAGATGCTCCCAAAACCTCATCACTGAAGTAGAACTAAAATGACCCCAATGTGGCTCAGGGAAATTCACTGAAGAGGGGGGGCGGGAAAAATGTGAGAGCCACAAGTTGGGTCATTATGCACAGAGACTTGGCCTATCCCGCATAACTCTTGACTACTCCCACAATGCATGACCCACATTCCCCATTGTTGAGGGTCCTTTTGGAATAGGGAGGAGGATAATGGAGTCACCATTATGAATGTTAAATTAGATCAATAAAAAATATTTTTTTAAAAAGGCAGTCTGTTGGGCTTGCCTCAAAAAAGAATCAAAAGCACATATAGAAATATATGAAAAAAATCCTCATTTTTTTTTCTATTCTTCCACTCCTTTCCTCAAATTAATCTGAGTTATCTACATAGCAAAACTTTTTCATGTAAGTTTTTCTGAGATTATTTTACTGAGGACAATATGTGTATATGTGAATAAAGATATTTTGGTGAAGTTTTCATTTAGGTGGCTGAAAATTGTGGAAAAATTATACTAACAGCATCATGAAAATTGACATTGGTTTTAGATCATTACTTTCCACTCTAGGTCAAACATCTGCTAGGAGATTAACAATTGTCTCCAAACTTCCACTGTGCTCTGGGTATCCTGCTTGTTTTGTGGCTCATTCTAAACACATGGCTGCTGTTCATGTGTACAGTATTTGGTGATTCTCTAACAGCCTAAGGATGTTTGAAAATGCCAACAGACTCTTCCCTTTGTCAGTGTTTTAGATTCCTCAGGCTAGCTAAAGAAGTACTACAATACATTTCAACATGTTTCATATATGAGTGAGTGGTTAAACTTGTTACAGAAGCCAAACAAATGTTTAATGTATCTAAAAAGAAACTAGTGAAGGACTTATCTTACCAAATGTGTTTTTCCCATTTGTTCTGTTGTACGTATTAAAGAAGAAAAGAGTGAAGGCAGAAGCAAGTATGTCTAAAGGTTTTGAATTTACATTTAATGACTCACCTTTTATTGTACATTTTCTGAAGAGTCCCTAAATGCTGAATATCTCAAATGCATACTAGAATATTTTTGCATGATATTTCCCAAGAATCAGCAGGAATTGGAATATGTATGTTGCAAGACTGTGAGTGACACTGTTTGTTCTACAGAAAGCAAGTAGCTTAAAGTTTGATTTATGATTCGTTCTCTAATTAAAATCCAAGGACCCCAAAGCTGAGATATATTAATGTATAAATTTACTTTAGCAATGAGATGTCTGCTAGATGACTCAAATGTCACCATGGAATTGGAGGACCTTCTTTAAGATGAAAAATGAGATTAATATTTAGGGCAGAGAAATATCAGCCTTTCCAGAGGACAGGCAGAGGGGTGTATGGAAAGGAGCATGGATCTTGGTTTCATTTCTTGTTGTGAAAAGATGCCAACAAAAAGAATCTATATTTCTTGCTTCCTAAATCCACTATTTTACTTGTAGATGTAGTAAGAATTATGCAGTGCTTGGTTCATTAAAACCAAGTTATTCACCTAGGTCTTTACATAGAAAAAAAAAAAAAGCATGAAGTACAGAGAATGTAAATTATTCTTAAGTGTTTGTGTGTGTGTGTGTGTGTGTGTGTGTGTGCAAACACATGATGTCAGGAGCTATCGCTGCCTCAAATGAACACCCATCTAGCTTTAAGTGGGTAGCTGATGTTTGCAAGTACGCACTTTACCACTGACTGAGTCATCTCTCCTGCACTGTTTTAGAAATATTTATAAAATTCATCACACACACACACACACACACACACACACACACACACAGAAGGGATAGAGAGAGAGGGAGGGAGGGAGGAATGGAAGATATGCAGGTAGGGAGGAAGTGGGAGAGATAGAGTAAGAGAGTAGAATAGGGACCCGCCAAGGCCTATAGCAGCTGCATGTAATCTCCGTATATGCATGCACCACTTTTTGCATCTGGCTTTACACGGGTACTGGGGAATTGAATCTTTAATTACTGAGCCATCGCCCACTCCAACATCCCCCATGATTTTTTTAAGGCAGGGTTTCACTCTAGTTCTGGCTGATATTGAACTCATTCATTAGCTAGGGCTAGAACTCATGAAGATCCTCATGCATCTGTTTCCTGAGTACTAAGATTAAAGTAGTGGGTCACCATGTCTGCCTTGAGTGTGTGTGTGTGTGTGTGTGTGTGTGTGTGTGTGTTTAAATTAAACTCTAATCTCTAAGTAGTTTATATCTATTTTACAGTCTAAATTCTATAGGTTATAATTCCCCAAAAAATCATTTAACTGATTCTGTATGAAAACATCATAAGGAGCAAAAAGAGATATCATTTAATGCAGAGATATATAGATGGCAAAATGGCTACAGAGGACTATAGTGTGCTCACCTTAAAACAGGACATGTAAACCACCTCCTCCAGGGCCCAGGAACCTTGTGAAGCAGAGGGCAGAAACAATAGAGAGCAGCACAGAGCAGTTGTTAGGGGCATGGTCTGAGTTGTTAATGGAAGGGTATAGGATCAGGGCATTTACTGCTCATGTCAAACAGTGCCTCTGGTGGCTAAGCTGTTCCCTATGTTAGTCTCCCTTATTGTAAAGGTAGGTATTTTTTCCTAAAGTGTTACCCCTTGCTGATCACTTGATCTCATTCCTAAAGGACAGCTGACTACTGCTATTCCATGAGTATAAATTGAACTCAAAGATGAAAGTGTCATATAATTTATTTGAATATTCAGTACAGTCTGATCTAACTTCTTTTTTCAAACTTTTATTATTGACAATTGCCATAAAGGTAAATATAGTGGATAGCCACTATTATGAATCTCAAGCCACTTTGTGTCTGTAAGAACTGTAAGTACTGTAAGAACTCCTTCCCTTTCTTTGGCTTTTACATTCTTTCTGCCACCTCTTCCACAGTGGCCCCTGGGCTTTGGAGAGTGGAATAGCGCTGTCTTACTTAGTGCTGAACACTCCATGGTCACTTGTCAGTACTTTGATGAGTTTTGGGTCATCACAGTGGTCACCTGAAAAGAGAAAATTTTCTATCCAAAATCAAAAATAGCATTAATATATGGGCATAAACACAAACGTTTAGAGAGAAGTTTGGTGGGCATAATATATTTATTTAGCAAGCAAGAAAAGTAGTAGTTTAATCCTTAATGTTTATGCCCTCCCAAGTCACACGATTTTAATAGGTTTTCAGTATCAGACAAGAATTCCCTACCTTAGAGTGGACCTCAGGTCCATTCAGAGAGCAATTTGATTTCTTCATAACAGACATACCACCATTATGCCAGTTGCTACATTTTGCCTAATTGGCTGGTCATAGAGATTGTAGGGTCCATGGTGGGTTAACACAGTTGATTTTTTCCCTCCAACAGGCTGCATAGGTCTTTCTAGCAACATGACAGCTCGTCAACAGGAAGGAGAAAGTTTCAGCTCAGCTCCAGATTTATTTCTCAGTAACCTGAAGGCCAACTATATAGAGTCTTGTGAATCAAAGCTCAAAGCATTTGCATCTCCAGCAGAAGAGTCTCTGGAGACAACTCAGGGACAAGGGAATTTATACCTTTCCTAACATGGAAATGATATATATTGATTGATAATATAATACTTTTCAAATAATTAATTTTTCTTTAATGTTTTGTTTATATTTTTAAAATATTATTTTTTTTTCTGTGAGGCAAAGTTTTATTGGGTATGAAAGAAATAAAATAAAAAGAAGAAAAGCTTGTGCACACCAGGTTTTCATCCCAGAGTTTGGGGTCTTGGGGTGCAGAATTGTACTGTTTGGAGTGTCAGCTTTTATTGGAAATAACCACATGATGTTCATAGAAAAAATGGGACGGGAATACTTTTAAATTATCATTTTATATAATTATTGTTTTGCTTTAAATTTTATCTTTATTTATTATGTTTTATGTTTCTTCTTTTGTTTGACATATTCCATTGTGTTCTACCCACATAAAAAAGTAAATAAATAAAAACAAAAGTAATGGAAAATAAACATAAATATAAATAATATAAATGGAAAGACATATTCGGCAAAGGCACAACAAAGACAAAAATTAAAAAATGAAAATCAGGCCCAAATATTTCAAAATATTTCTGATTCCTGAATGACTGAAAACAAAGATAATGAAATAGCTGTAAGATGAGGAAAAATGATTCAAAATCCTAATTGTAAAAATTTTCAGTGATTTAAATAAAACAAATAATAAATGAAGAAACACAATTTGAATCCTTAAGAAGGAAAAACGTAAAAGATAAGAAAAGTACTCAAACAGAAGAGAAATACAAAAGGAAAAAAAAAAACTCAGCAGAATATTGAGATCAAGGAAAGAACCAGATAACAGAAATTATCAAATTAAAAACTCAATCAATCAAATAAAACCCACATTAGTCATATCAATAGACAGATAAAGCAGATGAAGGGATACCATGGATTAAAGTCAAAATCAAGGAATTATAACATTCAGACCATTTAATGAAAAGCATTCAAGCATGATGTAACCTCCAAGAACATGGACATGTTGAAGGTACAAAACACAAGATGCAATAGGATAAAAGAAGGAGCAGAGATTAAAAACTAAGACAGAGAAAAACGTTTCAATGAAATAATAGTAGAATAGGGGACAATGGAAGCTGAAAGAAGTTATTGACAAATAAATTCTCAAGGCTGTAATAGGTAGATAATGTGATAAATAACTGTGTATGAATAAAAAATAGTTTTGCTTCAATATGTTTGAATACCAATATAAGTTATGGATTTAATAAGTGAAATTGCTAAAAGACAAGAGAGACATTATCTTGATGAATATATATATTCTCCCATTAAGAAACCCCATTTATTATTTTTTATTTCTATTGCCTATTTTGTTCTATCCTAATTTTATTGTTTATCCTTGATTTTGTGAAATATGTTCTCTCTTAAAATCTGACTTTTTCTTTTTAAAGTAGGGTGAATTTTATAGAAGAACAATGATGACTCATAGATATTTAAGGCCAGTTTTAAATGTTCAAGTTATTTCACTATTAAGAAAACTGAAGACCTTTCTCTTGCCCGTGCCAGAGTCAAGCAGAGGTACATCACAGGAGTGCACATAATGACAGAAGAAATCAGCTTCCTACTGAGTAGGACAACATTCACAACCTTTTTGTACTCACCAGTTCCAGGAAGAATATTCCCACTATGTACATAAACTCTACCTTTCTTGTGTATAGACAAAGGTTTATTTTTAAATGAGTCAGGTGTGGTGGCACACACCTTTAATCCCAGCACTCAGGAGGCAGAGGTGGGAGGATCACCATGAGTTCGAGGCCACCCTGAGACTACATAGTGAATTCCAGGTCAGCCTGAGCTAGAGTGAGACCCTACCTTGGAACAAACAAACAAACAAACAAACAAACAAACAAACAAACAAACAATCACAATGTCTACTGAAACAAACAAACCAAAAATCCTGGGAATTCACTGAAATTGACCAGGGTTTAGATATTTTTTTTTTTTTTTGTTTGTTTGTTTTTCGAGGTAGGTTTTCACTCTGGTCCAGGCTGACCTGGAATTAACTATGTAGTCTCAGGGTGGCCTCGAACTCTCAGTGATCCTCCTACCTCTGCCTCCCGAGTGCTGGGATTAAAGGTGTGCATCACCACGCCCAGCTCGGGTTTAGATATCTTAATTCAACTTCTCTTTCAGGCTAATGATCTATCAATCACACAAAAAAGAACCAAAAATATTTAATTTATATCATCAGCAGTTACAATGTCAGTAATGTTAGTTAATTTGAATTGTTAAATGGGACATAGAAAAATAACTATAGACCATACAAAAGTCAACACACATGTTTAAGAAGTGAAATCATGTAGATGCATTTTCAAGAATGTGTGAAAATACATTTTTTTTGTAAAAATGTCTTGTATTAGTAATCTTCAGTAAATTATTGATTCCACATCAACTATAAATACAATGATTGTACTTTCTAATGATTTTCATCATTTACCAGATTTAACTTTTATTAACTTGACACTGTTCGGGAAGTCCCTTTTTGGAAGCTACTCACATGATTTTTTGAATAACTCCTTAAAATTTTCTTCTCTGTTTCCTAAGTATATTTCTTTTCTGTCCCTAGTATTCTTATGGGTTCAAACAAATACTCTTAAGTATACATTTTAAGGAAATAAATTCTCCTGAACTTCAAACCTCATTTTCCAGCTTTCTAGCATACAATTCCATAAATATATTCCAGAGGCTCTCAGGCACTGAACTCATACATATTCCTGCCCCAAACAACCATTTGCATTGAGTTATTCAATTTTCATTACCAACAACTCACAAACATTTCAAAAATTGTATATATATATATATATATATATATATATATATATATATATTGCCTTCATTCTCAAATTCAAGAAATTAACAAGTTTTACGAGCGTTACCTCTAAATAGCTGTGATCTGTCCATATTTTATTTTCATTATCATCACGTAGGAATTGTCATGATTTTTGGAATTTTCTGTTTCAAATGTATTTTCTTTGAAACATCAGATATTTCTAATAAAGGGAGTAGGCTGAGGACATGGCTCAGCTACAATAGGCACTTGCTCTCAAAGTGTGCCAGTGGTCCATATTCATTTCCCAAGCCATGCATGTAAGTTGGACAAAAAAGTGGTGTAAGCATGTGGTGTCTTTGGCAGAAGCAAGAGGCCCTGGTGTGCTGATACACATACATACATACATGCACATACAAATAAGTAATATTTATTAAAAATAAATTGCTCTTTAGTAAAAGATAACACATGCAAATGCATATGAAAACCTACTTCTGGTGCTGGAGAATTGGCTTAGTGGTTAAGGCAATTGCCTGTGAAGTCTTAGGTCTCCAATTCAATTCTCCAGTATTAATGTAAGCCAGATGCATAAGGTGCACATGCATCTGAAGTTCATTTACAGTAACTAGAGAGTCTGGCACATCCATTCTCTCTCTTTCTCTCTCTCTCTCTCTCTACCTTTTTTTCCTCTGAAATAAATAAATTAATGAAAATAAATATTTAAAAAATAAAAGCTATTTCTTTTTAAATTTTAAATTATTTCACAGTTATCTGTGGTATAGACAATGTACTCCTATTCTTGGCATTAATTGTGTCCCAGAAAATATTTTAAGAATAAATGATGAATAGATAAATAGAATGAGATGCAATATTAAACCTAACCAAATACTCTTCCACAATTTTTAATAATTAAATCATATGGAGACCTGAATTTGGATGTAATCTTAGTCCACTATTCAAATATATGTTAAATGCCTGGTATTTATCAAACACTATGTACTAGAGATACATTAATATGAAAGGCAAATTTCATGCCATACAATGCTTATATTATCTATAGAAGTACATTATTTCAAAGCAATAATATATTTTCTAAGATATAAACCAGGACACTTTAAACATACCTCAGTATTTTATTTGACATCTAAATTTCCCAAACTTATTAGCCTTAAAGGCTTGGCAACAATTTTTAAGCAGATTGCCAAATGACTGGGAAGGCCTATCAATGAGCATGATTATAGAATGTTTGAGGACAGAGAGAGGAAAGTCATAAATGAGCAACAGATGAGGAAAGAAGACAGGAAGCTTGGCTCTGTAGATGAAGGTGCCATGTACGCAGGCAACATCTTTCTGCTCAGTATAAGTCAGAGAGCATAATATTGGGTTTCTGTCCCCAATCTATATCAGAGAACACATAATGACTCCTTTCTCCAGCAAGGCACTCTTTCTCATTTGTTTTGCACATTATAAACTCATCATTATAATTACATGAAAAGTAATTCCAACTCACTCCATTCATAGGTCCCTTTGTGTAAATTTCATGAAAGAATTATGTGATTTAGATTTTCACTTAATCTTCACTCATATCCTGGACTTTTTCGTTAGTCTTTTGTTGTTGTTGTTTTTGAGCTTTTTTTTTTTTTTTTTTTTTTTTTGAGCTTTTTTGAGGTGGGGTCTCTTTCTAACCCAGACTGATGAGGAATTCACTATGTAGTCTCAGGCTGTCCTCAAGCTCACAGCGATCCTCCAATCTCTGCCTCCCAAATCCTGAGATTAAAGATATGTAACACCACACCTGCCTCTAGACCACAGATTTTTACAATTTTTTAAAAAACATATTATGGAACTGTATTGAGGCCATTTCTAGGAATTAAAGATTTTAGGTTTCCAGACAATACTGGAGATGTAGGAGATAGGGTCTGGTCTCCATTTGACCATAATCTCTGAATCTTTGTACATAGTAAATTTAACACTCTAGACCCTGGTGTATCCTATTTGATACAATCTGGCCTCAAAGCAAAAGTCACCTTCCTTTGAAAGAGTTATTCCTGCAAATTACTGGGAGACCTTGAGATTTGTAAGTAAGAGCATGTGTGTGTGCTTAACATAAGCCACAGTCACTATGCTTATATATCACACAATCCACTTAGTGAGTTGTGGAGGCTGCTGAGGCCAGACGTCCTCAGTAATTTGCTGAAACGTCTCTAACTCAGCAGTTTAGAGATTCTTTGCTCAGAGTACTGCTCTCCTTCACACAACAGTCCTGTCTCATTTCTAAATTTTATTTGAAATCCTAGGAATGAAATCGATGTAGAGAAAAGGACATACACAAATCACCATGAAGGACAATTACAAGTTAATTGATTTACATGCTCCTCCTTCAACATACAGCTTTCAAAACACATTTGTGACTGAACCCCAAAGTATGGCTGGTTTGGAACAGGATGAGAAAATCTACTGTAAAATATCCAATAAATTGAAAAGGATGGAAAGTAAATACTACCTAAGGTAGTCATATTTCACAAAGACGTCTGCATGGAATTCTTTCAAATGCAAAGCTGCTCCATTTTACCCTTGATTACCCCTTCTGGGTGTTTGTGATCATCTGAACATCCCCTGTTGCTTTTGAACAATGACTATTGCACTCTCTTGTTCTCTTCTTCTATTTTCAAATACAATGTTCAGAATATCAAGGTTGGCTGAGTTATGAATAACCTGAAATGATAAATTCCTAAATTACCATTCCTAGCCCACGGTGTATTACCATTAAAACAAGTTCACAGAATATGTCTGAAAAGGAGACATGATACTGAGTTTTGTTTCTTTTCTCTAGCAGTGACATTCTTTAAAAGAAAGAAAGAAAAAAGAAAGAATGATGCTGGGGCTCAGAATAGATGGGATTTCTTACTGAAAAAAAGCAATGAATATGAATTTTTACATAAACAATCCTACTGCTAGAAACTCAGACGTTTCTCCCGAGAAAATTCCCTTTTCGGCACAATGCCCTGGTAGCGTCTCTGTATGACCATTTCCTTAACTGAGGGACTGTAGCTTCAGTTCCAGCCTTCACAACTCAAAAAAGCACTTACTGAAAAAGAAACCATTTCCAATAAAAGCAAGAGGATTTGAGTGGACTGGGCCAAGCCAATTTCTGTTTTGTATAACTGCTCGGGTTCTAACAGTTATTTTTTTTTTTTCCCTAATAGATGGAAAGGCTCATTTTTTATTGCGAGGCGGTAGCAAAGCAATCCAGTCAAAATAGCCAAGTGTCTTTCTGTACAAAGTTGTAATTTCCTCTGCTGTGAAGGTCATTTTTGAAATAAAAGAAAGCTATAAGTCAAAGAAAACTATTACGTCTTTGCCTTCCTCAGTCATCCTTCAAACCCTGTCAGTCTTACATTGTATAATCCAGTCAAATGATAAAACATATTTTTTTCCAATACTACTGGTGGCTTAATGAAGCATACAATATAATTCTTCATTTAAGCATATGTGTTTAAAGGTGAGGTCAAAAATTAAATTTGATTTAAAAAAACACATTCAACTATAAAATTGAGGAAAAATTAAAAGATCCTATAAAACCAGGTTACTGGCAAGGATCTCAGAATGTGAGGCAGAAGTGAATTGGTAAAGCTCCAGGAAGAACAAGATGTCACTTAGTAGTATCATCCCCTGGGAAATTTAGATGGCTTCTGAATTATATCTTTTGGATTTACAAACATTCATTTTAAAACAATTAACTTATAAAATAAAATAATAGGTTTTCATTTTGATATTTCAGTACATGTATATTATATACTTTGCTCATTTTCACTCTCAATTACTGTTTCTTGATCCCCTCTCTAAAGGGAAACTTTCTTCCACCCACCCAATAGACCTCTTCTACTTCCCATTGAATACATATATATTATAATACATAATTTTTATACATGCACATAATATATTTGTATTATAATTCTCCTTCTCGTACTCCACATATTCTTTCCCACTAATCCTTCTTATATTTTGTTCTATTTTTGGTGCCCTTCATCATCCATAATGGAGTGTTGTTGAGCCCAGGATTGTCCAGAATTTTCATATAAATTCTGTGTATGAGAGAAAAAGAATAAATGCTTTTGCTAAGTCTAGCTTATTAGAGCATGACAGTTACTATTTTAGTCCTTATTCCTCCAAATGATAAAATTGCATTCATCTTTCCACTTAAATAAACCTCCATTATGAACACACACCACATGTTCTCTATTTACTCATCTCTGGAAGGATAACATTTTAGGTTTTGTTTGTTTGTTTGTTTTTTCTTTTTTTGTGAGCAACCTACATCTTCTCTTCTAATCACCTCTCTTAATCTGCAAACCCGACTAGTTTGAATGAGAGAAAACCTTGCATCTATATGGATTTATATGTACTACTTCATTTTCTCAGGGAAGAATTTGGTAGCTATATGTAAGATTGGATACCCTAAAATTTAATACAAGTGAAGTTGAGTCTAACAGGAACATTGTATATTACAGCTGCTAAAAAGACATCAAAGATTTCATTACAGAGGTACAATCCTCACAGAAGGCTTTGTTGCGTAATATATATATATACACTATTCCACACTGTGTTTCAAAAACTTACAGAATTTTATATAGTGATAGACAATTTACTCATCACCTTAAAGAAATTAAGAGTAAAAATGAGTTGCCCAAAGTAGTTTAAGAATAAAGATTAAATTTTATCCACATTAATCCGTTGCACAGCTTGACTTTTAGCTAACACAAACTTTCTCAATTCAAATTACAAATGAAATTTAACAAACTGAAAAATCCAATGAATCTATCTGTGTTTCAAAAAGTATATTCCTCAGTAACATCCTATGTAATAATAACAAATCTACACATGAATATTAAATTAATTCATAACAACTCCTGGAATATTACCTGATGCAAAGTACAAACTAATAGAAGTTTCAAAAATTAAGTAAAAAATTAAATAAGTACCAATTCTGTACCAGATACATTTTCCTTTACTTATATTAAATGGTATAAAGTAGGTATTATATTTGATTTAAAGCAAAGGAGAATTACCACTTTTGTACCTTATTCTCTAAGTCTGCCAACACATACCAGGAATGGTACCTTCAGGTACCTCAATTTTGCTTGGTATTACTAATGAAAGAGTTGTAAATTGCCCTGAGTTTTCTGACAGAATATAGTGGAATTACATAATTCATTAATTACCTTAAAGTAGTTAACATTGTTAATTTATTGCAAACTTGGTGCAACAAGTATGGTATGTTCCATTCTGGAGCATAGCAGAGTATCTGTGCTCTTTAGAGTCCATCAGTCCATGCTTGTTTTTGTGACTGTGCTCATTTCTTTAATTTCATTTAACCCAAATGTTGTTTTTCAAACAGATGTCCCACAATATATTCAGTGTTTTATTAGTTTATACTTTGGATCTATAGCCACCAGGCTGGAGAAGGTGTCACTGGGTGGATCTTAAGGTGTAGTGGTGGGTTTGAAATTACAATCCAAGAATGTACAAAGTGTGCCTAGCTAGAGTTCCTAATGTGTGCTTTGTGGTTGTAGCTTTTGGCTTTTGGCCTCTCTCTTCCTGCCTGGTCCTTTAAGAGGAGGCCTACTTCTTCTAAAATTATGGAACTTACCCTGGATCTGTATGCTTCAATAAATACCCGTTCCTCCATATCTGTGCCTGGTATGGAAGTTTATTTCAGTGACCTGAAGTTGTCTGCTTCAGAAATTGATACCAGGAGTGGGGTGGGATGACTCTGACCATGTGGATTTTGGACTTTTGGAACTTTTGTTTTGGAGGAACGGGCATGAATGAACTTGGTACTTGCAACTAAAGATGCCTTATGGAGTGGTAAGCCAAGTATTATGGACTATGCTGACGAGAATTTTAAAATGTTAAGTACAGAGATAATTGTGTTTGGAGGCTTGGCTTATAAACTTTCTAAGGGGAAGGAAAAACTACAGAGGACTTTTTTTTTTGGAACTGGGCTACTGGAATAAGGGATGAATGTGTTCTGGTTCCCATGCACAAAGAGTTTGATCAATATTAAATTTGTTATGGACTGATGTGTTTGGCTGAAGATATTGGACTAAAAGATTTAAGATTTTAAGTTGGAAAACCTCAAACAAGTTAAAATTACAGGCACTGAGACTCATTTTAGTTTGCTAAAGCTGTTATTGTCAACACATGAATAATCTTACGGAAGATGGCCCAACTGCTTTACATTAGAACAATGGAGAAAATGACTGAGGAAAGACTGTGATAAAAAATACAAACTTTTGGGAAAGAGTTAACTGGAGAATGAACCTGCATTTCAAGGTTATTATTTATTTTGCCCTGAATTAAGAATATGGCTATGTAGTACACACCTGGTATTGGTTTTACAAACATAAAAAATACATGGAATAGGTAAAAATGTACACACATGGTTCCAAAAGCCACTGCTGATATGTTGCATAAGGCAGTACATGATGACCATGATAGGCTTATAAAGTCATTTAAAGGTAGATCTTGGTTTACACTGAGACCCACAGGTATTTCAGATATACCAGGACTATTCAAGGGCTACATGGAGTGCACTATTGGCCTAGGACAAAAGTTTTCCCTAGCTACACTGCCCAGCTGGAGGGGCTGAATTAAAAAAGCTGGAGACTGTTAGTGTCTGGTGACATTGGACCTGAACTACAGAAGTTTGATGTTTGCTTGATGGTCGTTGAGTTTACATTGTTTTAATCTCTCCTGGCTATGCCTTATACCATTTGAAAATGTTTACTCTGTGTCTTTATGTGTTAAAAATATGTAACTTGTTTGATTTTACAGGACTCACAGTTAAGATACAGTCTTAAATTTCAGAGGAGACTTGGAACTTTGGAACTATCTTAAGTTGGTCAAGACTGTGGGGACCTTTAAAATTGGACTAAATAAAATTTACATTGTGTGATGGTTTTAAATCTATTTTAGGCCAGAGACTAAATGTGGTAGTTTAAATAGATAGCTCTGATGTATTCAGTATTTTATGAATTTATAGTTTAGATATACAGCCATTCGGCTAAAAAAAGGTGCCAGTGGGTTGATCTTAAGGTGTGGTGGTGGATTCAAAATTCCATTCTAAAGATATACAAAGTGTGCCTAGGTAGAGTTCCTGAAGTGTGCTGTGTGGTTGTGGCTTTTGGCCTCTCTCTCTGACTAGTACTTTAAGAGGCGGGCTACTACTAAAATTATGGAACTTCCCCTGTATCTGTAAGGTTCAATACATATTCCTTCCTCTATAACTGTGCCTGGTCTGAAAGTTCATTTCAGAGACCTACAGCTGCATGCTATATCAAATAAAATAAACAAAAGCAATCTGAACATCTTCAGGGTCTTCTTTTTTCTCAAAACACTGTGGGGTGTGTGTGTGTGTGTGTGTGTGTGTGTGTGTGTGTGTGTGTTACTAAAGGTATGGCTGCAATTTGCAATGTGATAAACAAAAATGTGGAATTATACATGAAACAACAGCAGCCAAAAGTTATATGCTGACCTTTCTTCTTTCTGTTTGGGTATTTGACCTAAGGAAAGTACCTGATCTACCTTCCCTAAATGTAGGGCCCAAGCCTCTCCTACGATAGGTGCTTGCATTAATGGGGGACCAAGAATAAACCAAGCCTGTGTCCTTGTGACTTCTTGCTTTACTACTTTGGATGTTGTCCTGTTTGTCAAAACTTGTTTAGGACTATCCAATTTTATTAAATCTAGTCAATAAATGGATATTGTTTGTGGATCTTGATGTCCTATGTCATGTAAAATAAAAGTAAAATAAAAAAAAAATTGCTGGGGTATCACTCCTAACTGTTTTGCACAAGTAAAATGCGTTACCTTTTCTTTCCTATGTTAAAAATGAAAGCTATTTTGTGAGAAAATATATATAGCCTAAAGGAACGGGGTGATAAAATTCATTTTATGTATAATAACCCTTTGATTCAAGTAGTATTTGATCAAATAAGCATTTCTTTCTTGCCTCTTAAGTAGAGATTTTAGTTGTAATAAGTGCCAATCCTGCACCAGATGCATTTTCCTTGCTAGTTAATTATCAATGCAGTGTTATATTCTTAATGGGATTGTTATGAAAGCTGACAATTGGCAAACATTAGAAAGTTATGAGTATGAGAAATGGGAGAAAAAAAAAACCCTGCTAAAGCTTTTGTCCTTAGGGCATTTCTCAAAAGGATAGAAGCTCAAGAATTATTATTAAACCATCCAATTCTAAGGATAACTTCATAGAAGGATTAATTTCAGGGGTACTGTTGCAAAAATATTAAATGAAGATTGGAAATTGACTTGACTATCATTGGCTGGCTGAGAAATCACTATTTAATAAGAAGAACAGAAAATAAGAATAAGAAAATAAATAGCATAAGTAGGTTTAAAGGAAGAATCAAGCCAGATAACTTTAATTGGCTTCACTCAAAACTAAACAAATCATGGATATTGACATAGGATGGAAAATAGTTTTGAACTGATTAAAAGTGACTATATACAAAAGATGTTAAAGTCATTAGAGGAATTTTGAGTAAAACTTCTAAAGAACCAGGAAAGTTCCTAAGAAATAACTCATGAAATTGATTGAACAATATTGAGCAGAATGTTAACTCTAAAGAATCAGGAAAAAGGTCAGTGAAGGGATTACTTTTGTATTAGGGCATAATGATACAGAGTATAGACATAATTTTATTTCATCATGCATTATCTCTTCATCAACAATTATTATCATAATAGTAGCATAAGTGTAAGATTGATGTGACCTTCAGGTTATATGCATGTTCCAAATAATGGTAGAAAATTATGTCTTCTAATTTTTAAAGAAATATTTATTCCCCAAATTACATTATTGACCCTATATATTTTCTATGATGCTTTCTATGAAAGCAACAGAAACTACATATGAGACTAATGCTGTTATTGTGAGATAAAAACTGGAACATTTAATTTTTTGTGAGTCAAAGATCCATTCAAGGAAAATTCATTTACAACTGCTAATCTTGTAACAATGCATCTTATGTCATTTGAAATATATATATGAGATAACCCTTTTGATTTATGACCTGTGGGTAGTATAAATAAATTATCATATCATAACATGGTGATCTTCCTAACACATGTCTAAACCTGGATACTTAAAGAGCACAGAGAGGAATACATAATCAAGTAGGATGATAAGGAAGGTTGGTTCACATTAAATTTTACTAAGTCACATCATGAGAAATCGGCCTATCATTATAATGATCAATAAAGGCTTCAAGCTGTGGGCTGGAGAGATGGCTTAGTGGTTAAGCGCTTGCCTGTGAAGCCTAAGGACCCCGGTTCAAGGCTTGATTCTCCAGGACCCACATAAGCCAGATGCACAAGGGGGCACATGCATCTGGCGTTCATATGCAGTGGCTGCAGGCCCTGGCGTGTCCATTCTCTCCCTCTCTCTCTGTCTTTCTCTCCCCGCCCTGTCTCTAATAAGTAAATAAATAAAAATAAAATCTTTAAAAAAATAAATAAAGGCTTCAAGTTATTGAATCTCTATAGTTAATATCACTTATTTTATGGTGGATGCCTAATTTGGTGATAAAGTTTAAGACTACAATGAGATAAGCAGATACAAACACATCTACTTGTCATTTGTGGGTGAATATAAATCACGATGCAATTGGAATCAAAGTTATTTTCTGAATTATTATGCTCAAGAACTGCTATTTGTTAACTATAATTTTTTAAAGTTTTGGTTCCATAGAAGGAATCAAGAGGAGTAAACTCTCAAGGACTCTTTCATTGCATTATATACTATATAGCTCCTTTTTCGAGAGCAACTTTGGCAAATGAGTACAGTTTAATCAAAAGTGGTAATCAGAAGAAATTTTACCCTGTTATGTTGAATTCCATGAAATAGATTTGAAAATATAAATGCTTATGGAGGCTAAACACAATAATTTGTTATTTTTCACTTAACCTTAGAATATAAGATTACTGAAAATATAATCATTTGTTAATTGTAGGCAAGTGAGTTACTATGAATCTATTTATTTAAGTTTAAGAGGTGAATAGCTTGCTTTATAATTGCACCATCTTAAAACATGTGTTTTAAATAATGAGTATTTAACATAGCGTGTCTTATGATAGTGTCTTATTTAACTTGCAGTCATTAACTAAATAGCAATTATGAAAAACATGTTTAGTGAATTAGAATCAGTGTTTTCCAAGGACTATCTATAATGGCACTGTAAGCTCACATATCATTCTATTTTTTTTTTAATTTTGCAAACAGTAGGGCATATTCATACTACCATTCTTATTATATTACAACTCTAACAAATCTCATTTCATATAACTTCTCCTGCCACAAATTAAAATTAAATAAAATGCCAAATCTGAGAAGACTCCTTTTGGAGACGGACATACCAATTGTCTGAAATAAGACCTCAGTTTTGTTTACAGAATAGATGTCAGTTCTATTTCACATTTCTAATTCCCTTGGTACCTCTGGAGTCCAAGCTCTGAAATATCAAAATCTCCTTTTTGTGTGACACTTGTGAATTTCTTGGCCCTTCCAAGAGTGCTTAAGAATATAACAACTTACCCTGTATTTATGAGCCTACTATCACAAAGTTCCATGCAGATAACCATTTGAAGAAAGCAGCAAATGTGAACAGCCACTGTTATTAAACCTATCAGTCTCAGAAAGCAAAGAGGTGATAATGATAGCATGATTACTTTTTACTGAAAGTATAAGCTAGAGTTTTTTATCATTCTGGTAAATGTGTGTTCAGTCTTATCATTATCTATGGGGAATGGTTCCAGGTCCTCATCCCAGGCATATACCAATGTCCACAGATGCATAAATCTCTTAGACAAAGAACTTTAGTGTTTGAATAGCTTACACATATCATCTGTTTTACTTCAAATCATTTCATATCTCTTATAATATTTAATACACATAAAATGTTGGGTAGGATTGGGAGATGGCTCAGTAGGTAAAGTTCTTACTGTGTAAACAGTCAAGGTAACTGACATCTGTAATCACAGCAAGATAGGAGATAATGAGAGGAAAAGCTCTAGGAGCTGGTGAGCCAGTTAGTATATTGAGACAGTTGGGAACCAGAGATAATACATCCTAGAAGGTGGAAATTGAGGACTGATACCAAAGGTGTCAGCTGACCTCCGCACTTATACCTGCACTCATACACTGAAACACTTGCACATACATACAATACACATGCATGCATCATACACACACATACAAATGTATTACAAGTCAGGTAATATAATGTAAATAGTTGTTATAATCTTGATTGTGTAATGGTGACAAGGAAAAATATTTAAAAGTTCTCTAAAGATGCTTTAAAAATATATTCTACTTATAATTGAATTCATAAGACAGCCACCTATGAAAAATATATGTGTTTACATACATGCCTGCTGAAATATTGTCATTTACATATATTAAATTGAAGTCATGTCCTGGATAAACCACATAATGTAAGACTTAACAAATGACTGAACCTAAACATAGAAAATTTGTCACCTGAAATATAATACAAAAAATTCTAGCTACAAACACAATTATAGTTGATTAGAGTTTTATAATTGTACAAAAAGAAAATGAAAAGTAATTCTGTAGCTAGAACACTAGACTGAATACCAACATAATAAATTTGAAGTAGCTTATGTTTTAGAATCACAACTTTGACTGTCTATAAATAGGGAAGAACAAAGGTGAAAGACGTGTGTTAGAAGTATGGTTATTAGAATTCCAAATGGAATTCCAATACCTTTACCTTCTTGACTTTGATGCCATAATTATACTGTTATCTGGCAAAGGAGTTTTCCATGTTTAAGTGAGTTTGCCACAAAGTCTCCTGAGAACACACATGGATTATCTTGGTGGAGCTAAGCTATTCAGGTGGACACTAAAATAGAGGTTATTTTTCTCATTCTTCCTAGAAAGGCAGCTTACAGAGAACCCAAGTCTAAGAAGGTGTATACCTGCCTTCATTGGATCAAAGGTGAAAGCAATCATGTGAGATGGAATGGACATGGTTATGCAGAAGACATTAACTTACATTTCAGAGATAAGTAGTAAATAGTGGATTCATTCTTCAGCCACAATAAAACCTAATTTATGCCAACAAAGTTGTTAATTTTAAAAGTATATTCTTCTCACTAATCTTATGAGTTAAGAACCCAGATTAAATAAAATCCTTCAATCTTTCTTTTGAGACTCTTAGTAAAAGAACCATTTTCCAAACTTCCAACCTACAGAACTGTGCAACAAGTGTAAGTTGTATCAAACAGCTAAGTTTACAATTAATTGGTAAAAATATAGACAAAATGGAGCCGAAATCAACGGAGATGTCCATCACTGGATGAATGGTTAATGAAGTTGTGGTACATTTACATACTGGGATTCTACTCAGCAATAAGAAAAAAAATGACACAACGAAATTTGTAGAAAAATGGATGGTCATGGAAGAGGTCATACTCAGCAAACTTACACGGCCACAGGAAGGCCATCTCTACATGGTCTCACTTGTCTGTGTTTCCTAATCTAGATCAGCTTGAGTTACTGACCTACCTGATAGACAACTCAAGGCTCAGACAATAGGGATAGATGGGCTTGGGAGAAGGGCAGGGAATGGGGCAAACACAAAACTGAACCGAAAATATACTGATATCATAGAAACCTTTACCCTAGAAGATAAACTAAAAGGATGAATCCTCAATAGAAGCATGGGGGGGAGCACCTGGAGAGGGTGGAATGAAGCCTACCTCAATTTGTTTTCTTTTCTTTCCTTCTTTTTTTTGGGGGGGGGTATTGCCTGTAACTCTCAGTACGAGAATGAGGTTACCACCCACAATGAGCTGTTGATTGGGGAGATCGACAAGGACCCCAAAACAAGACATGCTTCTGTCAAAGCACTTGATAACCTTCCTGAGGTAAATGGTAAGACTCTACTGCTGAAGACACCATATGCTGCTGTTTTGGAACACAGGGAGACCTGGCTGGAATTTCGAAGCGAGCCAGACCATAGACAGTTAGCCCATCTAATCCTGGTGCAACATGAGCTACTGGGGAATAGTGGCCAACAATTATCCGAGCATCCAAAGGTCTAAGTTATTCAGAAGCAAACAGCATGATGGGATGTACACACAAGTGCAATAGTGTCACACAGCCTTGGTGGGTAACCAATAGCTTTCTGATTGGCTAAGAGATCCACTCAGTGGAAAGGAAACCATAGCTGGCACTGAGAACCAGGTCATACTCCCATGTAGACAAAGATTATGCTCACCAATGTAGAAGCTCTCACTAATCTTGGGACAAAAGAGGGAATGCATCCATCAAATTCTCTGTAAATTAATAAAGTTTATCCCATTTAAACTATGCTGACTTCAGGGCTAGATACATGGCTTAGCTGTTAAGGCACTTGCCTGCAAAGCCTAAGGACCCAGGTGTGATTCTCCAGGTCCCATGTAAGCCAGATGCACAAGGTGGCACATGTGTCTGAATTTGTCTGCAGTGGCTAGAAGCCCTGGCATTCCCATTCTCTCTCTTTCTCTTTTTACCTTTCTCTCTGTCTGTCTCAAATAAAAATAAATTTAAAACTATTTTTAAAAAATATGCTGACTTTACTCTCCACTGCAGAATCTACTTTTCTTTTTTGGACCTGCCAGACCTGATGAGTTAAACTACTCTTCACACTTCAGCCAACCCCAGCTGTAACCAAAGAGGAACTGGGGAGATGAACAAGAATGCAGCTTCCATGGTGAGTCTAAAAATCAAGGCCAGGGTGAAGAAGATGCCATGGATATTCAACACCTGCCAAAGCAGAGATCTAGAGGCTCCTAAGAGCTCATCACTGACGTAGACTTTAACATACCAGGATGGCTCAAGGAATTTTGCAGAATGGGCAGAATGAATGTTTTAGCCACAACTTTGAACATCATGCCCAGAGACAGTGCCTCTCCCCAGTAACAGACTGCTGCTCCCACATCACCTAAGCCACAACCCCATAGGGAATACTGCAACCTCACTCACGAGGGCCCCAAGCAGAATGGGGACAATGATGAGGGAAAAGATGGTACCAATATATGATGTATCTATAAAAGTATGACCATAATTAATAATAAAAAGAGCTGGAGCAATGGCTCTGTGGTAAGGTGCTTGCCTACATAGCTTAACCTGTATTCAAATCCTCAGTACCCATGTATAGCCAGATACCCAGAAGCACTTGCATCTGGAGTAAGTTTGCAGCCACTGGAGGCCTTGGGGTGCCCATTTTCTCTGTTGTCTCTCTTCTCTCTATCTCTCTGTGCTTGCTAATAACTAAAAAAAAAAAAATAGATAAATGTTTTAAAAATACACACATGAGAGGATGTATTGATTTCTGTCATGACAACCATGGGAAAGTAGTATGATTCTTATATATAAGTAGGAGGACAAGATTAAAGTAAAGATTGGACATGGCTGGAGTATACCCATGGGTACAGGATAAAAAGATTTGTTGAATCATTTTAATGTAATGAGAAAAAAGAGCAATCAAGAGAGATTCCAGAATTTGGAAATAACTTTCTATTTTATAAAAGAATACTGAGGAATGGTAAATAGTATATTGCTTTGGGGAGTGTGCAATTCAAGATGTCTATTATTCAGCATTGTTTTTTTGAGGTAGGGTCTCACTCTAGCCCAGACTGACCTGGAACTCACTCTGTAGTCTCAGTGTGGCCTTGAATTTATGACAATCTTCCTACCTCTGCCTCCCTAGTGCTGGGATTAAAGGTGTGCACCACCATGCCCAGCTAAGATGTCTATTATATAATTGATAATATAAAGCAATGAGGTGGATACTCCCACCAGGGATGAAAACATGCCTGGATAAAGATGTGAGATTGTGGTGAAGGCTTAGGAATGGCATTTAACATATTAGAGTTCTACATATCAAAACCAGAGACAGACTAGATAGGAAAGAACAGCCAAACTGAGTTTCTATGCCTCTAATATGTAAAGATTTTGCGGAGAAAGTGTTATAATTAGTTCATAGGAGGAAGAATGTAGTTGTTTAGAAGAGAAACAAAATCAAATTCTATATGATAAAATTTAAAATCAGAGGATAGTTTAAGGAATAAGAATCTTCAAATTAGGACAAAGAATGCTGCATATTTTGTCTACAAAAATGTTTTTACATCAACAAGTTTTGAGTGCAGATTGAAGTAAGTGATACTATACAAAATATTAATATAGACGTTAAAATTTATTGGAGTAATTCTGGGAATAATCATTCTTATTTTAATAGAAAGTGCAAGTCACACAAGGGCAGTTATTTTTTTTTAAATACTATGTCACATCTGGTCATTTTCTTGAAGGAATTATTAAAATCAAAATGTGTCATAGTAGAACAAGAATTGGAGCAAACAGTTTGAAGGTTGAATTTTGGTACTGTGATTTGTCCAATGGTCTTTAGATGTCACTTATTTTATCTGAGACACAATGTATTCAAACATTCTGTGAGAATAATTTCTATTGCAAAATGTTTCTATAGGACTAAACATGATTCAAACATAAACTGTACTAGCTATTCAAATAAATTGATCTTGTTATATAATAGAACATCTTCTTAATTCATGAATTTACATATGAATTGTTTTAAATTCATTTATTTATTAATGTGTGAGAGAGAGAGGAAGAGAGAGGCAGATAGGAGAATGGACATGCCTGTGCCTCGAGCCACTGCAAATGAACTCCAGACATATGCACCACCATGTGCATCTGACTTACGTAGGTCCTGGTGAATCAAACTTGTGTCCTTCTGCTTCACAGGCAAGCATGTTAACAGCTAAGCTATCTCTTCAGTCCCCTACATGTATTTTTTTATTTAAATGGTATATGTATGTGTGCCACAATGAGTATCTAGTATTATGATAAGCAGATACAAAATGTACCATTAAAATTCAAGAGGAAGAAAGCATCAGATATTATAGAAAATGTTTTATAAGATCTTTGATATCAAATATTTAATTAGAAGTAAAATTTTCCAGTTAATTTTCTGTGTAGAGCCTCTCTTTACTCCAGAAATATGTACTTTCCATGCAAAAATATGCAGCATCCATATGTGTGGAATCTAGAAACCAGTCCCAAAACATATACAATATTCATAGAATGCTCCCTTAAATGTTACAGAATGACTTAGGAAAAATATCTGTCTGAGGTTCTTCTAATGGCAGCAATCCACATCCCAAGTGCTGACTCAGATTTCCATCATATTTGTTAACACTTCCGTCGTGCCAACTGACAAAATACACACTTCCGGGTGTGGAAACAGATTTGAAATTAAAGAAATACTTATCTCCAATCTGAGAAAATACACACCCACATACACACACACACACACACACACACACACACTCCTAGAAAAAAAATATCCTTCTTATTCACAAACACACCAATTGTTTAATAAAAATAATCAGGATAAGCTATGTCTTTTCATAAAATAAATGTTTAAAATGTAACTGGTTCATTAGAGAACTTGATTACCATAATCAAGTCTGCAGTCTGCATTAACTTCCAGGCCTACAGCCAGAGAGACTGAATTTTCCATTAAGCTGCCTCTCTCTTTGTATGACACTGATTAAGTAATTTAATTTCTAAATTTGAGAGAGATATTTCAAGGTAATAACATGGAAAGAGCTATGTTATAATTAACTTGTAAAAATGGAGCTCCTTCTGTTCATTGCAGAAAGTGATTGTCACATCCTTCTTGGAATTCCAAGCTCCTGGCAGACAAGCAGGGAGAATAGTACCTCGTGAACTGCCTAGATATTTGAGGAAATCTGGAAAATTAACATATGAATATTCCAGTATTGTAAGTTCTCTCCAACATTTATGAAGTGAGGAGGTTACCTATTATCCAACCCTCCAATTACAAATGACTTCAGTGGATGAAATTCACACTGGTTACTCTCCTACCACCTCTTAGAGTTATGCCAGCCAAGGGTTGATTTCAGAAATCCCTGTTATTCCCACTTTACTGATCTTAAGCATAGGTGGAGATTTGTACCCATGAAGCTTCAGCATCTCTGGTTACCTGTCTCATCCTGGAATACTGAATATATTTCCTTCATGCTAGTAGTATCTTTCTTTTAAAAATTATCTATTTTTCCTTGTTTGACATTATAAGAGTTGTATGTACTGTAATTTGATTTTATTCACCTCAAGTATCTTGTCATCGCTCTTAACTTCCCATTCACACTTATATTTCCTCAATAACTGATATATTACTTTTGTGCCTTTTGAAACTCATTGAGTTATGTCAGGTGTGCTTGCATGATCATGGGTAGGTTATGTAATGTGCAATGGGGTTCATTTTAGAGGCTAGGTTTTTAGAATGGAAACAGAAAGTCTCTTGTAAAATCTCTTTTATTTTGTTCAAATTTTATTCTTTGCTTACCTAAATATGGACAACAGTATATATAGGATACAAAAATATAATTTTAATTACTATTGGGTTCACAAATTGGGAAAAAATTGGTTCATCAAACATTGTCCATTTCCATCCTATGCCCACAGTATCAATTCTTTTTACTTTGTAAAAATTTTATATATTTTTCAAGGCTTTTTTTTTTTTTTTTTTTTTTTTTGGTTTCTTGACGTAGGGTTTCACTCTAGTTCAGGCTGACCTTGAATTCACTCTGTATTCTCAGGGTGGCCTCAAACTCACTGCAATCCTCCTACCTCTGCCTTCCAAGTTCTGGGATTAAAGGTGTGCAACACCACCCCGACTCTTTCAAGTTTTTTTTTTTTTTTTTTTGAGAGAGTCAGAAAGAGAGAGACAGAGAATGGGTGTGCCTGCAGCCTCTCTGCTGCTGTAAAGAAACTCCAGATGCATGCGCTCCCTTGTGGGCAATTGTAGCATTGCACCCTTGTGTCACTGCATCTGGCTAATCACGGGACCTAGAGAATCAATCAGGAGTTCTTAGGCTTAGCACCTTAACCACTAAGCATTCTCTCCAGCCCTCTTTCAAGGTTTTTGATATTATATCTTACATATAATTATGTCTTAATTTCTGGGCAATTTATAATTTTAATTTTTATCAGTCACTTTATTACTGTTTTACAACAAAAAAATGTGTAATACATTTGATTTTTATGTGAATCATTAATCTTGAGGACTGGATCCTTTAAAAATAATTTCAGGGCTGGAAAGATGGCTTAGCAGTTAAGGCGATTGCCTGCAAAGTGATAGGATCTTGGTTTGATTCTTCAGGACCCACATAAGCCAGATGCAGAAGGGGGTGCATGCATCTGGAGTTCGATTCCAGTGACTAGAGGCCCTGGTGTGCCTTCTCTCTCTCTCTCTCTCTCTCTCTCTCTCTCTCTGCCTCTTGAAAAAAATAATAATAATTTTAGTACTGGGAAGGTGTATCAGCTGTTAAAGGCACTTGCTTGCAAAGCCTGTAGGCCTGGATTGGTTCTACTTCAATTTCCCAATACTTAGGTAAAACCAGATGCACAAAGTGACACATGCATCTGGAGTTCATTGGCAGTGGCAAGATGTTCTAGCACACACATATTATTTCTCTCTCTCTCTTCATCCCCCTCCCTCTCTCTCAGACACTCAAGTAAATAAATAAATACTTTAACCAAGATATTTGTAATATCATTCAAATAAACAATTGTATTAATCCAGATTTTTGATATTTGTAATATCATTAAAATAAACAATTGTATTAATCACCCTGTCTTTTAATCTCTGTAATACAATGTCTAGGATGACTTAGGCCATTAAGTAGATAGAACTTTACTGTCTGTCTTTTACATGATTCATTTCTTCTGCTGAAGACCTCCTATGAGTTGACATTTTGTGTTTGAAGTGTTGAAATTTACTGATAGTTTTGCCTGTTTTTTTTTTTTTTTTTTTTTTTTTTGTGGAAAGCATCTGTTTTTTCACATTTTTCAATTTCTGAAGCATATTTTGTAATCATTTTCACCAAAATTAACATTACATTTCTTAAATATATAATTAAAAAAATAAATTGCATACATGCACATTCACATGTGTGCTTATAATATTTCTACTAATTTTGAAAGCATACAATATATATTTTAATTATAGATACCCTGCTATTATGAAAAACTTATTGAATTAATCGCCTATCTAATTTTTGTATTTATTGTATGTTTATAATCTTAAACTCAATTTGCTAGTATTTTATCTTGAATTTGTGTACATGGGTTCATAAGAATTACTATCTTGTTTTTATTTTTGCTGCTTTTGTCTGGCTTCAATCTTAAATATATACTGGCCTTTTAAATGGGTTTGAGTAGCTTATGGGTTCAGTAAAATTTAGAAATAATGTAAAGGGAAAAACATTTCTTCCTCAAAGATAGAGACAACTGTCTTCATTATCTGTGTGTAGCCAGCTTTTAAAAACTATTTTGGACATAATATTTTCTTTGTTTCTGATGACTTAATAATTTCTCCTTATTAGTGATGAAATTCAAACTTACTATACACCTTCTAGATAAAAAAGAATGCATCCTTATCTGACCAGTTTATCAGATTATTCAGTCTAAGGTTTGTGTTTTAAGTTATGCATTTATCAAGCTGTTCTCTATGCATGTTCTATGTGCATCTGGCTTGAGCCATAACACCACCAATGTGGACTTGGTGTTATATGATTTTAAACCTCCCATTGAATCCTACCTGGAAGAAGAGATAAGAGGAATGATTCTGTGCTGTCTGTGAGACACATAAGTTCAAATGAACCGTTATAATTCATCAGGACCAGAAGTGTTCCTTATATATATTCTTTTAGTGGCAAAATTGGTTAGGCAAAAGACTTTCTTTAAATCACTTCTCTGAATTGCACTTCATTTAACTCCATTACCAAATCATCTACTGAGAAAGTGAAGAGAAAGTTTTCTATTGAGTAAATCTGACCTTTACATTTGACTAAAAAAAGGTAAATACGGTCATGCTGGGGCCATGTTTTTGACTTTATGTTAAAAGAACTTAGAGCCAGTGTGGGGACAAGCATCTTTAATCCCAGAACTGGAGGCAGAGGTAGGAGAATTGCCCTGAGTTCAAGGCCACCCTGAGATTAATAGTGAATTCCAGACTAGCCAGAACTAGAGTTATACTGACCTTAAGAAAAATTAAAAAAAAAAAAAAAAAGAAAAAAAAGAAGAAGAACTTAGGCTATTTGGCAATTCTCTGGGAGTAATTTTTTATTGGAAGTAATTTTGGCTTTCCTTCCTTGCTTTTTTTTTTTTTTCAAAATATATTCCCAACCAGAAGAGCTTCTCCTAGAATTTAATCCCTTAAACTTTTTCAATATAACTAGTTAATCTGTTGTCATTCCAGTGTATATTTAATAAATACCTCTTGTTACCTACTCAAAGGGTAATTAGAAAACCAGAGATCTAAGTTCACAGCTAGTGGATTATCTAGTTCAGTTCAGTGATCAGGCATTCCTGTGATTTTTTTAAAGCTAAAAATTAACTTAAAACCAAAACTCAAACCACATGAATAATTTTTTTAAGTTTCAGTCCACATTCATTGAGTCCTCTAAGCCATCAGGTAGAAGCTTTGAGTGTCAAATTGACTTGCCATTTACTCTTGGCATCTCTGTTATTTTTATTTAAGAAATGTTGCCAGGCGTGGTGGCGCACACCTTTAATCCCAGCACTCGGGAGGCAGAGGTAGGAGGATCGCCGAGTGTTCATAGCCACCCTGAGACTACATAGTTAATTCCAGGTCAGCCTGGACCAGAGTGAGACCCTACCTTGCAAAACCAAAAAAAAAAAAAAAAAAAAAAAAAAAAAAAAAATGCTGACCTTCCTGTGACTTTGTTTATCCTGGGCCCAAGCAGGTGCTCATGTTTATTCTGCTACTGCATTTAGGAGGCAGAGAGGAGGAACATGATAGTACTAACATATGATGTTTCCATACAAAGTTTCTACTTAATAAAAAATATATTGAAAAAATAATGCAAATGTAAATGTCAATTACTTCCTCAAAGATTGATTGCACTTATCAGATTTGGGATAGTTGCTTGAAATTTACTGATTAGTATGTATACCCTTGGTCTATGGCTATAAATCAGTTGATATCACCACATTACTTAGGCCAAAATTTGAATAGTACCTTAGCTATCATTGATGTTTTGGCTCACCTATCAGATGAAACAACAGACCTTATTCATTTTACTCTTGAAGTTTATGTGAGGCTGTTCCATGGTTTTCCAAATATTCCCACATGCTATTCTACGAAATAAATGTCTATGCTTACCTAAATTGCAAGAAAGATTTAACCTGTATGATTAAATGTGAGATTTCAAAATGGATTGATCACATGGGATCATCAATGTGAATCTAATATCATCATAAGCGTTCTTGTATGGGGAAGGCAGAAGGGTTGGAGTCAGTAGGGAGAATGTCATGATATCATGCTGTTTTTGAAAGCGGTGTAAGAGGCCGGGATCCAAAGAATGCAGGCAACACCTAGAGGCAGAAAAGAGCAGGGAATCATAAATGATTGCACTGAGAACGCTTGAACAATCATTAGAAATGTCTTCAGTACTACAGTAGACAGGATCATCTCTCTATTCCACTTGCAATATAAAATGAGTTTTCAGTTCTTTCAATGAGATGGCTGTGGAGGTTTGAATATATGACCCCATAGATGCAGGTATACTTTTAATATTTAATTTAATTACTTTATTTATTAGAAAGAGGGAGGGAAATCTGCAAACCAATTTCAGATGCATGTGTCACCTTGTGCATATGGTTTATCTGGTACTGGTGAATCAAACCTGGGTCCTTAGTCTTCACAGGCAAGTGCCTTAACCACTGAGTCATCTCTCCAGCCCCCAACTCAGCTATATTTGATTAAGATTGAGCTTGTAACTTGAGTATCCAGCAGCAGCGTTGGTTTTGAGCTCTGGCTATTCATGTTTGCTGTCAGTTTGGTGATGTCTCTCTGCTTGGATCTTTGCAAGTAAGCCAGCTTTTTCCACCATTGTCAGTGATTTCCCTGGATTGTGTAAGCCTGACATAAACCCTTTCCTCCCATTCAAAAAAAAGTCTGATCTAGTATCAACCGAATTGTGAATCTGTTTCCCTTCTGGTACTTTTTCATTATTATGTGTGTGTAGCTAAAGGTGTACACTAGTCTGAGAAGACTACCGAGAAATGCTCTGGGCAATTGACTTTCAAAATCTTATTATTATTTGTCTTTTATTAAATTGTAACTAAACCTTCTTGGACTATAAATACTACACACAAGGTCTATTCTCTATTCTGTATTTCTGAAGTTTCTATGGTTCTTAACTTTCTCCTTGCTCAGCTCTTAGTTTTATGACTGATTGTTTAATTTAGTCATGATGCAATGTATTTATACATTTCTTTGATTCATATCACAAACTATGTATATACTCTACAAGGCTTTACATAATTTAAGTGTGCAAAACATTATTGCAATGCAGTTTACATGAAATATGTTAGGCTCAATAGTGTTATCTTTTTGGATGAAGTCTTAATATAATTTTTCCTTGAGTAATAATCTATACACTTTTGCTCATTCATGTCTCTAAATACTTGCAGTCATCAAAAGTTTCTCTTCACATGATATAAATCAACCTTTGGGTATGTATTTTCCAAAGTATTTATTTTTTTTGTCATTGAATTTGAGAATTTTTAAGAACATTTTTTATGTATTTTTAATAACAGAAAAATGTTTCAGGAAGTAAACCATGTTATGTAGTGGATAAGATTTGCAGCAAGCAATGACATTTTCAAGCTTTTATAAACTAAATTTTATGTTTAGAATTCCTACCATGATTTTATAAATTATTTTATAAATTTCACCAACCAGAAGTGTCTTATCTTAGCTATTATAATATTATTTTAAATTTTATATTTTATTTATTTATCTGGGAGAGAGAAAGAGTCAGATACACACACACACACAGAATGGGCATTCCAGGGCCTCCAGCAACTACAAAGAAACTCCAGAATATATGCCATCTTATTTATCTGGCTTATGTGGGTACTGGGAAATGAACCTGTGACTTTATGCTTTACAGGCAAGTGCTTTAACCATTATGAAAACTCTGTATCCTTATTATATTTTTTTAATAGTTATGGACATACTCAGATGTAAACAGAACATGTTGGTACCATGTTTCTCACTCATCCCTGTGCCCTTCCAAAGGGACTTTCCTCATTGGGGATACAGATCATCCCCAAGGGGATTGTGGTTCATGCATTGTGGGGCCAACCATCAGTTATGGGCAAGAGGCAATGTCTCTGTGCAAAATATCCCAACTTGTGGCTCTAACAATCATTTTGCTCCCTCTTACACAAAATTTCCTGAGCCATGTTGTGTGTATTTTAAGTCTATTTCATTGATGGGGTCTTAGGAACCTCTAAATCTCTGGTTTGGTAGGTGCTGAGTGTCCTCAGTGTCTATTTCCTTCAACTTTGTGCTAATATCAAGTTCCTATATGGTTCTATGATTTCAGCTGGGGCCCTGGTGAAGTGTGATGGTTTGTTTCTCTCCTCAGGTCCTGCATCTATCTGAAAAAGAGAAGCAGAAACTCCAATGGTGAGTGAAGTCAGCATAGATTAAATGGGATAACCATTATTACTTTTGAGAGAATTTAATGGGTATAGACCCTCTTGTAGCCCAAGATTAGTGGGACTTGATATTGAAAGCAAATTCATTATCTGGATATGATTCTGACTTGTTTTTGAGTTCCAGATATGGTTTTCTTCCAATGAACAGATCTGTTAGCCAACCCAAAAGCAGTTGGTTACCCACTATGGCTATGAGCCACTATTGCACTTGTGTGAGCATCATATCAGGTTTTTTTGCTTCTGAGTAGCTTAGACTTCTGGTTGCTCTGACAGATGTTGGATACTTTCCCCCAATAGCTCATGAAGCACCTTCTAGCACTAGATGGACTAACTATCTTGGGACTGGCTCTCTTCCAGATTCCAGCCAGGTCTCTCCATGTTCTGTACCCATAGCATATGGTGTCTTCAGCAATAGGGTCTTACCATTAACCTCTGGGGTAATCAAGTGCTCTGAAAGAAGTCTGTCTTGAAAGAGAGAATGGGCATGCCATGGCCTCCAGCCACTGCAAACGAACTCCAGATGCATGCACCCCATTTGTGCATCTGGCTTACGTGGGTCCTGGAGAGTCAAACTGGGATCCTTTGGCTTTGCAAGCAAACACCTTAACCGCTAAGCAGTTTCTCCAATCCTCTTTGCTTTTTTTTTTTTTTTTTTTTTTTTTTTTAAGGTAGGGTTTCACTCAAGCTCAGGCTAACCTGGAATTCACTTTTTTGGGAAAACTTGTAAGTCTCTCTGATCAACAGAGCTTTGTGTGTATTAACCACATCCTGGTACTGGGAGCTAGAGGCCAATGCCAAGGGTAGATACAAATAAAGAAAAAGAAAGAAAGAAAGAAAAAGAAAGAAAGAAAGAAAGAAAGAAAGAAAGAAAGAAAGAAAGAAAGAAGAAAAAGAAACAGGAGAAATTTAAGGTTAGGTGTCATCTCATCCTCTCCAGGACCCTTTGATTCAGGTGCTCCCCCTAAGGTCCTGTTGAGGGCTCAACCTTTTAGTCTGTCTTCAAAGATATAAGATTCTATGGTACCAATTCTATTTGAGTTCAATTTTGTGCCCCCCTTATACTATACTCAAGCCCTACCCTCTCTATTGTCCAGGCCCCGAGATGCCTATTAGGTATGTCAGCATCTCAGCTGATCCAGATTAGGAGCCGCAAATGAGTGAGGCCATGTGATATGTCTGTCTGTGATTGTGTGAGTTTGCTGAGTATGATCTCTTCCAAGTATGACCATTTTTCTACAAATTTCATTGTGTCATTTTTTTCCTAACTAGTGAGTAGAGTCATTTTTTTCCTAACTGGTGAGTAGAATTCCATCATGTAGATATAACACATCTTGATTATCCATTCATCCAGTGCTGGGCACCTTGGTTGATTTCAGTTCTTAGTGATTGTGAATTGAGCAGCTATAAACATAATTGAGCAAATATCTCTGAACTGAGTTATAGAGCTTTTACGGTAAATGCCCAGTAAGGGTCTGTTGGTCAACCTTTATAGTAGTCTCCATATTGCTTTCCATAGTGGTTGTACCAGTTTACAACGGTGAATGGGGGTTTCTATTTCTCCACATCCTTGGCAACAATGGTGTACATTCAATTTTTTAAGGTTTTCTATCCTTTCTGGGGGAAGGTGGAATCTCATAGTTGTTTTAATTTGCATTTCACTGATGGTAAGGGATGTTGAACATTTTCTTAAGTGTTTGTGTGTTTGCCATTTATATATCTTCTTCTGAGAACTCCCTTTTCAATTCTATGACCCCACTGTCCCTACTTTTATTTAATATAGTACTGGAAGTCTTAGTCATAGCAATAAGACAAGAGACACACATAAAAGGGATACAAACTGGAAAGGAAGAGATCAAGTTATCATTATTTGCAGATGATATAATACTATTGGTTTTCTAAGATAGTCATTATTCACCCATGTTCTGGTAAAAGGAATATAATCTGAAATAATGCACATATGAAAACATTCAGAAAATTTAGTATAAATTGCTATTTGTTTATGCCTTTCTTTCATAAATATATTTTAAATTACTTTTATTCACAAAATGATATGGATTATGTTGCAAAGAACAAAGTAAAATCATTCAAATAATGCACGTCTTCCCAGTCAAATATGATTTTTCAATAGATAGTGATTATATTATAAGCACCACACCATGGTCTGATGTCTCATGATGTTCTGCCTTCAGTCTGTACCACTATTCCACTTTCTCACCACCCTAAACCGATTTGTCCAACATGGCTCACATGAACTCTCCTCCAACTGAAAGTTCTCTCTCCTTACTAACTTTCCCATCACTTACTCACTTTCATGATCCATTTCCATAAATTACTATGCAGCAGATAATTTGTCCTTCCTTCATCCTTCTATGAAAGGTAGTTATGTGTTTCATAATTTGTGTGGACTTAAATTGCATGTTTTGATTTTTACAATATCCACACTTATAAGAAATTGCATTACATGGTCTACTCACTATGTTTAAACTCTCCACTAGAATGAAAAAAAAAAAAAAAAAGCCAAGGTATTGGCTCACTGCTGAATTCCTTAAATAATGTTTAATCCAAACAATCAAATAATAAATATTGACAATCATAGCTATTGAAAAGAAAATACAAATTTTCATTTTATTTTTACTTTGTGCTAATATTTAACAAAATCAAATAAAAGTAGAAATCTAAAAACAGTATCCTTTAAAAAGAGATTAAAAAGTAATGGCTACAGGCTGGAGAGGTGGCTTAGTGGTTAAGGTGCCTGTTTGCTAAGCCTAAGAACCCAGTTCCAATCTCCAGGTCCCACATTTAGCCAGATGCAGTGATGCAAGGGCGCAATACCCCACTTGCCCATAAGAGGGCGCACACATCTGGATTTTGTGCCCATTCTCTATTTGTCTTCCTCTCTCTCTGTCTGTCTCTCTCTCTGTGTGTGTCTCTCTCAAAAAAAAAAAAAAAAAAAGAAAGAAAAAAAAGAAAAGAAAAAAAAAATAAATGGCTAGACAACTTATTTCCTATTGTTATTTTTGAGAGAGTAATAGTGTAATTTTGGAGAAGAGCTTTCAGAAATATAAAACAATATAGACATAAATTTTATATGTTCTGAATCATAGTCTAAATTCACATTTGCACAGTTTTATGAATTTGATTGCCATTGAGTTCCCTATGGATAAAGGACTATAAATTCAGTGATTACTACTGGATATTCTTTGGCCATGTCTGGTTAAACTTTATATTAAAAACTAATGTGCAAATAACCAGATTAAACATTGACAGGAAAGATATGGCAGTGTATATGGGGAGTATAGTAAAGCAGCCATGAGGGTTTACATTTCTCCAACATAGCATTTATTCACCACAAAGGTGTTTGTAATATACATAACACAGAAGTTCATAAAACCATATGTATGATGTATTTAACAGGAACACTACCCTGGGACGTAAAGAATAAAAATAGATAGTCATTTGGAGGTACTATATCTACCAATATTAGCCAAAGAAAAGAAGAAAATACCACCATTCAAGTCATTCAAACTTCTGGAAGAAATTGTTTCTGAAATAGATGAGGACTTGAGTTGATTTGGTCATACTTCATCGAATGTATACAGCACAATTTTTTTTTTTAATATTTTATATTTTTATTTATTTATTTGAGAGAGAGAAATAAGAAAGGTAGAGAGAGAATGGGCATGCAAATAGATGCACATGCCCCTTGTGCATCTGGGTTACGTGGGTCCTGGAGAATAGAGCCTTGAACCTGGGTCCTTAGGCTTCACAGGCAAGCGTTTAACCACTAAGCCATCTCTCCAGCCCACAGCACAATTCTTAACTCACACTTTGAAATAACTTTGAAGTAAATGTTGATCACACTTAAACTGAAAAAAATGTGTGAAGTTCTTGTTATTTTTATATGAATTATTTATTAAAACAAATCAAAATGAAGACAATTAAAGGTACACTAACTTTTAATTTTTTTTATTGACAACTTCTATACTTAAAGACAATAAACCATGATATTTCCCTCCTCTCCCCCATTTTTCCCCTCACAACTCTGCTCTCCATCATATCTCCTCCCTCTCACCATTAGTCTCTGTTTTATTTTGATGTCATCGTCTTTTCCTCTGATTATGAGGGTCTTGTGAAGGTATTGCTAGGCACTGTGAGGTCATGGGTAATGAGGCCAATTTCTGTCTGGGCAGCTGCATTGTAAGGTGTGGTATCCTTCCTTAGGCTCTTACATTCTTTCTGCCACCTCTTCCACAATGTACCCTGAGCCTTAGCGGGTGTAATAGAGATGTTTCAGTGCTGAGCACTTCTCTGTCGCTTCTTCTTAGCCCTATGTTGCTTTTTTGGGTCATCCCAGTGATCACTGCCATCTGAAATGAGAAGCTTCTCTAACCAAAGTGAGAGTAGTATTCATATATGAATATGAATATTAAGTGCAGTGCTTTCAGGACGGTTTGGTGAGAATAATATAAGCATTTAGCCCAACAAGAGTAGGCTTTATACCCTTAAGCCTCACGACCTCCCCTGTCATAGGCTTTTGATTAGGTTTTAAGTACCAGGCATGCATTCCCTCCCATAGAATGGGCCTCCAGTCCAATTAGAGAGCAGTTGGTTTACCCCAGAGCAGACATGTCACTATTGCACCTGTCTGGTCATTTGACCTCCAGTATCCACTGGAGGCTTCCAGTATCCACTGTTTTCACTGCCAATGATTTCTGTCTCCCATAGGGCTGCATCCTCTGTCTAAAAACTTACTGGTAGGTATGCCATCCCTGGCACTGAAAATTTTCTAGTAGCAATCTATGACTTCTGGATGTGCCATTATCCAACGAAGTAGGCCTTCATATGTCTTATTCAGAATATCTTTAATTTTGATGAACCTTCCCCTCATACTTCTCTTACTCAGTCTCTTCCCCTAGTCTCACTTAGGCCATTCCATTCCCTGTAATCTTTTCTTCTATTTACATATATACAATACTATCCCCTAAATTCCTTCCTTCTTCTCCCTCTGTTATAGACTTTTTCCAGATTACTGGCCTCTGCTACAGATTTTTTTGGTTCCAGCTCACACACAACTCTAAACATTTATAACTAGGATCCACATATGAGAGACAACATGCAACATTTGGCTTTCTAGTCCTGGGTTACCTCATTTAGTATAATCCTTTCTAAATCCATCCATTTCCCAGGAACTTTCATCATTTCATTTTTCTTTACCGCTGAATAGAACTCCATTGTGTAAATCTACCACATCTTTATTACCCATTCATCTGTGGAGGGACAGCTAGGCTAGTTCCATTTCCTAGATATTGTGAATAGAGCAGCAATAAACATGGTTGTGCAAGTATCTCTAAGGTAGTGACAAAAGCCATTAGGATATATGCCTAGGACTACTATAGCTGGATCATATGGTAAATCTATATTTAGCTGTCTCAAGAATCTCCACACTGATTTCCACAATGGCTAGACCAGATTACATTTCCACCAACAGTGTAGAAGTGTTCTTTCTTTGCATACTTGCCTTGCCAACATTTATTGTCATTTGTGTTCTTGAAGATAGCCATTCTGACAAGAGTGAGATGGATTCTCAAAGTAGTTTTGATTTGCATTTCCCTGATGTCTACAGATGTAGAACACTTTTTTAGACATCTGTATGCCATCTGTACTTCTTCTTTTGAGAGTTCTCTATTTAGTCCCATAGCCCAGTTTTTTTTTTTTTTTGAGAGAGACAGAGAGAGACAGAGAGAGAGAGAGAGAAGGAGAGGGAGACAGATAGAGATGGGCACGCCAGCAGTCTCTCAGCTGCTGCAAACAAAATCCAGATGTGTGCGCTCCCTTGTGGGCAAGTGCAGTCACTTTGCATCTGGCTAAACGTGGGACCTGGAGATTGGAACCAGTGTTCTTAGGCTTAGGGGGCAGGCACCTTAATCACTAAGCCATCTCTCCAGCCCCCATAGCCCATTTTTAATTGGGTTGTTTGATGTCTTATTGTTTAGTTTTTTGAGTACTTTTAAAATTATTATTTTTATTAGTTATCTATATAATGTGCATACAGCCATGATAGTACCATCATTAACCTTCTTCCTGCCATCCACCCTCGGGGATTGTGGGTCTTGAATTGTGGGGATAGCCGTCAGCTATGGAGGTGATCAAAGGTCTCTGCATAATGACCTAACTTATGGCTCTAACAGTCTTTCCGCCCCCTCTTCTGCGAATTTCCTTAAGCCATGTTGGGTTCATTTTAGGTCTATTTCAGTGACTAGGTCATGGGAGTCTCTGTGTTGCTGGATGTCTGGTTTGATAAGGGTTGAGTGTTCTCTGTGTCTATCTCCTTCACCCCTGTGCTGATACCAGGTTGAGTTCTTTGTATATTCTGTATATTAATCTTCTGTCAGATGTATAGCTGGTAAAGGTTTTCTCCCTTTCTTTAGTTTGTCTTTTTGCTCTATTCACAGAACTGTACACTATTTTTGAAACACAAAAATTGTTAATTATACCATTGGTTAAGCTAGGTTAACCATATTGTAGTTTTCTTTTGAAAAAATATCATTCTTAACCATTTGAATTTTAATTTTACATGATTTTATGTAACATTTAAATTAATTTATTAGTTTTCTTTTATCTAGTGAAATATAAGCTCATTCTATATTTATATTCCATCAAAAAGTATAATAAACATACTACCAAAATCCAAAAATGAGATTTGACATATATGGAAAGTCAATATGGATAAGGTGGTGGTATGTTATTGAATTAGGACAAGCTAATCAAGTAGCATTGCTTTTTCTCAAATATCTTCACCTTAGCAAGTAGTCACTGCATTCCAAACCATAGAGTGCCTATCATTAACTGCATAAGAGCATCATAACATTAGACATATCAACATACTGTCATGGATGATGGAAAAGGACAAAATAAAATGACATATAGATACAACATTGACTAGTTGGAAAGAAGGGATTCAGTTGAGAGTGAATGGGGGATAAGATAAAATAAAATAATAGAAGAGATTATTATTAAAATAATCATGTATATATGAAAGTCAATAAAAAGTTTAAAAACAATTAAAACCAATTAAGTCAAACATTAAAAATGATATTTAGGACTGGAGAGATGGCCTGGTGGTTAAGGCACTTGTGTGTGAAGCCTAAGGACCTAGGTTTGAATTCTCAGTACCCACGTAAGCCAGATGCACAAGGTCTCACATGTATCTGGAGTTCATTTTAGTTGCTAGAGGCCCTGGCATACCCATTTTCTCTCTCTCTCTCTCTCTCTCTCACACACACACACACACACACAAACACACACACATAGATAATAAATAAATAAATGAATAAATAAATAAATAAATAATATAAAAAATCACCCCTTTAAAAATGTTTTTAATTGGTTATGTTGTGTTTTAAAAAGACTCTTGCCATTTTAATCCTTTATATATTTTTATTTACTACATAATAACTGCATTGTTTTCCTCTCTTGCAAGTTTTCTTATCATATGGATACTATTTATTTTGAGCATGAAGTATCTCTTTTTACCTAAAATATATTTGAAGTAAAATTCAAATTTGTGAACATATGTGACCAATATCTTATTTTAAATCAATATCCAACATTATAATAGTTTTCTCTTTGCTAAGTTATATGTTCTTGATCTTTTAAAATTAGTAACATTCAAAGGTTTACCTTTAAGGTGCAATAGCATTTTCTTAATAGATGTTTCCAATGAGCAGGATTGAAATTTGAACACTCAATGAGTTTTTATTTTATTTTTTTTTCATAAACCAAGGTGCTCTGTGGAATAGCAGGTATTCAACAATTATTCAATTTAAACTTCTAATACCAATCTCTTTTTGTAATGTTGCCCTAGGTTCAGAAGAGGTTATAGAAGGTATTACTTCTCATGCCCTAGATCAGGGTCAATAGATTGGAAGAAATAACAGGAATTTTATGGGTAAAACAACCAGAAAGAAAGCATATTCCACACAGCTCTGACATTCATATATAAATTACCTACCAAATGCCAGCAGCATTAATAACTGCAGGAGACAAGATAGAAATCTGAGAATAAGACTGACTTAGAAAGTTTACAAAGGGACCCTGGATGTCTGCTTTATACTGCTTTCCTTATAACATGCAGTGTTTCTTCAATGTGTGTTGAAACGTTTCATCAGTTTAAAATAAAACAGACTTGTTATTTCAAATATTATTTTGTTTTATGTTTCCCTCTCAGGCATTATATATATATATATATATAAATACATGTATATATATATTTTTTATTATATTTATTTGATTCAGGTATTATACAATGAATACTACATGTACACATACACACTTCTGTATTTTGGTTCTATGTCTTTGTATTAGATAACTGCTTAGCATTTTTTAAATTCTATTTAACAACGTTTTTAAGTTTGATTCAGGTATTATTTAAGCTCTTTCACTACAATGAATACTCCTGCTGATACTCTGTCCATGTGATGTATCTACATGTTGTATTTTCAAGTAGGAATCATAAAGTCTGTCTTCCCATTGAAGTTAAAACCTACCTGTTTCCCATTGTCTTTTCAATAACTCTGCACACATTTTCTTCTTTATTTTGGTTCTAAGAGACAAACCCACTGTCTTGCCTGTATTAGATAACTGCTTAGCCTTAAATCCTACTACAGTACCTATTTAAATTCTAATTTAACTTATTTAATTTCAAAGATTTGGGGCTCTGTTTTAATTTTATTTACTACAAATTCCTCGCACTCATTTATTAAGACATAGTTTATAAATTTTCATTTTAAGTATATTTATTTATTTATTTGAGAGAGAGAGAGACACACAGAAAAGAAAGAAAGAGGCAGATAGTGTGGATGCATGTTCCAGGGCATCTAGCTACTGCAAACAAACTCCAGATACATATGCCACCTTGTGCATCTGGATTTACGTGGGTTCAGGAAAATCAAACTTGGGTCCTTAGGCATTGTAGGCAAATGCCTTAAATGCTGAGCTATCTCTCCAGCCCCAAGGATTTTATTTTTAACAAAAATAATTTAAAATAGTTTGAAGATGTATCTACATGTTGTATAAATTATCTTTCAAGTAGGAATCATAAAGTCTGTCTTCCCATTGTTTGGGAGATTGATTTCAATTGTAGCCAGAACAGGACGGCTTCCTAACCAACTCATTACCACAGGATGGATGTGTAATATCCCAGAAATGGTGTCTTTTCAATAACTTGTGTCAATGCAAGGCATGGTTAGTCTTATGGGAACAATAATAGGACTCTGTGGAATAGCTTGCATAAAGGACAAATTGGAACAAATTCTACTTTCTCAGTGAGAATAGAATGTTATGGTTTTCTAGACCATTCACATTGTCTCTGCCTCTTTTTCTTCCCAGCTCAATGCAGCTCTAAAAATAAATGAATAAAAAAGAATCTGAAAATGGATAAACTATAAGGCTCACTCAGTCATTATTTGAATTATGACCCAACTTTGCATATAAATACCCTAGAAAGCTTATGTCCTATGGTTGTTTGAATGTACCCATACCCCGACCCTCATGGAACCATGCGTTTCTGAATAGTACCTAATCCACAGCTCATGGAGACTTTAGGAGCTGGAGCTTTGCTAAAGGAGACAAGTCACTAAGACAAGGCCTTCAGTTTATTAACACTACCACTATGGATGTTCATAGGAGCTCATTATTGTTGTAGATGTGACAAGATGCTATGACTAAGTATTAATGGACAGTTTTCTGCAAAGTAATTAAAAAGCAAAGAAAAAAAGGAAGCTAAGGGTGAGACTGAGGACATAGGCTACAATTCATTATATAAAATAGGAATAGATCAGAAAATTCTAATATTATATAATTTTCATAAGTAACAAGAGGTCTATAATGATGATGCAAATGACAGCAGATTTGTGTTTGCATCAGACCTATTTGTGTATGTGGTTGCACATATACTTACATTTAATATCATGCTATCACAAGCATAAAACTCACCAAAATTATTTTATTAAACATTCTCAGATTCTGAAATAGCACAGAATCCTTATATCTAAATAATTGTCATAAAAAAACAAATAAACTGCCTTCATGACTTATAAGTTATCCTTGCCATTCTTCTGTGTATATATGATCTTGAAGGCGTTGAAAGTGACACACTAATCATTGTGTACAGGAATTAGGACACAACCCTCACAAGGACAACCTCTTGGCTGTTGTCTTCTTGGATTTGTGATGTTATTCACCATAGTTTTTTTTTTTTTTTAAATCATGGTAGAGGACTCTCTCAATTACAAGGAGGCTCATAGTTAGAAATTAATGTAGAAGAGTACCACATGGGCAAGTGGAAAGCTGTTAAGTGAAAGTAGTTGAAGACATACATAGTTCCTCTGTGACAACTGTCATGAATGTTGAGACAGGTCTTGAAAATATCAATATCAGGTCATTTTTAGAAAGAACATTAACATGCTGAAACATTTCCAAATAAGAAAAAGGGTGTATTTTATAGCAGGTTAGTAGATTTCACAGCATTCTGGGTGATTAACAGCATGTGACATGATGATGTAAGTGTCATAGATATGTTTACATTTTATAATGTCAATGGTCTACCTTTATGGTGCTTGGGTTGAGAAAATTAAGATTATAGAAGACATTTGTGCTTGTTTATCTTAGGTTTCAATTAATTTTGCTATTTATTATTTTTTAATTTTTTCAAAACATATTATTTGATTCAATCCACTTATGTATACATATGTGTTTGGAAGAGTGTTTTGAATGTGACTATGTGCTTAGAACATGTTATTATTTTCTCTCCTACATTTCATTTAGTATTTCCAATGTAGGAAATGAGGGTGTGTATCATTAACTTTTGAGCTTATTTTTTTCTTCTGCTTTATCAATTCTGATAAATATCAGCCTCTACTATTTTTTTTATTTTTTCTTGCCAAATTTACAGATACACATCTTTTTTCCCCCTTTGACACAGTACTCAGGATCTCCCATGATAGTTGGTTGGAAGTAGGTGCTCAAAGATAGCTTGTTGTTGCTGTGGGACTTTATAGAAAGAATATGGGTCAACTTAATTAGCTCCATTGTCTGTAGCTCTACATCTGGCTCTAGGTAATGTTCGTAGGTCTTGGTAAGGCTGGGTGCACATACTGTTTTATATTGCTGCATCCAAGCACTAAGTGATGGCTCTAATATGTGTTGTTATTACACCATCATCAGTTGCAACAATATCAGTGTGTTCATAGCTTTTTCTAATATTTGATATATTTTTTAAATTCGTTAGGAGAAAATAAATTCAGAACAAATGTAACTTGCTCAATAACTTCAACATCATCAACATCTTTTTCCAAGCTGTGCCAACTTGCAGCAGAAAAATCAGTCTTTCTGATTAATCAATCTTGAGATTCAAAAACGAGCTATCCTGAGATAGTCAGCATGACACAGCATTATAATCTGCTGTCTGGTGATGAATTAAACTTGTTGCAAAACCATCAGCATGCCATGTCTTCTTAATCTTCTCAATAGAATAGTTTCTGGGAAAAAGGTCAAGTGATGGCTGTTACCCAACTTTATGGTATTTCAAGGTTAGGAGAGAGAGGTTTCACTGTCTCCAATGAACACAGACATAGTGTGATCTCATAGAATGAAAATAATAAGTTGGATTCAGAAAGAACTATCAATGATGTAGCATTTTCTCCTCAACATTACTTTAGAATTATTTTCATTTGGTAGTGAGTGGAAGGAACTATAAAATGTGATTTTTTTCAGAGTACAAACAAAGGTCCTTCAAATACCACTTAAAAAGCTGTAAATACGCCGGGCGTGGTGGTGCATGCCTTTAATCCCAGCACTTGGGAGACAGAGGTAGGAGGATCGCCGAGAGTTTGAGGCCGTCCTGAGACTACATAGTTAATTCCTGGTCAGCCTGGACCATGCCTCGCAAAACCAAAAAAAAAAAAAAAAAAATTTAAAAAGCTGTAAATACATGTCATTCACAATAAAATTTAGCTTAACTGATATACATGTAGACACATGAATCAGTCATTTTATAGGCCTATATTTCTGTGTTTATTATAATTTCCTATGAAATGGTCCATCATTAAAGTATTAGAGAGGCATTTTCCATAAGGAAAAAAAAAAAAAAAACTCATTTTCCAAATACAGTAAACTTAGCTCATTGGGATATTATACAAGTAAGTAAAATATAACCACTTTAATAAAATAGAATCTAAAATATTGTGAAATTAATACATATTTTACATTAACAGATATATTTCATAAAAGTTAAAACTTGAAGTTGACAGAATTATTTGAAATCTTTAATAATTTATACCAATCTCATTTTATTTTCAATTTTATGTCTTAAATATTTGTTAAAGTACATTTTCACAGGTCACAGATTTCACAGTCTCTGCTGAGGGATGCTTCCCACACCTTTGTGTCATTAACTTCTCTAAAAAGTTTAGCTTTTTGGCTGCCTTTTGAAGAGTTTCTGAATGTTTTATGATGTTTCTAGATTGTGCTATATTTTTACAACTGTTGCAAATAGTCACAAATGTCATAAATTATTGAAACAAGTTATCCTAGATCCCTCTGAGTTTAATGAGGAACAGTTACAGAAAAGGGAAGTTTGCAAGTGCCACTAAAGTTGGCTTGATAGATTCCACATGTGGAATCAGTTGAGATATCTGAATCAGATTCGTTAAACTTCTAATGCACTCTTCCTTTATTTTCTATACTCTGACACTGTTTGAAATGGACCCTAACTTTTACAAAAAGTGACTGTGTGCTAATGGATATGACTGTTTGTCTCAGCTAAATGATCTAAAGTGCTTCTCTTTCCAGATACAATGAAAAAAAAAAAAAAAAAATATATATATATATATATATATATATATATATATATATCTCTTCCAAATCAAACCAGCTATATAAAATAAGTCAGGAAAATTCTTCACAGGTAATTTTTTAAAATTTTATTAACATTGTGATTGATACAGTTAAAGCATGATATGAACCAAGAGCTTAGCCTGGATGTATTGAGTAATTATCAGATACATATTTTTATAATAACAAATCTGTTATTTGCACCAAGCATTTAGTGAGTGCCAAATAGTCCTGGAGTAATGTTAGGTACTATAGATTCAAGAGGTCAAAGTTCGAACCTACAATATGGTGGAAGACATGCTACATTCATAAGAGTGAAAAAGGATGATTCTAATCACTTAACAATAGTAAATATAGCACTGTTATAAAGAAGCCTAGAAAGTGATCATTGAGGAGAAAAGGAATATAGCCATGTTTTATCAATATTAAATTTAAATAATTAACTATGCTGATGAGTTTTAAAAAATGTATTATTGAGTAATTTCATTGGTATGAACAAATTATAGAATATGCTTACACTAACTGGAATGATACAGTTTTGTCTGCACCTAGGCCAATTGGCATATACCATCATCTATTCTGACAACTACTAACCAAAATGCTGTAGTTCAATGTAGTACTATAATTAGGAATAGGTTTAAGGAACTATATCCAGAAAGAATGTCTGTAGATAACTTAATATTTATTTAGAAAATAAGGCTCTATAGAATAAATAATCCATAGACTTGCACTCTGCAAGAGACTTTACTAAGCAATACACCACGAGAGACACAAATGAGCAAAATAATTTGTACAAAGTAACAAATCCAATTGGATGAATGTTCTTTCTTTCCTATCAAATTCTTCTGAATTGAAAAGAATTCAAAATGAAAGCTGAGGTACAATGAGATAGAAACTAGTTAACACAAACTATATAAGTATATGCTCTTTAATTGAGCATTACATGACTATGGTATGAAAGCAAATACTGTCTAGAATGCCTTAAGTAAAAAAAAAAAAATTATAACAACCCCCATAACATTAATATAGCACAGCATTATATTGGCTTTTTAAATAGTAAAATTGAGCCTTAGTAACATTAATCACTTACTGAATTCAGAGTGTTAGTAAGGTGGGAAAGAAGCTTGACCATTCTAACAAATCCTCTATAATGGAATATATTTTAATTATAAGGTCTATCTGAATTCAAATCGCTTTAATGTGGTCAGATTCAGTGATTTGTTTTCAAGTCCTCTTATTGGCCACTAAATTCAATTTTTCATGAACCATAACCTGTGTTATTTTGGATTTTAATTCCTACTTGGTTTATCTAATTGGGTCTCACTACCTTCTGAAAAAGCAAAACAGATTCTTCAAGAAGAATAAAGTCAGCATAGGTTAAATTGGATAAGCATTATTAATTTATGGAGGTTTGATGGCTGTAGTCGCTCTTTTAGCCAAAGACTAGTGGGAGCTTGATGTTGGAGAGCAAAATTTTTGTCTCCATAGGATGCAGACCTGGTTCCCAGTTCCAGATATGGGTTCCTTTCCACTAAGCAGATCTCAGCCAATCAAAAAAAAAAAAAAAATCATTGATTACCCACCAAGGAAGGCTGTGTGACACCATTGCACTGGAGTGTACTTTTTGTCAGGTTGGTTGCTCCTGAGCAGCTTAGACCCTTGGTTGCTCACACTGTTGTTGGTCACTTTCCCCCAGTGGCTCATGTCCTGCTTACCAGCACTAGGAGAACTGTCTTGGGACTGGCTCTCTTCTGAATTCCAGCCAGGTCTCTCAGTGTTCTATGTCAGCAGCACATGTTGTTTCAGCAATAGGGTCTTATCTTTTATCTCAGGTGGGTAATCCAGTGTCTTGACAGAAGCCTGTCTTGTTTGGGGGACCTTGTAGGTTGCTCCAATCAACAGCTCAGTATGGGTAGCAGCAGTTTCTGATATTGGGAGTTACAGGTCTTCTTTAATATTTTCTTTTTATTCATTTATTTGAGAGAGAGAGAGAGAGAGAGAGAGAGAGAGAGAGAAACAGGCAGGTAGAGAAAGAGAATGGGCATTCCAGGGCTTTCAGCCACTGAAAATAAACTCTAGATACATGCACCCCTTTGTCCTTCTGGCTGTATGTGGGTCCTGGAGGGTTGAACCTGGGTTCTTTGGCTTTGCAGGCAAGCACCTTAACTGTTAAACCATGTCTTCAGCCCAAATATAATTTTAAATATATTTATTATAAATTATTACAGTATTTATTCTCCTTTGGATTCACTGGAATTAATATACTTAGTATATATACATTTTCTTTCCCACTACTACTACTAACAATAAATGGTTATAATTCACCAAGATACTTTTCCCCATATTTGGTACAGTGAATAAATTAAAATCTGATTTCTGAAACTGTTAAAACACTGAAGATGAAACAAACATACAACACTGAAATTAATTTTTCATTCAGGAGAAATCCAAATGCCTCAAGACACAAACACTTTTGTTGTCTTTTCTCCTGTCATAATTGTGCTTCTCTTCTATTTCTGCAGGTATCACCATCAGCAAACGACTGTACATTTTAAGTTTGCCTATGGCAATGCCCTGGCCCCAACTAATAGAAGCTGGAACAGCAGGCAGATTACATTACTAAAGGAATGCTTATTTAAAGGGCTTGCTGGTAACACAGTACCATATTTCCCCTTACAATTTGCTCACTCTAATTGTTAAAATATTTCCTGCTAGTTCAGAAAAGCCAAGATGACAAAGGCCTACAGATGAAGCACCCCCAGAAATATGTTTTGCATTCATCATTTAAAAATGTTGAACACATCTTATGGCACTCTTTTCTTTTTTGTCTCCACTAGTTGTTAATATCAGAACATCACAGAACTTGTGTAGGCTATAAAATGAGAAATTAATTAAGTGTTCATGCAAGAAAACTTTTAGACTGAAAGTTAGTTGTAAAGAACACATAGAAAGAACCTATATACAAAAATATATTAAGAAATTACATCTGAAAAATCTGATGCAAATACAGATTTGGGAATATTTTGAAGGAATATTTTTTTCTGAGTTATAGTTATGATCTAAAGAGGGAATGATATATCATTCTGAAATTGTGGGATATCTGTGGGAAGTATCACTGTATGGGAGTGAATTTTTAAAAAGATCATTTTTAAAATGAATTAGGCCAGGTGTGTTGGCATACGCCTTTCCAGCACTCAGGAGGCAGATGTAGGAGGATCACTGTGAGTTCAAGGCCACTCTGAGACTACATAGTGAATTCCAGATCAGCCTGGACTGGACTAGAGTGAGACCCTACCTCGGAAAACCAAAAGGAAAGAAAGAAAAAAAGAAAATAGAAGGAGAAAGAGAAAGAAAGAAAGAAAGAAAGAAAGAAAGAAAGAAAGAAAGAAAGAAAGGAAGGAAGGAAGGAAGGAAGGAAGGAAGGAAGGGAGAGAAAAGGAAGAGGAAGGAAGGAAGGAGGGAGGGAAAGAAGGAAGGAAGGAAAGAAAAAATGAATTATGAAAAAATACTTGGACATATAATAATCAGGCATATAGAAATGGCTAATAGTTTCCATTACACTATGAAAACTTTAACTAACTGGTATTGTTAATAGCCTCAGGATTGTTTTTAAGGGATGTTGGAGGCATCAGATTCTTCTTTTCTGGCATTTATTGCAACTTTCATGGTAAGACACGGTTACATTCTCCCAAGTGATATTGTCCCTGATATTTTACTTTTAACAACTATGAATATGAGAGATGACTAATGAAAGTAAGTCAGTGATAAGATTAAGAAAACAGATTTAATCAAGTGCAGCTCATCATTCCTAAATACTCTATAATTCCCCATACAATCCTTATCAATACTATATCAAATATTGTTTAAAGGATACAGTCTAAGTGTAAAAGAGCAACTAAGCGAAAGGTGTAAGTCAGTATCTTCCCCCCATCCCAGTCACCAGGATGACAGTTCATATCCTCGTCTGCTTCTGAACTCAAGATCAAAGAATGAAGGGACAAGAAAGATGACAACTGTGGATGTCTAACGTTCCATTTTGCCTTCGTCTGTAATGCTGTGATGTGTCTCCCTGACAACTGATTTAGAACATTATTTTCAAATATAATTGCATATCAAAATTTTCTGATGACCTAAAAAAAACTTTTATATATTTTTAATATTGAAAATTTTCGAAATCCCATTTGCTAATCAGTCATGTTTCACCTGGGGCATCCTTTCTTAAAATTACTTCTAAAATTCATAGAAGTAGAATTCCACTGGGTACAGACTAATGTTGATATAATATCTTTAGCCCATGGTAGTTTATTGTGTCTCTATCTCAAGTTCATGGCTATCATGCATCTTTTTAAAATAAAAATTATCAGATCTCTAATTGTGATTATTTTCCATCTTTTCCCCTTCTATATTCAAGGACTCAATAAATATTTCTTTGAGAAATTGACCTTAAATTTGAACCTACCTGATTTAGAAACACTTTGTATAAGGGGGGAAAACTTTGTCAAAGTTTGCAAATGCAGAAGCTCTATGTAAGTGTCACACACATTTACGTATACTTTGCCTAATATAAAAGTTGTCTTGCCCTAAAGAAAATAATACTTTGTGTCTGCTTTAAATAAACATCATTCAGACATCAGGTTCTTTAAGATCTCTTTGTACATGTCAAACTCAGTGGGAACTTTTACTTCATGTTCCATAATGTTACAAATTCTAGCTCTAAAAAAAGTGAAAGAACATTTACCCCTTGCCTCCCTGTTCAGTTTTACCTGTCCACTTTTTTGTCTAGCTGCATGAAATAATTGGAGCCAGTTCTGCCTCCAGAACATATCACTCACTGATCTGCCTTTAAATTTCCCATCACTTATTTTTGAAAACCCAGCATCTCATGTCTTCTGTTTCTATTTACATATCACCTACTTAGAAAGACACTCTTTGCCATAGTCACTTCTGATTTTAATGCTCTTAAAACAGCCTGTTTCATTTATTAAACCCACCTTACTGATTGCGGACTGATAGATTTCAATAGAGAACAAACCCCATGAGCACCATGCTTATTTTCCAAATTTGTACTGATTTATTTGCAAGGAGAGAGAATGAATGAATAAGGGCATGCCAAGAACTCCAGTCACTGCAAATGAGCTCCAAATGCACATGCCCCTTTGTGCATCAGGTTCTATATGGGTACTCAGGAATTGAACTCAGGTGACCAGGCTCTATGGGCAAGCACCTTAACTACTGAGCCATCTCTCTAGCATCCTGTTTACTTTTATATGTCCATAGACTGACATTTTAAATCAAATATTAAAAGTCTTCAAAGAAGGCTGGAGAGATAGCTTAGAAGTTAAGGCACATGCCTGTGAAGCCTAAGGACCCCAGTTCAATTCTCCAGGTCTCACATAAGCCAGATGCACATGGTGGTGCATGCGTCTGGAGTTCATTTGCAGTAACTAGAGACCCTGATACAGCCATTCTCTCTCTCTCTCTCTTCCTCACTCTCTCTCTCTCTAATAAATAAATAAATAAATAAATAAATAAATAAATAAAAATAAAATCTTAAAAAAATATTTTAAAAATATTCAAAGAAATGGTTTTGTGTGTATAAAATATATTACAGCAACTGTGGTTTGTGAGATGATACTTAACTGCACTGGAGTCAGAGTTCCTGGACTTTTTGTCTGTTTGTCATTTGCTCTAGGTTCAGTTATTGGGTCTCTAAGAAAGGACATTTCTTCCTAAACATATATATGAACACTAACCACATGGCCAAAATGAGCTGCTTGGAAATGTCTATGCTTGGCATTTTGTAGAAGGCCAGGGAAATCCCTTCAAAACTGCCCTTTCAGACAAAAGATGCTCTCATGTGCACTCTGAAATTTGTCAAGCATTCATGGACTTCATTCCACTCCATCTCTTGCCGAAGGATGTCCTTGGTTTCTCCACATTCCTCAGATACTTGTTTGCACAGCAATTGATCTGAACACTTCAGGAGCAAGGTGTTTGTTCTTCTATGAAAAATGCTGCACAAAACTACACAATCAAAAATGCTGTCCTAAAGTCAGTTTCATGATATGCTAATTGTCTTCCACTGTGGAGAAAGAGAAGGTCCTTGTAATGTTTGGTCATCAGTCAGTTTGCAGGTTTGCACGAGTGTTTCCAGAACTTTGATATCATGAGTTGATGCACAGCAGCTCACCATGGGAGAGAGCAACAGAAGAGTGATGATCCTTTGAAATTCTGCTCATCTCTCTTTCCCATCCTGACCCGAAACAATCAAGCACTATAACACACTAAATTTGAAACAGAAGGCAAAACAAATAGTTGTTCATAATTCCTCCTAAGTGGGAAGAGAAACATACTTGAACATTTTTAATCAATGAGAAGACTGTTCTCTCAGTGACAGCTTCGGTTCTTACTCTAGGAGGATAGCCAATAGCGAATTGACTACTGCTATTTTAGTCATAAAATACCTATGAGAAATCCAGATGTTGCCTATGGGGCCGGTTGTTAATGGGGCAAGGGAGGATTCATTCCACGCCCATGTTATACTTCAGTGCTGAAATATGAGCTAGTCTATAGTCTAGATCCCACCCACAAGCCAGCATGCACCTGCAAAAGTCTTCAATTTGGGGGCTTTTAAATCACAAACAGACACCCTGATTCAGTCTTTCATATTAAAAATTCCATAGCGGGGAAAGTACTCTGAAAACTCAAAGCTCTAATTCCTTAATGAATTATATTTTTGGAGAGGGCTCTGCAGACAGACATGACTAGATTTCCTGGAGTGCACACAGGAACGTGGCCAACACTACTTCAGGGATCATGTTTCAGTCACAATGGTGAGTCAAGCAAAATGTTATCAAGATTGGTTTTAATTGAGGAAGTGGGGAATTCCAAACTATTAATAAGACATTGTTGACAATAGTTGAGCTCAAGACAAAGACACCGTCAGGTTTCTACAAGTGAATTATGGTCTTCAGAGATAAAGTGTATGTGAATAAACAGGCAGACTGAAGCCCATATTTTCCGCATATTCTATTAGACCTTCCTTCTCAAAGATAGAAGCCTAAGTCCGCTGTTCCCTGCCAAAATCACCAGTGAACCAGAAACCCAAAGCTAAAGTCCTCTCGTCACCAGCTCTCCTATATTTTTCACCTGGATTCATAAATCTTTCCTTTATTATCCTTTGGGAGAGAGGGAGTTCCCTGAAAAGGGGCCAGCTTCACCTGACACTTCTCCTGAGCTCCATTTAGAGTTTATGCAGAAAAAGTCAAACCCGTTTTTTGTTTTTTTTTTTTGTTTTTTTTTTTACCAGTTTTAGGTTTCATTTGAAAAACATACCGAGACATGTGCAATGTCCCAAGTCACACATTTTCAGAGTAATCTGGAAGAAAGAGATGACATCCGTTTCAGCACAGTCCTGTCCTGAGAAGCACGCCAGTTGATTCAATCTCCCTAGCCCCTGAAATTGCTGAGAATGAGAGCAAAGGGAGTTTTATGGTAGAAGTTCAAAGTGCATGTGAACACTGTGTGATCAGATATGTCTTTATTACTCACACCCATATTTTCAGTCAACATCAGCGCAGAGAGTCACTAGAACGCTGACTACTATTATGAAAAGATGGTTCTTTGAGACCACGGCTCTGAGATGAATGATAGGGATGAGGTTTGAGGATCATCCATGGACTTTCCAGCAGAAGTCCCTAAAGGCAAGGACACCTATCACACACTCTCTGCCTCTACTCCTGGCAACGTCTCCTCATCGTTGTTCCTCCTTTAGGCCTCAGTGCCCCACCTACTTCTGCTGCATTCTTCAGGGAATGGGGAGATGCTTGGTAGACAGACAGCTTGCCAAACAAGGGAGAGAGCCTGAATTTAATTCTCAGCACCCAAGTACATTCTAGGCAGCTATGGCAGTGTTTTGGAGATAGAGACAGGGAAACCTTGAAGGCATGCTGGCTAGGTGGAGTATCTTAATTTGCAAGTCACAAGTTCAAATTATAGAACTATCTTCAGTAAATAAGAGGGTGATTCTGGAAGACAACCAAAGTCAACTTCTGGACTTCCTACCCTCACCCACAAATGTGCACGTGTCCATCCACATGGATAAAGCATGCATGCACATATCACACAAACATATTCAAGCCAAAAGAAAGAAAAGAGAGAGAAATAAAAGGCCTTCCCTTGTGTATCATCTAAATTAGAAGAAAGGAAGAACTTTGGTGATGTCTAGGATTCAAGCAATATCATCTTGGTTTGTGGGGTTTGTAATCAGGTAGGTATCTTCACCTTGAAATGACTTGCAACTTTACCACGCTTTAAAACATGTTTGCTAAAACACATGCATTAATATTGTGTTATAAGAAAACTCTAACTATGAAAGTACCTCTCTCTCTTTCTCTCATACACATACACACAACACACACACACACACACACACACACACACACACACACAAGACACAAGAAAGGATGAAAGAATGAGTTTGTAGGCCTGCAAGAAATGATGTGTGGACATCTGCAGGGTAACAGTTGGATCAGAGCACGATGGAGTTAGACTTGACAATTTGACCACAAAGGTCACCAACTAACCAGAGCTATATTCAGTGCATAAAATTTGATACTAGTAAACTGATCAAAAGCTGTTCATTGTAGAACCAGTATGTAAAATTCCATACCTGGGAGGTCTGGAAAGAAAGAAAAACTCAACAGTCATGGCCTCCACAAAGTATATAACTCTGAGATAAGATCTGTCCTGCTCCAAATACTAACAGTGAACGAGACTCCAACCTAACAGAACACAGTGTAGATCAGGAGGAAGCATCTCACAGGTAGAACTAAAAACACTAAGATAGTCCACCAAAAAAAAAAAAAAAGAAAGAAATAGAATTGATTTTTACTGTAAGTAGACAGTAGCTCAGTAGGTAAAGGAAAAAGATTGAATACAAATGAGCAATAATTAGAGCAATCCTCTTCTCCCCTGTAGCAATATGGGGCAGAGGAGGAAGCATATCCATCAAAGTGCTGGAGATAAATTGCTGTCATGAGAGAACACACGGAAGGAATAATGGGTTAACATTCCTTTGAGTGTGCATACAGATTAAAATATCTTTTAATATGAATAAATATTGCTGATGAGCTAATAGCACTGAGTTACTAAATCTTAAAAACAAATGTAGAGACAAAAAATATCTTTTTGGAAAATAGGAAATATATAATCACTTTCAGTTAAGCATTAACACCACATGGAAGCATCTCTAATTTTTACTTAATAGCAAATTTGGAAGCAAGTTTGCAGAGTCCATTAGTTTCTTTCTTTTTTTTTTTAATGGCACATCTAATTTCCATAAGTATTTAAATGACTTGAGACTTTTATTCTGTTTGGGAAAAAGATGAGTATAAAGCTGAATGAACACTAACTTCATTAAAGACAAACAAATGTACCTCTTCAGTAAAGAAGTCTTTCTCTCTTCTCCCCCACCCCTTCATTCTCACTCTGCACCTATTCATTGGTTAAAGTTAATATACCCGTACAAAAGTATAGGACTTTTTTTCCAAAAATATAAGTTCTTTATGCAAAACAAACAAAAAGAAAAAGAAGTCTTCTCCAAGATGTCATGGGTGCTCAGAGTTTGAGTACTTGGAGAAAGCTGGAGTCCACTGGCAGATGAAGTCCAGTTGATTATGGGTGGAGGTTATGATGGGAATTGGAAATTTTGTCAGGCTCCCTGGAGGATTTATTTATTTATTTATTTATTTTAATTTTACATTCATGTTGGTGCCTTTGGTAGCCTCCTCCCTGTCCTTCCCCCTCCGAAGGGACCCTCCTCATTGGGAAATGTGGGTCGTGCATTATGGGGAGAGCCAAAAGTTATGGGGGAGAGGCAAAGTCTCTGTGCATAATGACCCAACTCGTGGCTCTAACACTCTTTCCACCCCCTCTTCTGCAAATTTCCCTGAGCCACGTTGGGTTCATTTTAGTTCTACTTTGGTGATGAGATCTTGGGAGCCTCTGTGTCTCTGGATATCTGGTTTAGTAGGAGTTGAGTGTTCTCTGTGTTTATCTCCTTCAACCTTATGCTGGTGTCAGGTTCACCAAGAAAGTTACACTCTTTCCCATTTCCTCCATTTCTCTATGGTTTCCAGCTGTGGCCCTGGTGAAGTGCCATAATCTGATCCTCCCCTCAGGTTCATCATCCATCTGAAAAAGAGAAGCAAATTCTCCAATGGAGAGAGAAGTCAGCACCAGATAGATGGGATGGCCATTGTTATTTTATAGAGAAGTTTGTATGTGTAGGCCTTCTTATAGCCCAAAGTTGGTGGGAACTTGATTTTGGAGAATGGGCTTCTTTTGTGGACATGGTTTTGACTTGTTTCCCAGTTCCAGCTATGAGTTCCACTCCAGTGAGTGGATGTGTTAGCCAAATCAAGAGCAGTTGGTTACCCACCATGACTGTGTACCACTATTGCACTTATTTGAGCATAACATCAGGTTGTTTCTGCTGAGTAGCTTAAACTATGAGTTGTTTGGACACATGTCAGTCATTTTCCCCCAAGTCGCTCATGTAGCACCCTCTGGCACTAGACAAGCTAACTGGGGACTGACCCTCTTTCAGATTCCAGTCAGGTCACTCCGTGTTCACTCCCAACAGCATATAGTGTCTTAGGCAGTAGGGTATTACCATTAACCTTTGGTGGGTCATCAAGAACTCTGACAGAAATTTGTCTTCTTTTGGGAAACCTGGTAGGCCTCGCTGATCAACAGCTCATTGTGGAAGTTAACCACTTGCTGGTACTAGGAGTTATAAGCCAGCACCAAGGAAGATGAAGGAAGAAAAAGATTGGTAATATAAAAGAGAAAGAGAGCATAGAGAGGAGAGGGAGAGAGAGAAAGAGAAATAGGAAAAGATTAAGGTAAGTCTTCATAATGTCCTCTCCAGGGCCCTGTGGTTCAGGTGTTCCCTCTATGGGCCTGCTGAAGGATCAATGTTTTAGCCTGTCATTCAGGATATAGGATTTTATGGTACCTTTTCCATTTGGGTCCCTATTTATGTACCCCCACTCTTACCTTCCCTCCCTTCCCACCCTCCCTATTGTCTGGTCCTCAAGATACCTATTAGGTATGACAGCATCTTGGGCAGATTCAGGTTAGGAGCCTGAGAAGAGTGAGACCATGTGATGATTATCTTTCTGTGAGGTTGTGTAATTTACCACTGCATTTGGATATATTGTCATTGAACTTGTTTCATTGGCCCATAAGCTCATTTATTTGTTGGTTCTCCTCAAATCCCTTTATCCTTCTATTGATCTCTTTTTGATTGTCTTCAATTTCATTAAGCCATCTATAGAGTACAGTTTCCTGATTCTCGTTGGTTTCCTTCCACCATCTATTGAGATGTTCTTGTCTATTAGCTACCATTTTCCTCGTCCACCCTTGGAGTACTTTTTGTTGTCTTTCTTCCAATTCATTGTCAAACTGTGATTCATAATTTAAATTCCTTTTTGCTGATTTTCTTTCATTTCCTTCAAACATTCTACAGTTTCTGTTTGATTACTCTTTGTCCCATTTCTTCTCATTCAACAAGCTATATGTTCATTGTTTTTTTTATTTTATTTTTATTTTTTCATTTGAGAGAGGGAAAGAGGCAGAGTCAGAGAGAGAGAGAGAGAGAATGGGTGCACCAGGGCCTCCATCCACAGCAAATGAACTCCAGATGCCTGAACCACCTTGTACATCTGGCTTATGTGGGTACTGGGGAATCAAACCAAAGTCCTTTGGCTTCTCAGGCAAGCACCTTAACCGCTAAGCCATCTCTCCAGCCCATTGTTCATTGTTTTTATTAATTTCATTTTAAATGCTCATTGAGATTTTATTCTGAGCTTCCACATCTTGAGTTTCCTCTAAGCTTTCATTGGAGGGTTTCATTGTGGGAGTAGCTAATCTTGGTGGTGAATCCATTGCTGGGTGTTCTTTGTTATTAGGCTTGTGTTGGAGTCTGCCCCACTAGAGTTTAACCGAATCACTGAGGATGCAAAAAACAGGAACTCTTTTTATCCTGTGTTGCATAGCCTGCTTTAAATTGATCAAGGTGGGTATGGGATTGAAGACTATCCACTAGAATGGATTGGGTGTACTCGAGCCTGAACAGGATGTGCTTTGAGTTGGCTCCTTTTGGAAAATATGGACCTTAGGAGACCCGTTTTCATCCAGTCTTATTCACTGCCCAGTGTTTTGGAAAGAGATCAGCTCTAAGCTTCTCCCATGGTCTGAGGCCAGTACATAGTGGCCCTCTACTTCAGCTCTTCTTCAGATGTTTTTATTTGTGCATGGGGAGTGGGCTTGGAAGTTGAATGAGGGCAGCAGGATCCAAGTTGTTTGGCTGCTTCCAGCTACGCTGCTCATCCTGCCCACCTCCAGACAGATGCCTAGGGATGGCTCTATCCTTATTGCATGACTCCAGAGCTCAACCCCATCTCACAATGATGTACAGCACAGCTCTGATCCCAGCTTTTTTACACTGGTTTTGCCCTGCCAGACAGTGCCCCAGGGATCCATATTTTTTTAATTAACATATTTTCTTCTGTACAAATAGAATGAAGACAACAGGAGAGTATTGAAGTTTACTACAGTAACATAATCCAATTCTCCTCATGCTTTTCTTCTTTAGTGAAACCACATAGAAACTCAGAAAGCCTGTGTTGTGAAGTAACATACATTAAGACACTTTTCAGAGCCATGACTTATTTAGTTTTGCTAATTTCTTCCGGCTGCCATAACCTTGATAGTGTTTGTCATATTGGTATACTAGAAATATGTTAGGAAGAACATTGGAAAAATGATAACAGTGTGTATATTATTGACACAATGTGAAACACTGGGAATTTGTTATGTAGCTGCTTTAGCTGGGTATATGTTGCAGATGAGCAAATGAGAGAAATAAATAGTCCTGTAATACTTGGGCATGACGAAGAGGAAACAAAATTGCCATTTACTGAGATGGGGATCATAGAAAAAGAACTGGTCTCCTTGACAAGAAATGACATGGTGTGTTTTAAAAGTATTGCATATTTACCTAAAGTGCATTAGCTACTATTAGCAAGCATTGGCTTCATTTTACAAGGATTGTTCCTTAAAAGGGAAAACAAAGTGCCAATTGGACTACAAACTCTTTTGTCTAATTTATTTCTTTTTAAAAATTTTGTGCTTATATGCAATGTCCATTAGATCTTCATACTACTTCCATGTCTTCTTTATTTTATTTCATTTATTTGGCTGGCTCATTAAGTAGGATTGCTTCTCTAATTATGGGTAGGTGTTGATCTACTAGAGAATGGGTATGTCTCCATTGGCTCCTCCACTAAAGGATAAGATTTCCTCTCTCCCATAAATCATCATTTCCCACTATTTTCTTTGGAAGCTGTAGAGTTCTCATTGACTCTTCCTTATCCTGTGATGAGATACTGACAGAATTAATAATGTATCCAAATCCCAATGTGTTTTGAGTTCATAATTGAAGCCAATTGTCAAATGCAGAAGGTAGCATTCTATAATCCAACTTCTGTTTTCCTGAGCCTTGGAGATTGTGGTGTAAATGCCATTTATAAAGCTCAGAACCACCTAGTCATGCATCATTGATAAAATTGTCATCTGATGGTCTTTGTAATCACCTGTACCCTTAGCATAAATTAACTTCTGTCTTCAAAACAGAAAGCAGTATACCAATCTATTGGTGGGAACAAACAGACATTTCAAAGGTAGTTTGACATGCTGTCTAATTAGCATAAACACAGTATTAGGTTTTTCCCTAAGTCTCAGGACCCTAGTCACACAGTCTGACCAGATTTCCTATAATAGGTATGACTTTCCTCCTACAGAGCAGACCTCAAAATAATCAGAACAATTGCTCATTCCCACAGCCCTCTCTCCCTATTACACCAGTGCATACATCTTGCTTGCAAGTTGGGAGGGAAATACATAGGGACAAACCTGGATAAGAATGTGCATGCTGTTTCTCCCAAGGCAGTTTGGATCACACCTAGTGGCATAAAGAAAGTTTACCAATAGGAAGCTTCCAGTTCAGCTACAGCTTGGTATCTTTACTTCCTGCTACTAAAACATGTGATGTCTTCAGCAACAGGGACTTACTGTCAAATTTAGTGGGCAACCATAAGCAATGACAAGAGCTAACAGGTTCTCTGTGGCCTCCTTGAATAAAAAGTCATTGGGAGATACTGCATCCCTGTCACTGTGATTCCTGATTACTACCCTATGTCTTCTGGAAGTAGCTTTATCCACCAATGTAGGGGACATTTATTTAAACACAATATACATATTCTACATAATATATAATTATATATATGTATATGCATATATGGAGATAGAGGGAGAGGGAAAGGGAGAGAGAAAGAGAGAGAGAAATAAAGAACTTGTTAAATATTGGCTTTCTGCCTGATTTATTCTCAAGTCCTTAGTTGTGGTCCATTTTCCCTCTCACATCCTGCTATCCTTATCTCCACTTAAACCTTACTTCCAATATTAATAGATAGAACTTCAAAGGATCATAGTAAGTGAGATAACACAGGCTCAGAAATGCTTCAATTTCTCAATTTCTCTCTCATATGCACATCTTACTTTGGAATTTCTTGACTAGTGAATATAAGTAAAATGAGTACCTTTTGAGGCCAGAAAGCTAGAAAAAGGCCATGGCCAGAGTGTAATTCAACAGGGGGATAGTAGAATGCCTGAAACATGAAAACAGAAGGGAATACTACAACTTTTTTGATGAATAAGATGGCCCTAACATAATATCTATTAAAATATATGCTGATATTTTTAGTTTTATATTTTCCTTTCAGTTTTTTCTTGATATTGATTTGGGATGTTTTTGCTTTGGATTTTTTAGACAGGGTCACTCTATAGCTCAGGCTGGTCTTGAACTCAGGATGCTCATTCTGCCTTAGCATCCCGAGTTCTGGGAATAAAGACATTAACCACCATGTCCTGAAAAGGTTTTTATTAAAATAGATTTATATTATTGCCAAGATTTTGTATTAATTTTATTTCAAGATAATTTCTAATTGTTGAAGCACTTTGATAATGGCTGTTTTATCATCTTTGTCGGATAATTTCAACATGTGATTCATCTCCCTGTTGATGTCTGTTGAAGTATTTTCTTGCTCATATTGTGATTTTCCTGAATCCTAGTATGACAAGAACTTCCTCAATTATATTCCTGTAATTTTAGATGCTTTGAGACACTGAATCTGATTTAACCTTTATATATTTTTTTAAGTAAAATGCTCCCAAAGGAGTACTGAAATGGCCAGGTAAGTGCTCCCTTTTAACTTTGCACTATGCCACCCACACTTCCTAGAAGTGCAGTACTGACTCACTCTTCCTAGTTGCAGACAGGTATGGTGAAGGTTCTCTCCTTCTGAGCCCTACTGATATCTTGTCAAACAAGTGAACACAAATTTGCATATCCTCATTTCTTCGGGGATAGGGTGACATCATTAGTTTTACATGGGTCTTCCATCACCAGGAAAACAGCAGGAGCCAAGTTTGGCAAATCTGTTCCTGTTGGATGTGGGTACAAATTCAACACATTGCTGGGTCTCTTTGACACCAGATGAGAAGTGAGGCAGAGAAGACTGTTGACTGTATTTACCTTCAGTGACCTCAATAACCTCGCTGATATTGGCTGGGAATAGGAATCCAGCTTCATGCTGCAACAAACTAATACGGAAGCCACTCCTCACTACCTCATTCTGCCTTATTGATGCTAGGTGTCAGAAGATCGATTCCCAACCATACCCAGGAATTTATTTTAATACTGATTTTTACAAACCATACAAACATGATTTGATAATGAAAACACATGATAGTTTAAAACTCTTATTTAGGGGGCTGGAGAGATGGCTTAGAGGCTAAGGCACTTGCTTGCAAAGCCAAAGGACCTTGGTTCGATTCTTCAGTATTCTCGTAAGGCAGATGCATAAAGGGCACATTAATCTGGAATTCGTTTGCAGTGGCTGGAAGCCCTGGTGTGTCCATTCTCTCTCTCTCTCTGCCTCTTTCCCTCTCTCAAATAAATAAATAAATGATAAAATATTAAAAACTTTATTTCATATTTCTGTTTCATGCTATTTTTCTGATCTTTGCATATATTTTCTTTGTTTATGTTTGCATTTAATTTAACTGTTCCATCACTATCACTGTTGGCACAAAGTCCCCTATAATTCTTATGTCTACTGTAGATAATTCATCATGTTACCATAAATTACACATAGGTGAAAAAAAACTCATTGATTATTATAAATATGACTTTTACAATATAGATTAGAGGTTAAATTACTCTTAAAATTTAAAAATAATAGGAACATTAATTTCTTTTTTTATGTTTATTTGAGACAAAGAGAGGGGGAAAGAGAAAGGGGGGAGAGAATAGATATGCCAGGGCCACTAGCCACTGCAAACCAGCTTTAGATACATGTGCCACCTTGTGTATCCAGCTTACATGGGACCTAGAGAACTGAACATGAGTCCTTAGGTTTTGCAGGTGAGCACCTTAACTGCTAAAGCCCTACATCCCGCTCATTTAAAAAAAAAAAATATATGTAAGACAGAGAGAGCTGGGGAAAACTTTAATTTCTAAAAACCTATATCTTTTAGTTTATTTGCAATATGGAAACTTCCCAGGAATGGAACATGCTTTTGTTTCCTCAGTGAAACAGGAGGGAGAAAATTTGAAATTTAGAACTAAAAATATCAGCAGTAAGAATTTAGAACAAAGTACACCCAGTGGTATATGGCTGTAATCCTAGCACCCAGAAGGTAGAAGCAGGAGGATCAAGTGTTCTAGGCCAGCTTGAGCTATGTATGAAGAAAAACACAACTTAGAACATCTTCTCCCTTATATAGGCTAATGAAACTGCCACTAACAAAGAATATTAATTCACTAAAGACACTAGTTTGTTGTTGTTGTTGTTGTTTGTTTGTTTGTTTTTTTTTGTACAGTCCTTGATTGTAGCTCTGGCTGGGTCACTGTTCTGGTTGGGTATCAATAAAAGCCCAAAAGATTAGGTCTCTTTCCTGTGAAATTGTAATTATCACAATATCTTCCCTTTTGCTTTATTGGCATAAGTAAGTGTGATTGTACTGTCAGAAGTATTGGTAGGAACAAAGCAAATACACAGAACAAGCTAGTAAGTATTCTCATGCTTATAAATTTCACTTTCTCCTAAGGTGAACAAGCAGTTAAATAAAGCTGATAAGATGATGTTGAGGAATCTTTCTCCAGCTATCCAGCACAGTGAGACATTTGTATGAAAAAAAAAAAAAAAAAAAAAAAACTTCAAGTCTTAAAATTTAGTAATAGTTATATAGTACCATTATATTTTCTTCCTTCCAACCATAAAAATTATGCAACAGATATACATTTTGAACACTTCAAAGGTTTTTATCCTCATGCTACTAACTAATTATGGTAGAAAACTAGTGAAGTAGTACATGCTGCCTATATTTTTAATAGCTTTCCAAAACAAGTTCACACATATTGTGACAGTTGAATTTTGGGGGTCTACTATTACTTTTTCCTTGTCTCTGAGCAAACAGAATAAACACACACACATGGAGAGTGAGTGATAGACATGACTGGCATGATAGGCTGTGCATTCCCATATGCAGATTTGGTTTCATCAGAACCCAAAAGAACACATTCACTGAAAAAAAGATCTAGAAAAGGTGGTCCAATAGAAGACATATTCTTCAGAGACAAAATCTGATATTCAAATGGCTATTGTTTGAAAAGTATTGCCCGTTGTTTAAAGGATTCTGCATATATGTTCACATAAGTGATAGGCACATTTTACTTATATGAAAACTAATAGATTTAAAACACACCCAACATGGCTCACAAGTTGGGCTATTATGCCCAGAGGCATTGCCTCTCATCAATAAGATTGTTTTAGAACTACATACTAATTTATTATGAGAAAAAATGCATTGGTATACCACATAGAATCTCATTATTAAACTTAAAAACAAGGCACTGAACACTGAAAAAGGAGCATCAAAAGCAAAATCCATAGAGCAATGGGAGATGTCTGGAGTGCCATTTCAAAGTCACTGAGCACTCCCTGTGGTAACAATGGGTGCTTCAGTGACTCCTTCCTGGGAGCCTTGTTCCTTTCCCTTCCTACCCAGCCAGGAAAGTGCTTTGATTATAGAACTCCAGAGTTTCCAGAAAGTTCAAATCAAAGGGCCCATCAAGAGAATATTTATTTCTCTAAGTGGAAGCAACAGAGATGTAATACCCAAGGCTCTTCCAAAGGTCACTATGGGTTGACACTAATTGGATTATTTTCTCTGTGTAACTACTTCCCCCTCACTCTTATTCCAAGAATATAAAGCTCATTACAGACTAGTAGGAAATATGGTTTATTCTGTGGTGGAAGGTTATTCATATGGTGAAAAAAATATAGAACTGTCCACAAAAGAATCATAAGAAAATGTGAATTCTTGTTCCGGTAAAACTATGAAGAGACTTATAGGCCTAGAAATATTTAGGACATACCACTGATAAGAATAGGGAATAGTTCTATGGAAATCTCACCAAGACTTGACACATTCATTGTCCTCATGAACTCCTAAGAACTGTGGTTACCCATGTAAGACCTGCACAAGATAGGGCATTTGGCACTCCACCATGGATAGAGGAGGGGCCCTATACCTCCTTCAGGATATATTGGCAGTAGTGTATGCACTGGCAAGTGGTGGGAAGAAATGGAATGGAACAGGTAAGAAGGGTTAATGGGGAGTATATATGATCAAAGTATATTTGACATCTTTTTGCAGAACAAACATGAGGACTTCGGTAAGTCTGCACTTCTCTGCTCATAGGTAGCATGAACATCACCAAGGACGGCAGGTTCTGTGCAAAATTTTCTTTCATCAGTCATATGAGATGAGAGTCTGTGATTTACCAATAAGCTACATAATCTCTATTTCATTTAAAATTAAGAAACTCTGCTATTTCCATATAAACTGCATATGCACTTAAGTTCTGCTTTCTATGAGCAAAATGGAATGCTTGCATTTAGCCTTAATTAAATGTCAATGTTACAATAGGGTAAACTGTACCAGGCTAGACTTCTAAGAGAATACATTTGCTACAAAACATTTTTGGATGTTAGAAAAAATATTATTATATTAAGAATCTGAACTGTGTTAAAATTTTTTCAGTATATATTCAAATTATTGGAACTGAAGAGAAAATTAAACTTTTAGCATTCTCAAATGTTCATTTAGTAAATATATAAAGATATGTATTATAATCTCACAAATTTATCTTGTCTATTAAAGGTTTATTGGCAATGTTTCTTGAATTTTGTTTGTAAAATTTATCACATCTTCTAAAGCACACACTCTCTCTTTCAAGTATTTGACAAATGTATGTGCAAGTAATGACGTAATAAAATAAGGCAAGAAGTGAGAAGAAAAGGAAAGAAGGAAATATCACTTTAAAGAATGAAATACTACACTGTTGGGGAAGTACTATAATCCTGTCAGGCACAAATAGCCATGAAATTCACAGATAGCACAATGAAGAGAGGAGTCTTCCATTTCTTAAGCTCTTTAGAATCCCCATCACCATTCTCTTTCAGCAATCCTGTAGCTTCCAACATTTCCTTATCTTCAGAGTCATACCTCTGTTGGTGCCTCCTCTGGGTTCCTGATTTACCAACTCCAGGTTTGCAGCTCCCCTCTTCAGACTGGTATGATTTTTAATGTCCCTTCTTCAGTGCTTCTAGGACATTATCTCTTCAATTTCTCTTCCATGCATCACTAGTTACCATGGTGTTCATCTTTTTGTCAGTTTTTCATCACCATACCTAATACAGAAGATAGTAAATATGCACAGGAAAAGATACATTTTGTCTCACAGTTTTGGAGCTTTCTGCCCTGACATGAATGTGCCCTTGTATTGGTCCTGTGATGGCATACTGAATTGTGGTTGGAGTATGTGGTGGAAAAATCCCATGTGCTCCATGATAGCCAGGAAGTAAAAATTATGAAAGGAAGATAGGGTTATTCCACAATCCTCTCTATAGAATGCCCTTCAATAATATCAAACCTCTACCTGGCTCCACTCTTACAGGAGTGTGCCACCTCCAAAAGAGGCAAGATTCAAACTAAGCCTTTAAAAGACAGATGTCCCAGATACAATCTAAAACATAATACATTTACCCATTATTTTTTTCTGTCTATTTTTTGCCTTTTTGGGTGCCCAAGGAATCAATGGACTACTTATCTGATATTCTTCTAGCTGAAACACAATGTAATTTCTGAGTTTCGGAACTGCCTCTGAGTCATGCAGTTTTTGTGGATTGTCTTTGTGGAGTAAGGTAATGACTGCCATGTCATGGGTTTGCTGCTGGGCACAGTCCTTTGTTAATTCCTCCACATGCCTTTCCACTGAGTCTCAGGAAATATATCTGGTCCAAATTCCTGAATGCTGTAAATGTCCTTTGTGAAGCACTGAGCCTTTGCCAATGTTTTTGTTGTTTTTGTTGTTGTTGTTTCTTTATGTATAAATTTACTCTGTGATTATATTTTCTTTTTTTAAGTCAATTAATACTTTATCTACTGAGGATCATTTGATCTCTATTTAAATTCTTTAACTCTGAATGTATCTATCATGAAAAACAGGAGCATAGAAAGAGTGAATGTGTATGCATTACAATGAATACTAAGACAGTAGCAGGTAGGATTGCAGAAGTGCAATATAGTTTTCTGATCCTATTTATAATTTTTCATTAAAATAATAACTATAATTAGCATATTTCATGCATCAATTTTGTCACAATTTCATCCATATATAAATTATATTTGGATCATATATACCCCTATTACCCTTTCGTACCCCTTCCCATTCCAAAGGAACCACTTCTTCCCACCACTTGCCAGTGGCTACACTTCTGCCATTAGCTCCTGAAAGAGGTCTAGAGCCCCTCCTCTATGGAATGCCAACTTACTCTATCTTGGGCATATCCTGCATGTGTAATCACAGTTGTTTTGAGTTCATGAGTAGAATGGCTACATTATATCTAAGTGGGAATTACATAGAACTATTCTGAATTCTACTGTTATAAAATTGTTTCTACCACCTTTTCTGTGTTGTTTGCTGAGCTTTGGAAGAAGTGTACACATCAATTATATGGCTGAGCATTCATCAGTAAATTATTTTCAACATTTTGACTGGTTGCGTTATAGTTACCTCTCCCTTTTGATTTTGGCTTATATCCTTGAGAGGAATCTCTATGATGACAGAGGAAAGATGTGACTTGAGCAGAGGCTGGGCATAACTTCTACCACAACATGTAAAACATCGCTGCATGAAAGTGAGCTGAATACTATCAACAGCAAGCTGGCTATAATAACCATAAACCTCATCTCAACAACTCACCTCCTCCAGCAAGGCTCCAATTTCTAAAGCTTCTAAATCCAGCTGGGGACCCATCATAAGCCAAAGATCATAATCCATACGTCTTTCTGCATTTAGGTCTTTCCACTCTTACCAAAATGATCCATCAAACCCTGCCTTCAACATTGTAAGGCTTCTCTTAGATCAAGGTTTCAAATCCTTCTACCTTTACTCCCACAAATCAGTTCCAAAAAGCCAAAAGCTACACATTCAAGGTTTCTAACAACAGTGATTCCCTTTCTTAGGACCAAATTTTTGCTATAATTACCTTCTGCCTACTGGTTTAATACAGCCAACCAAAAGCAGTTTGTGGGCGGACAGGGTATATATTGGCTAACAGTCTTGAGGGAAAGAACCATGATGCACTGGGAAACATGGTATGACCAGAGGATGGATATCACCTCCTGGCCAGAATCAGGTGGACCACAGCAGCATGAAAGTATGTCAGACACTGGCAAGGGAAAGCTGGCTATGATACCCATAATCCTACCTGAATAAACATACTTCCAACAAGGCTCCAATTCCCAAATTTCCACCAGCTTGGAACCTAGCATTTAGAACAAATGAGGTTATGAAGGACATAAAATTCAAACCACTACAAATTGTGAGTCATCTGTATTAAGTGCAACCCACAGCAAAAGTGGCTTTCCTCACCTAGTCTGACTGCATCACTAATCTATGGGGATAAATCTCAATACTTAGAAGGTGGTTTGACAACACATCCATGTAGCAAAACAACAATAGTAGGTTTTCCCCTAGAGCCTGTGACTTCCACAGCCATGGGCTTTTGATCAGGTTTAGAATTAAAGACTCCCTTTTCTGGAGTGGGTATCAAATCCAATTAGAAAAGGGTTTGTTTGCACACAACAACCATGTACATTCTTAGTCAGATAAATTCATTAAATCATAGTTTCAATAGTACTTCTGAAGAGAAGGCATTTGTCCTTGTGTCTTACTGAAGGACCTTTATCAATATGCAGTTCTCCTTCTAGACTTAATTAGCATTGTTTTTCCCTGATAGGCATGATGATATAATATGCTCTTTGCATTTTGAACATCACATCTTTATATGGGAATATAAGTTCTTTGAGAACAAGGTCTAGTTCATATTTTTAGTTTGGCTATATCATGATGTATTGAAAATTTTTACTGTTTTTAGAAGGATTGAATGAATAAGTGAAAGAGTAAAGTGTGCCTCATGCCTTTCTAGCAGGCTTGATTTCCTGGTACACAGTTTGATAACATGCTGATTCTACTTAAACTAATCAACAAGAAACAAATAAAAAGAAAAATGCTTATCCATTGTTATGTTCTGGTTGGTGTTTTTCTCCAAATATTCTTTATGAAAATGTGAGTCTCAACATTGATTTCTTAAGTGGAACAACCAGATAAGTAAATTTTTGACACAATAAATATGAAGACAGAGATATTATGTCTTTGATGTATGGAGATTTGTTGCTTCCAATTAAATATCTCATTAATAAAAGATTCTTATAAAATATTTCAGATCACAGAGTAACATCTTATCACTAGCACACTATGATCCCAATACTAATGTCTTCTTTGAAGAAAATTCTGGTAATAGGATTTCCATAATGCTATAGATGATTTTCCTTCAGATCTCTACATATCAACACAACATTTTCTTGATTATTTCCATGATACAAAAAAAAAAAAAAACACTTTATTTGAATATGTTTATTCCTTGGCTTTAGACAGATGTTATTATGTCTCAATAAAATCATCACAAAAAAAGTTTCTTTTTTTTTGTACAAACACTAAACTAAGTTAAAAGTGCTTTATACCATTAGCACAGATTAAAATTCCAGAACTGGCCTTTCATTCAGTGATGAAATATCTCACTGTTTTCCTTTGGTCTTTTCTGAACCAGATGTATGGACTTTAAATGTCTGTGTGCTTTCCACTGCGGTTAGATCAGAGCTGTTGGTAGGTACAAAAGCTTGCAAAAAAAAAAAAAAATACAGTACAATAAAATAAATTAAAACTTATTAAGGGAAAGACTAAAATAAAGTAACTGAAAACTTTGTCAAAATATTCAGGTTTATTCAGGTAGTAGTTCACATGAAAACAGATGCCAGTCTTCAGGGGGGTGGGGAAAAAGTCAAATGTTAAAGGACTAGTTTGAACATTGCATAGTGAAGCAAAAAGCCACAGATGTTTCCAGGTTTCTGTTGAAAATATGGAAGGATGAATGATTTATATATTTTCATTTTTATGATGAGGAGAGTCCAGTGAACTGGGCTGTAAGTAACAAGTCATGAGATGCTGGAACATTGGGAAGCTCAGTAGCTCCCATGTCAATTGGCTGCTCTCCTGGGCTGTGCAGTTAGTGGGTGGCCATATTTCACTTCTATGTGATACATTTCCACTGCAGAACACAATTATTATTATTTTTTTTTGAGGTAGGGTCTCACTCTAGCCCAGGCTGACCTGAGATTTTGAACAAGATGGAGGAATGAAAAATATCATTGACAACTTTCAATATTAAGCAGGCATTTCAGGATTTTATATAATTTAAAAGCTTGTGTGTGAAAAGAAAGTAAGTCTATGAAATTTGATTGAAAATGTGCTTTTCACAATTTTTATAAGACATTTTGAAGAAAGGTAAAAACAAATGAAAATGCTTCATTTTTCCCTGCATCTTATGTCAGTGCTGACAGCTTGAAAACAAACTTTAGATTTCAATTCTGAAAGTGCACATGAAATTTCATTTTAGATATCCATGACGAGTCTAATTTCTAACCAAGATACTGCTACATTACAAAGCTATAAAAACTGTTGTACTATTTATTTTACCATGACTGAAAATGTATGAATATTATTTATACATTGACCAAACCCTGGAAGTTTTCTTTTCAATTTCTATAAATGTGCCTCCTATCTCTTTGCTTTACATCAAGACACTAACCAATGGACGAGTTGCTTACATAATAATTTCAAATTTGTGGACACACATGAATATTTACTTTCTAGAAGTCTGTCACAAGAGGGATAACCTTAGCATTCAACTTAAAACTTAGAAAGGAAAATGTATCTCTTTATCTCTCTCTCTCTCTCTCTCTCTCTCTCTATATATATATATATATATATATATATATATATATATATATATGTGTGTGTGTGTGTGTGTGTGTGTGTGTGTGTGTGTGTTTGTGTGTTATTTGGTCTGGCAAATTATTTAGAACTCTTCTCAACAGGGGGTAGACACAGTTGCAGAAATTCTCTAGAGTCTTTCCTCGCTTTGCAATTCCTCATGGTTCATACATGATAAAACCCAGCTGGGTGTGGTGGCACATGCCTTTAATCCCAGACTCAGAGGTAGAGGTAGGAAGATCGCCATGAGTTTGAGGCCTTCCTGAGACTACATAGTGAATTCCAGGTCAGCCTGAGTTAGAGTGAGAACCTACCTCAAATAACAAAACAACAACAACAACAAAAAATAACTTTGAGTCCAGTTAAAGGATTCACATCTCATCAAGTATTGTAACACAAGCTAGTATTTATTAACGTGATCTTTAGTTATAACTAGTTAGCATAAAGGTAAACAAAAGCATTGCATCAGTTATATTCTTTTTATTGAGACAAAAATACCAGACGAGAATGTGTTTATGGAAGAAAATGATTTTCTGCAGTTATTATAGTTTCAAGAGTAAGTCTATCATGACAAAGAAAGGACTGCAAAAAGACAACTGGTATACCAAATTCACATCAGCAGCAAGGAAGTAGAGAAAGTAAAATGTCAAGTGGAATTAACCATACAACCTCATGTCTGCCCCCATTGACACACTTCCTCCACCAAAGTTCCATCTCCTCGACTTTTCCAAATAGCCCCACTAAACATGGAATAAGTATTTAAACACACAGGTTATGGAGTATATGTTATATTCAGACCATTTCTAGCACAAAGATACCATCCATTAGCAATTCTAGCAAGTCACATATAAAATTTCAATTGTGCCACAAGTGGAAAAATTGCAAGTCATCTTTAGCAAATATAGCAATGATTCTACCCTTTCTATAAGCTACCTTACCCAGATATCTCATCTATAACACCAGCAGGAGTGTAATTAGGTATATATAAATCTCATCAGGCAAGTAAGTATGCGAGATCGTTCCTTCTCCTCCCCCCAGTTCCTTGGCCCTTGCTGCTTGCTGGGGCTGTTTGGATGCTGAGAACTTGCTGTGGAAGCAGGCCTTTTGCTCCGCCTTCCTGATTGAATGGCCCCTTTGTTCCCAATTCCCTGGTCCCCTGTTCTGTATGGTGTCTGTGCACAGTGAGTTGGCCCCCCCAGGTCCTTCCCCACCTCCCAGTTCCCTGGTCCAGGTTTCCCTGCTTCTGGCTTAGGGCTTCCTGGACCCTGCCAGCTTGCTGTGAAAGCAAGCCCCTTGCTCTGTCTTCCTGATTAAATGGCCCCTGGATCCCCTGCTCCAAAGGGTGCAGATGCTGAGTGAGTAGGCCAGAGCTCCTGGTTGGTTCCCCACCCCCAAGGTGCCTGGTCCCAGTACCACTGCAGCAGCTTTGGGGTGGTTTGCTCCCTGCGTGTGGGCAATGGAAGCTGGCATTTTGCTCTGGTTTCCTGATTGTCCCATGGTTACCCAAATCTCTATTACTTTGAGCCAGAGTGTGCACAGGCCACTGTAGGAGCTGACCTCTTACTCCTGGCTTTCCAGCTTCCTGGCTCCTGGTTACCCAAACCATGATCCCTATGTGCTGAAGAGTACTTGCAAGTGGAGTGAATAGGCCAGATCTCCCGTTCCCTACCTCCTATTTCCCCACCTCCTATTTCCCCAGGTACCTTTGACATACTTTCATTTTCACAATCTGCACGTGTGCAGTTATAACCGCAGCAAAAGAAACTCCTCTGGAGGTATCACCATACCCAATCTCTCTAGGATATAGGACTGTGAAAAGACTGCCTGAATAAAACCCCATTGCCCAGGAAATTAAGCAATCACTCAACCAATGAGATCCCACTAAGCTTAAAAGCCTTTCCACAGTCAAGCATAACATAAGCAGAGCCAATAAATTACCCACTGAATGGGAGAAAATCTTTGGCTTCTATAGAACTGATAGAGGCCCAATATCTTAAATCTACAAAGAACACAAAAAACTAAACAATATAAAAAAAAAAATCAAACAACCCATTCCCAATATTGGGCATAGAACTGAATATGGAGCTCTCAGAGGAAGAAATACAAATGGCTAACACACAATTAATAAACTGTTCAACATCCCTAACCATTAGGAGAAATGCAAATTTAAACAACCATGAGATCCACTTCATTCCAGTAAGGATGGAAATTATTAAAAAAATGTTCAGATAATATGAGCCACTGTAAGGTCATGAAAACAACCAATTTATGTCTTGGAGACACTGTTCCAAAGCATTCCTTAACATCTTCTGGGTTTTACATTCTTCCTACCACTTCTTCTGCTATAGTCCCTGAGCCACTGGAGGGTGTGCTAGAGAAGTCTTATTAAGTGCTGAACACTCAACTGTCACTTCTTCTTTTTTTTTTTTAATTTTTATTATTTATTTTTGGAGAGAGACACACAGAGAGAGACAGACAGACAGACTGGGAGAGCAAGACAGATAGAGATGGGCGTGCCAGCAGTCTCTCAGCTGCTGTGAATGAAATCCAGATGCGTGCACCTCCTTGTGGGCAACTGCAGCATTGCGCCCTTGAGTCACTTTGCATCTGGCTAAACGTGGGACCTGGAGATTGGAACCGCTGCAGATTGGAACCAGCGTTCTTAGGCTTAGGAGGCAGGTGTCTTAACCGCTAAGCCATCTCTCCAGCCCAACTGTCACTTCTTATCAGCAATTTGATGAGTTTTTATGTTTCCCCATTAGGAACTACCATTTGAAAAGAGAGACTTCTCTACCAAAATGTGAGAGCAGCACCAATATATTTGCACAAATGTAAGTATTTAGATGCCAATTTGATGGGCAAAATAAATGCATTTAGCCAAATATCAGTAGTACCTTTTTCCCATAGGGTTTGTCATGTTCCCAGCAAACCTAGACCTGGGTTTTGTCTGTGACAACCTAGGGCATCTGAGCACAGCATCTATACCCTTCAGGTTGTTTCTCCTAAACTCTTTTATTAAACATATGTTTAAATTATCTAAAAAAGTAGTAGCTTTCCATATGGCTCACTTTCCTCCTCTTTAGTTTTCTTTGATTTCCTTTCAAAGGTCTAAAATAACAACAAATAATAGGTTACACTGAATAATGGGAAGGAGTATGTCTATTGATGTGCTGTGCATTACAGTCTATCTGTCTCAGTACTCCAATTTGAGGATGCAGTATCATCTACAGCATGACTTAGTACTGTGTATCTAGTGAGTAGGGTATGCATCTCTTTCCTACCTTGCATTCCTAATATATCTTTCCACCACTTATCATAGGTAGCTAGAGAAAACATGTTTTGTATGTGTTGAAGAAAATTTAGAAAGTCAGAGAACTATATTGAAATTACCAGAATAAAATCCAGCAACCTACCATGTCCTTCTCACAAGAAATACTAAGGTGGAGGAAACCCATGAATAGTCTAATCTCATGGCTGCCAATCAGGACCACTTGGAGATAAGATGAATTATCCCAGAATGAGCCAAAGCTGTCTCCGTGAGGTTTTGTTTGATACCATATGCCTTTTACCCTCTTTCCTTGTTGATTTCATTTTACTACTTTCTTAGCAAATCTATCTGTGAATAGTCCTTAATGACTCATTCCTAAATAAAGGATATTAGAAACTACATTTGGGGTACTCACTATGAAATCTGATATTAGTAACTAATTGTTCAAAAAGGATTGTTTACTTATTTATATATTTACTTTATTATTTAAAGACAAGATATCATTATGTACACCAGGTTGGCTTAGAACTTTCTATGAAGCCCAGTGTGGCCTCCATCTCCCAATTATACTGTCTCAGCCTCCAATGTACTGGAATTACCTGTCTCTACCACAACTCCTCATTAGGGGATGCATTTTTCTTTGCAATTAACATAATTTTGCAGTTTTTCATAAGTGATGCTGTAGCAGACAGCTTCGGGTTCGCTGAGATGAACTTCCAGACCAAGCACAGTTATGGAGGAAGGGATATTATTTATTGAAGCTTACAGATCCAGGGGAAGTTCCATAATGGCAGAAGAAGCGACCTGCTCTCCACAGGGCCAAGCAGAGAGCGAAAAGCCAACCAGCCACCACAGCACACAGAGCAAAAACTACAGCCAAAAGGTCACACAGCACACTTCAGGAACTCCTGCTAGACACATTTGCATATCTTTACAATGGAATCTCAAACCCACACCTTAAGACCAGCCCCCAGTGACATTGCCTCTAGCAAGGTGATTGAAGATGCAAACTATAACTACTAAAACACTGAATATATTGGGGGACATACATTCAAACTACCACAGATGCCAATTTAAACTTAGTGAAAAGCAAAAGTTAAGGCAGTTGTGGAAAGTAGAATGACCAGGCGCTATTCATCTGAGTACTACTGCCATCTGATGGGGTAATGAATAAAGGTAGAGGCAAGGGTCTGCATGACACTACACCCCTAGCCTTCCCTTCTAGTTTTTCTAATATAACTGCTAACTCAGTTGACAAAGAAAACACAGAGGTGGCCCACTAGGAACTTGAATGTGACCCTCACACAAAGGCAGAAACTTCTCACAGACTCCCACATAAATACCTGCTTATCCACTTTGAAAGTCAAAAGACCTATCTGAGTCAATGATGCCTTCCTTCAACCTCAAATTTCCACTGCACAGCATACCTTCTGCTGATTCTTTCACAACCATACAGATTAGGTCACACATTCAGTAAATTTCCTAGCAATCATAAGGGCATATGATTCAGACATCATGGTCATTTTATAAATGTTCAATGAATAAATTGATGGTGATTTCTGTCACTAGAATTGGTCATTTACAAAGCAAATGAGAAATTCTATCTTCCATATATCACATAATTTCTTATCACTGATAAAATTAAATTGAATCAATAAGCAATGAAAGAAAAATTCCACTAAATTCATAGATCTTTAAGATGTTCAGAGAATTTTTAGGAATCCTTTTTTAAATTAGGCAAGCTAAAGAAACAGTGATATAATATTCACTTCTTTGACTGATAAAGCACTTCTCATACAAATAATTACCTGTCTAATTGCTACACAGATAAACATGTCCAGTGGCAGCATAATTCATCCTCTCCACTGATCAACTGGATGATAAAACCTTCTTCCTACAAAACACAAAAAGTTAAATTTCCAGATACTCATCCAGAAAGCATCATGTAAGTTTTTTTGTGCTTATTTAGGTATATTTTATGCACATCAAAGAGAAATAAATGATCCCATGAAAACATCAGGGTTTGGGTATTCCATTTTTTACATGAATCCAAAAGTACCATCTCCTTTATTCAGCTTTGTAGGGTAGCATCAATGAGGGGCTACTCTGAATTACAGTGTAGCACTTCAAGCATCCATGCTGCTTAGCTACAGCACAAGGAACATAAAGAATGAGGGCCAGATTCTAACTTCTTACAAAAAATCACATATCACTGGCTAATATTAGGCTCACTATTCTCAAAACAATATAGTTTAGTTGGTGCATAAGCTTGTTATTTCCAATTGAAATCAAAATAACCCTTATTATTACTGTTTCTCTTTATGCATCTGTCTTTTTGTGGGTACTGCTTCAATCTCTCATTTATCTGTGTGTCAGCCCATCAGTAGTGCCCTATTCTTGCACCATCTTTAGCACCCATTGTCAGTAGCAAGAGGGATTTGGTACCAATTAACCATTCCTGAGTATGCTGACCATGAATTATACTGCTGGGAACAAATACATGTGTAGAGTCCTTTGAAAATGAGCTTTGATACAGAAAACAAAATATTGTGCAAAAAGAAAAGGTCTATCAGAGGATGATGAGGATGTGGATCAAACAGAAACAGAAGCAGCCTTAGCAGAGTTGCCAGCAAGCAAGGCTGGGCTCTTTCCAACACCATCCTCACTAGCATGCAAGGTCTTAGCGTGACACAAGCACCCAGGGAGTAAGAAAGGGAGGTTAGACCGGAAAGTTATCTAAATGCCTGAATGCAAGTCAATGCTTGGGTGAGATAAATTCATTCAAAGAAACTACGTATCATTTAGTAATTATTCACCTGCTATTTTATAGGATACCTAGAAATATTCTGGAAATTATAATTACAGGTCAGCCTGGGCTAGAGTAAGACCCTTCCTCAAATAAATAAATAAATAAATTCCCCATAGTTAAACTTTGTTGTTGTTTGATAGCATAAATCTATCATTTAAATAGACAGCACAGTGCTCATTCCTGATTGCTTGCTGGCACACGCTTATGATAGATGTGAGGAACTGAACTTGGACCATTTGCTTGTGGCTAGTGGGAGACAAGTGTAAGTGATGTGAAAGTGAACAGGATGAGGTGTCTCCTTCAGTGCCAGGCCAGCTGCCTTCACACAACCCAGCTGTTTACTAGTGTTATGAATTATGACATGGCCGCATAACCTCCTTTCTGCTGCTTCTTCCTTCTCTACCAGGTGATAGGCTATTTTTGTTAACAAACTGCTTCACTATTTCTGATTAGCTTTAGGAAAGTTCCACTTACTACATTTGTTTCAACATATATTTTATGTGATTTTTATGAACTTCTTTAAAGTAGTTGGATTACATAAACAGTTAGGCTTGTTCTTTCTTAATGCTAATAATATTTTTCATTTATATAACATAATAGGAAGGAAAAAACAATAATCATGAAATATTTCTTATTTACAAAAAAAACACAGATTATCCTTAAATATCAGTCTCTCTTAATGAAATTATTTTTTTTGTCTTCTCATTTCTACAATTAGGCAAGCTGAGTCACATAATTTTACAGGCACAGGGCTTGAGATGAGAAATACCTGTGCACTACATAGTTCTGTTTCTCTTTCTTCTATTACAGCCAGTTTGCACATCTGATTTTCACTTTCCTTATATAAAAATAGAAATTTCTGGGGATGGACAGCTGGAAATTGGGGGATATACTAACAGGCTACAAGTTCCAGAAAGAACTGGTGTTGTCTTGAGACACAAGGCAGTTGTGGCAGAAAACTCAACCACCTGGAGAACGTAGTCTTTTCTTTTAGCTGTAAACTCACTAGCTAAAGTTAGCCATTATATAAAAGAACCTACCTTACATAAACTACTGGTTTAATGTGACAGTCACATATAAGCTAATGCTCAACAAAATGTTTACATCTACAACCCAGTTGCACATATAGCTAGCAAAAACAGTAGAGTTTTCAATAAATAGCAAATGTTTGCTACAAACACAATTATAATGATCAGAAATACAAATGAGAGCAAAAGTTTTCACACATATAAAAAAAGAAATGCAGATGTTCATTAAAAAATGTGGGATTAGCCGGGCATGGTGGCGCACGCCTTTAATCCCAGCACTCGGGAGGCAGAGGTAGGAGGATCACCGAGAGTTCGAGGCCACCCTGAGACTACATAGTTAATTCCAGGTCAGCCTGGACCAGAGTGAGACCCTACCTGGAAAATCCAAAAAAAAAAAAAAAAAAATGTGGGATCAATGGAATCTATTCATCTGCGATGGAATTTACACCTTCCTATACATAAAACTGAACAACTCAATAAGAAAATCATATATATATATGACAATAACATAAAAAAGACCGACAATTTGGAGAGATGATTCTATACAAAATTGTCAGTGTATGAAAATGTTCAACACCACCAATCATGAGGACAATGCAAATCAAAACCTCAGTGAGATATTATTTCTATATGCTATCAGAGGGACATAAACAAGACACAGCTACAGTCTTTGTGGAAGTGTAAGAGCAAATATTATGGATAATAACTAAATTCTCATTAAATCTATGAAACAGACTTTAAAATCTATCATTCCTGACTAGATTTCTATCTATTGAAGGGAGCAAAAGTTAGAATGTTGAAGAGAAATCTTTGTGATCATTTATTATGGCAATGACTAAAATTTCTTGAATATGAAATTAAAGTGTCTATCAATGTATGATGTGTTTAAAGACAATATGATTTACATAAAATAATATTCCACCTAAAATTCTATAAGCATAGAGTACATTTTGTTATATAAAATAAGCCATGCCTAGAAATGATCTTTACCTTTGTAACATAAAATAGCAGTACCACATATGTGATGTTACAGAGGAATAAAAATAAAAATATAAAATTATTGTTCATAAATAACAAATATTTTAGTTGTAAAAACTGTGTTGTTCTGCTCATGGTGGTGCATGCCTTTAATCCCACCACTCGGGAGGCAAAGGTAGGAGGATCATTGTGAATTCGAGGCCACCTTGAGACTACATAGTGAATTCCTTCCAGGTCAGCCTGGACTAGAGTGAGACCCTACCTCAAAAAACCAAAAACAAACAAACAAAACCCAAAAAACAACTATGTTGTAAGGACAAATATGAATAGAGTTTATAATCCTGGGGCTAGGAAAATACCGTGCCCTAATTTATAACACTGAATCTTGAATTGGAAATTTTCTGTAATACATGGGTATTATAAGTTCATTTATGTAAATTATCTTGTGATAAGAAGAGGAAGAAACAATATAATTCATTAAAAAATGACATCCATGGGAAAAATGTTGTAAGCATAGATTTTAAGCAAAGTATTATTTTTTAAGTTTGAAAATATAAATTTGGAAAATTATTAATTATACTTTCTTCATTCATTGTTCTGAACAAAATATCTGATGCTGACAACTCTAGAGGTGAAAGATTGTGCTTGGTTTACAGTTTTAGGTGGTTGGGTCTATGGTGATTTAAATTAGGTGTTCCCCATAAACTCATGTGTTTTGAATGCTTGGTTCTCAGCTAATGGAATTTGGGAGGTTAAACTTTGCTGGAGGAAGTGTGTTTTGGGAGGTGGGCTTATGGGTGTTATAGCTAGCTCTCCCTTCCTAGAACACAGATTATTCTCCTGCTGCTGTTTCCCACCTTCTGTGGCAGAGGTGGTATCCAACCTCTACTAGTGTCATGCTTTCCCCTGCAATCATGGGCTTCCCCTCAAGAATGTAAGCTAAAATAAATCCTTCCTTCCCATCAGCTGCTTTTGGCCAGTTTATTTTTGCAAGCAACAAGAAGGTAACTGCTACAGAAAATAAAATAAATAAATAAAATAAAATAAAATAAAATAAAATAAAATAAAATAAAATAAAATAAAATAAAATAAAATGAAATAAAAAAATAATAAATAAAATAAATAAAATAAAAATAAAACAAAATAAATAAAATAAAATAAAAATAAAACAAAACAAAATAAAATAAAATAAAATGGTATCAGAGGAGCTGGTCCATTGATACTAGAAAACTGACCATGTTACTTTTGGCCATTAGGAACTGATTTTGGGGAGGAATATGGAAGGATTAATAATGAGCCAATTCTTCTGAGTTGGGATAGCAGAATGTTAAAACGTTTGACAGTAAAGTGACTAAATAATGAAGTTTTCCTATTCTTAAAAATTGGCTTTATTGCTCTGAATTAGCAAATTTGGTAGCCTACCTGATACTATGGGTATATAACAAGTGCAAATGAAGCTGTTATTTCAGAAACATCCAAACGAGAGCAGCTTGTAGGAAGAAAGGGTTTGTTTTGGCTTAAAGACTCAAGGGGAAGCTCCATCATGTCAGGGGAAAACCAATGGCATTAGCAAAGGGTGGGCATCTTGGCCAACATCAGGTGGACAGCAGCAACAGGGAAGAACGCCAAACACTGGCAAGGAGAAGCTGAGTAAAACACCCATAAGCCTGTCCCAAACAATACAGTGCCTCTAGGAGGATCCGATTCCCAAATTGCTACCATCCGAGGACCTAGCTTTCAGAACACATAAGTTTTTAGGATACAGCTGAATCAAACTGCCACAGTAGGAAAAAGAGTATATTTAGATTTGAAACATTTTTCTTTGTATGTTTTCTTTCTTTTTTTTTTTGAAATGTCCACTGGGAAGTGTGAGGAATTCATGTGTGGAGGCCCAATGGAGTCATGAGAATAAAGCCTTGGTTGCAGTAGAAACCTCAGGAGATACCAGAACTACTAGATGGCTGCTAAGGTGAGTTGAGGCCCTAGAGTTGTTCCCCAGGCTGCAAGCGGCCTATCTGGTGGGGTGGAACTTGAACTCCAGGGAATTCATCACTGGCTTCAGATGTCAGACTTGGAGCTACAGGATTTCATGTTTGCTCTGTACACATTGGATCTTGCATTTGTTCAATCTTTCTTTGTAATGCTATATTTTGCAGTGTGATTATTTCATTACATTATATATTTTGGTTTTATAGGCTAACAATTAAGAAATATTGGACTACGGTGATGTTTGAACAGTACTGAAATTGATAAAACATAGAGGGACCTTTAATGTTGGACTGAATTTATTAATTTATTGCATTTTACAATATGGATGCTTATCAGTTTATGGGTACCAGAGGCAGAATGCGCTGGTTTGAAATAAGTGTTCCCTGTAAACTCATGTGTTTTTAGTGCTTGGTTTCCAGCTAGTGCTAATTTTGGAGGTGGAACCTTGATGTATGAAATGTGTTTTGGGGGGTCAAGGTTATGAGTATTATAGCAAGCTCCCTCTTGGTAGCATTTATATCACTCTCCTGGGCTGCTAATTGCCACATGATGTGGCAGAGGTAATGCCCACCCTCTGCTCATGTCACAGTTTCCCCTGTAAGCCAAATTAAACAGTTTCCTTCAATCACCTGCCTTTGGTCAGCTGTTTTGTCTCAGCAATGAGAAGGTAACTATAACAGGATCATTGTTTCTTGGCTCATTAACATGTAAAAAGGCATCATTAGTTCAAGACCATGTGGTTAAGGGACTTTTAAAATAACAGTGGACAGAAAGCAAGGAGAGGAAGAGGAAGAAGCTAAGAATGGGTCCTAGTGTGCCAACGATGACCAACTTTCTCTAGCTTGTTCCCACCTCCATCATTCACAGTTCCCAGTAGGGCCATTATATTATGAATTCATCAAGAGATTAATCTATTCATAAGTTTCTCATAACATCCTCCAAAAGTTGCTGGAAACACAATGAAAGACACAGATGGGGGCTCATGTTTCACTAATAACCTTGTATTCCTCAACCAATCACTCAATGTGAGAAATAAGATTTACCACCACATGGATGAAGTGATGGCTTAGTGAATAAAATACTTGCTGTGCAAGCATGAATGTCTAATATTTAAATATTCTTTTTCTTTTTGAGGTAGGGTCTCTCTCTGGCCCAGGCTGACCTGGAATTCACTATGTAGTCTCAGGGTGGCCTTGAACTCACGGCGATCCTCTTATCTCTGCCTCCCAAGTGCTGGGATTAAAGGCATGCACCACCAGGCCCAGCCAAATGTCTAATATTTAAGTGGATCCAAGCATCCTCTTAAAACTGAAAGCAAATGTTATATTTGAAGACTATAGAAATATAAAGAAAACAGTTACTTTAAATGGCATCATTTATAGTGGTCCTCATATCCTGACACTTACATGAAATACACTGATAGGTGAGAGGGAATGCTTCCATTGCTATCCAGACTGAAAAGGTTGAAATGAAGAGGGAGAGAGAAGGAAATTGAGTTTAAACTTTAAATTTTAATATTTTTCAAAGAATGGACTTAGAGATTATTTGAAAGCTATACTGCATCTCAGAAATGAAATGTCATTTCCATCACTTCATCACCACAAAACATGTTATCTTAATGCTTCACATTTAAATATCAAATGAAGATTGATGCCTTAAATCCATGTCTATTGTTTTGTACATGGGTCAGTGTCACAAAGAGTGAAGTAAATCTAGAGTGAGTTTCAAGCCATGAAATTGTAACAAAGAAATAAAAATAAAATCACACAGACTCTTAAATCAGCCATTGTCGGGAATGTGACAGCTTACTCTTTATTCTCATGGCTATGGCTTTCAGATCCAGTCCCAGTTACACTCTAATGCCGGTTATAAGGTTTCAGTTAAGTAAGAATATTAATGATGCTGGGCACAGACACAAAACCAACAAGCCAATCAGCTGACCAGCCAGCCAACCAAAGAAGTATTGAGATTTGGTAATGCAATTTGAGCATTAACCAATTAGAAAGATCCCAGCCTAATTTTTATTACATTACTAATTTCATTATAATTTCTCTTTAATGAGAGTACATGTTTAAACCTCTGAATTTTTTAGTTGATTACATTCTTTATCTACTCAAATGGTAGGTAGATATAATTCTTCAGAATCCTTTTATTAGGATTGAGTGAAATCACTTATAGTTTCAATGGCAATAAAATATATAGTTTAGGAATATTTTCCAATTCTTGTCTTCACAAGAAATTCCAGAACATCTGTATATATGTGTATATACATATTACATTTATGGGTAAGTATGTATTTGTAGTCAAGATCAACAAGCTATAAAATTTTATGTAAATTTTGTACTTCTTTGATTTTATCATAGTTGTAAGACACTACTGGAACCAGAAAGAGAAGGAAATCAAGAAGAATGAATGAATAAATAATGAAGCAAAGAAAGAAGGAATAAAAAAGGAATAAAGAGAGGGAGGAAAGGAGTAAGGCAGACAGGGAGGAAGGGAGGGAAGGATGAAGGAAGTAAAGAAGGAAGGAAGGAAGGAAAGAAGGAAGTAAAGAAGGAAGGAAGGAAGGAAGGAAGGAAGGAAGGAAGGAAGGAAGGAAGGGAAGACGGAAGGAAAATGGAAGGAAGAAGGAAAAAAGGAAGGTAGGAGGGAAAGCATCCACTACATTTATAATAAATGGTAGGAATATTAATGCTTCACCAAAGATAACAAAATTCAGTAAATACCAAACCAATAGCAAATGTAGTTTATTTACATTTAACAATATAAATTCATTGGAAAGTAATTATTATGATTTTGACCCTTTTTCCACAATCTTCTCTACTCACATTTACTTTTCTTTTTATATGCACTTATTTATTTATTTAACTTTTAGCTCTGGCTGACCTGTTACTCACTACATTTCCTAGAATGGATCATAATTTAAGACAATCCTCCTGAGTACTGAGGTCATGGGATGATCGATCATACTAGGTTGTTATTTTCTATTAAATTAAGTTTAGTTCCATTATTTTCAAAACTGTTACCCTTATCTGGAGTTCCTCATTTCTATACAATGGTTAGATTTCTCACCCTAAGTTACTATGACTTTTTGTTTTCATTCTAAAGTTCTAGTACAATTTGGCTTTATCCCAAGGTTACACATTATGATTTTGCAAGGGATGAAACTGTAGTTTTAGAAGCAGTAAAACATGTTTATAATATGGTGTTTGCATGAAATCTCTTTTAAAATATGTTATTTGTTTATTAATTTGTGAGGAAGAGAGGAAGAGGCAGATAGAGAGAGAGAGAATGGGCACTCTAAGGACTCCAGCCACTGCAAATGAACTCCAGACACATTTGCCACCTTGTGCATCTGGCTTTATGTGGGTACTGGCTAGTATAACCTGGGTCCTTAGGCTTTGCATTCAAGCACTTTAACTGCAAAGCCATCTCTCCCACACAGAAGTTTTTGATAGAATCTCCCACATTTTCAAAGAATAAATTGCAAATTTTGTGAGGAAGATAGAAGAAATTTTCACTTACATGACCAGTGTCTGTGTTTTGACACATTCCAGTCTCCCCACACACCCCCTTGAGAATTATCCAACAAATAGTTTCTTGCCTGAAGGCAATTAGGATACCATTGGAGGATGGGGATATAGCTCAGCAACAGAATTAGGATACCATTGGAGGGTTGAGGATATAGCTCAGCAACAGAATTAGGATACCATTGGAGGGTGGGGATATAGCTCAGTAAAAGAATTAGGATACCATTGGAGGGTGGGGATATAGCTCAGTAACAGAATTAGGATACCATTGGAGGGTGGGGATATAGCTCAGCAACAGAATTAGGATACCATTGGAGGGTGGGGATATAGCTCAGCAACAGAATTAGGATACCATTGGAGGGTGGGGATATAGCTCAGCAACAGAATTAGGATACCATTGGATGGTGGGGATATATCCTCTCCCAAAATCTTCTTCACAGTCTCCATCTACCACAGGGACACACAGACCTAGGAAAGCCACCAATATACCTATTTGTGAAACATACTTCCTGTCCATGACAAATTATGTAAGTAAGCTGTTTGTTCATTATAAAGGAAAGCATCAGTTTCTGTGATTAATAAAAAAAAAAGGAGATTGGCAGAGCAATAATAAGCCTCACTGTCTAATCTCATGATCAAGTATATACCACCAGTATTCTCCTTTCTTTCTCTAAGTCTCTCGTCAAGCCAAGGCAACAATGGTCAGTGGCCAGACCTACACAAACCATCAAGTTCAAATAAAGGGAAATACTGGCAAGTGTCCTGGATTTAGAAAACTCTGCTTGCAAAGCAGCCTACTTTCCTACAATTATAGTTATCTCAGGAGTGATGATCCTACAAGGTCAGAGCATGCATTATGTCATGTCTTATGGGGACCAGCTTATAAAACATCCCTTCCTCTGCAGTAAACAATGCAGAGAAAATAATGGTAACTTGTCCACTGGGACACCTTAAGGCATGCAGTATTCTGCACAGGCTCTCAGCAGTGGAACCACTTCTTGTTAATTAGTTTACAGTGCTGCTCCCAGACTAGTAAGTCTCAGTAAACCTCAGGTCACTTATGACACCTGTGAGTTTTTTCTTGGTTGTCTCAGCAACAACCGCATTGTCCTATAGCAGTTAATATGTTGTTATAGGAGAACACCCCTCCACCACTCAGATGTGGGCATGATACTTGATGTTAAAGTAGCCAACTGATAAAAATTAAAAAAATAAATAAAATTAAAAGTCCTCAAGCCCTCACTTAGGTCATTGATCTAAACACAGTAATATCATATTTGCAAGGGAGCAGAACTGTTTTCAAGTATAATAAGTTTTACTATCTAGTTTTATTGTTTTGTTGGTTTGGGTATGTTTTATTTTAACATAGATTAATACTGAAAGGGAAGAATTGCACCAAATAACAGTCCACAGACATTTTTGATTGTCATGGTTGCACCTTATATGGAGAGGAAAACGTGCTACTAAGCCTCATTAATGCTTCAAAAAAGAGCAATCCATACAAATAAGGAGAGATTATTCAGTGTACAATGTTAAAAATGCATTTTTAAAAGATTTTATTTATTTAGTTATTTATGAGAGAGAGAGAAAGAATGGGTACATCAGGGCCTCCAACTATTGCAAACGAACTCCAGATGCATGCAACACCTTGTGCATCTGGCTTATGTGGGTCCTGAGCAATCAAACCTGGGTCATTTGGCTTTGCAGGCAAGTGGCTTAACTGCTATGCCTTTTGTCCAGTCCAATAATGCATTTTTGAAATAGAAGATTTCTTTGTATATTCTAGAGAAAGCCCTATATAATATTTATGTTTTACAAATGCATTATTATTCATTGTGCCTGTCTTTTTTACTTTCTTAATGAATTTTTTGATAGCTTTTAGTGGAAGTTTACATTTAGATATTTCCATGGTGTTTTAGTTACCACATACTTCAGTCACCAATCCCAGTCCTAAGTAAAATCCATGAAATGGATGTTTAAAGTGGTTCATCACATAAGATTATTCACTGATAGTTAAAAATGGAAATAGCAGAAATGTCCCATTAATGAATGGAGTAGCATTCATTAATGAAAGAAAGGTAATGCTGAAAAAGTATCAATGATGACAAGACTGACAACTGTGAGTAAAGGTATTATCTAAAGCTCATAACCAAAACAATCTTTACGTGACGAGGTGGTTAAAGAACCTCTTTGTTTTGCCCTTGGAAGATTGATCAGTGTGCTTTCATGGTGCTGTGCTCTTACAACAGTCCCTTCTGTCACATATTTTCCTAGCTTAGAGTTCCTGTTGAACACCTGCTTCTCATAACATGTAGGTGTTACGAAGGTTGTAATCCAGTGTTTAAGTTGGCTTACCTTCCGCTTCAGTGCTGCACCTGCCCCCTGGTTCTGAGCATTCAGAGGTCCAAGCTTCCTGGAGAAACAGTCAAGGAAGACACACCAAGTGAACGAAACCCTTACTTCTCAACTCTTAAATTAAAACCAAACAAGTAAACCAACACATTCACAATTAGCCATAATTATATTTGTGAGTGTTTGGTAAATGAAGTAGCTGTCTTCTACTACATAGTGTATAGGACTCATGTTTCTTCAAGTCTTAACCTAAATTAAAAATATTCCATTAGAGTAGTGACTGAGTCAATATCATTCAGTAATCTGCTTTTCTCATGTTACCTTGGAAAGCAAACAAATAAATTTAAGGAAATAGTTCTGGTAAGACTGGATGCTGTTAGAGAGTGACACTAACTTTAAGAATAATCAAAACACATCTCTAAGCATTGTCATTTATGAATTTATTCATGTTAATATAATGTAAGCATAACTTTTACACATTTCAGAAATATCTGTGTATCTTTTGAAAAAAAAATTTCTTTATTTGCAAGGAGAGAAGAAACAGGGACAGGTGAAGATAATAATGTCCCTATAAGTTAGCAAAGTCAATGACTAATTGGTACATGGAGATTGATATTTCACTCTTTTGCCAGAATACAATATAATAATTAGTAATCAAAACTGTTTCTATCTGGAACACTGAATACTAGAGCAGACTCTCAAAACAGCCTGCAGATGCTGTGTGGTTTAATCCTCACAACACATTAAAAGAAGGGACTTGACTATTCTTTAATTTTAAATGAAAAAAATAGCAATGGAATCACAATGCATACTCATTTTGCATATGAAATATTATATATAATCAAAACAATACAGGGGCTGGAGAAATGGCTGAGTGGTTCATGGCACTTGCTTACAAAGCCTGATGACGAGGTTTGATTCCACAGTACACATGTAAAGACAGATGCACAAAGTGATATGTATTTTTGGAGTTCTTTGCACTAACATGATGCCTTGGAATGCCCATGTACCCATTACCTCTCTCTCTCTCTCTCTCTCTGTTTCTCAAGTAAAATAATAAATATTAAATACATATCAAAGTGAAGGATCAAAGTAGTTTTTAACAATCAAATGAGAAATCTAAGCCTTAAGTATATGTGGCTGCAGCTCCCAGATAAGCATCTGCTTGAAGATTATAGATCATTGTTCCTGATAAAATGTTTCTGTTTCTTCATATATGGACTAGTTTGTATTCATTTCTTTAGTAAGTATATATATCAGATCCAAGCATATTTGTATCTATTCATTTTAGTGATGTGAATGATATATGTTGAATTCTTAGAAAATACATCAAAATGATGAGAATTTTGAAGTTGCATTAGCCAAGTCCACATGTCAACTTTCATTTGGATATTCACTGTCTACATGAGGCTTTGATGATCCTTCCTCATCATGAGATGTTTGCAAAAGGTGAAAATCAGTATCATCTCCAGTGGGTGCTTTTTGTAGGAAATTTTTCTTCATGAGAGAAATTATAGGTAAGCAATACTTGGCAGCTATCTTTTAATGTGATTTCTGTCAAGCAATAAATAGTGGTCATTTTCAGCAAGATAGTAGTATCTCACTTAATAGTTCTGCATATTTCAGATCTTAATGAAATTCCCTACAGCAAACCATGTGTACAATTACATGATCTATAACTTAGCTAACATATGTGAGAAACACCAGTGTGCTTACACAAATTTATTATTTTCAGCTGAGCTCATTGGCTTAAAAGAGAAGATAAAAATGTTTTGGATGTATTATTAATATTTGCTATTGAAACTTGTGGTTTTATTTAAAATAATGTTGAAAATAGGATTTCAAACCTATACATAATCTTGAATTTTAATGCTATGCATAAGAAAGGATTACCTAAATAAAATACATAATAAGTTTAGGGACTATTTTGCATTGGGAATATAAAACTGATTATATCTCATTTTTTACTTAAAATATTTTATGAAAGTTTAATTATGCTAGATAAATACACCAGCTCATTTACCTTAAATGTGTAACTAATGAGGCAAGTTCATATAGTTAATTGTATTAAATGTCAAAGAGCTTTGCTCAGCTCCATAGAAGCAGTCTACACTCCACATATGAAAAAAAATCAGAAAATGAAAGATATTGAAACAGTTTGTAAAACATCTCCATCAAGGTAAACATTATTTGCATCAGAAGATAATATCATTTGAATAATGTGCAACATGTACATTTTTAATTTTTTTAAATTGTATTTATTTATTTGAGAGAGTGAAAGAAGGAAAGAGGCAGAGAGAGAGAGAGAGAGAGAGAGAACAGGCACTCCAGGGTCTCTAGCCACTTAATCAAACTCCAGACACATGCGCCACCCTGTTCATCTGGCTTACGTCAGTCCTGGAGAATCAAACCGAGGTCCTTTGGCTTTGCAAGCAAATGCCTTAACTGTTAAGCCATCTCTCCAGGCCCAACATGCACATTTTTAATGTATTCTTTATTTGTTATGTATACAGTATATATACAGCCATGATGATGCCATGCTTAGCCTTCTCTCTGTCCTCCCCCTTGGGTAATGTGGGTCTTTCCTTATGGGGGTAGCCATCAGTTATGTGGGAGAGGCAATGACTCTGTGTATAATGACCCAACTAATGTCTCTAACAATTTTTCCACCCCCTCTTCCATGAGTTGCCCTGAGCCAAGTTGGGTTTATTTTAGGTCTATTTCAGTGATGAGGTTTTGTGAGTCTCTGTGTCTCTGGATATCTGATTTGGTAGGGGTTGAGAGTTCTTTGTGTCTATCTCCTTTGCCCTTGTGCTGGTACTAGGTTCACCGATAAAGCAGCACTCTTGCTCATTTCCCCTATAACTCAATGGCTTCATCTGGTGCCCTGTTGAGGTGCGATGGGCTGATTCTCTCCTCATGATATGCATCCATCTGAAAGAGAGAAGCAGATTCTCTAACGGAGTGTGAGGTCAGTGCAAGATACATGGATAACCATTATTATTTTACAGAGAATTTACTAGGTGTAGGTCCTCTTGTAGCCCACTATTGGCGGGAGCTTGATATTGGAAAGTGGGCTACTTTTTGGATATGGTTCTGACTTGTTTCTCGTTTCCAGTATGGGTTCCATTCCACTGAGCAGATCTGTTAGCCTAATCTAGAGCAGTTGGTAACATACCATGTTTGTGTGCCACTATTGCACTTGTGTGAGCATCATGTCAGGTCATTTGCTGCTGAGCAGCTTAGACCACAAGTTACTTAGACAGATGTTGGTTGTTTTCCCCTAGTAACTTATTTAGCATCTTCTAACTGTCTGGGGACTGACTCTTCCAGATTCCAGCTAGTTCTCTACATGTTGTGTCTGAACAGTATATGGTGTCTTTAGCAGTAGGGTCTTACCAATAACCTTTGGTGAGTCATCAAGTACTCTGACAGAAATCTGCCTTCTTTTGGGAAACCTTGTAGGTCTCACTGATCAACAGCTCCTTGTGGATGTTAACCACATGCTGGTATTGGGAGTTACAGGTCAGTGCCAAGGGAACAGAAGGAAAAAAAAGTATAGGTAATATGAAAGAGAAGAGAGAGAAGAGGAGTGATACAGAGAGAAACAGGAGAAGATTGAAGTTAGTCTTCATTTTTAGCAAAGATAGAAACGAGAATTTTTACATTTTTCTGGGTCATAATAATCTACTTTCATTCTCAGTATGGATATTGAGCCTCTTGTTACATGTAACAGGAAGTAAGAACAGATAGTTCTATGTGTCCTTCATGTCTTTCTTGATTCATGCTAGCCAGTGTAGTATCTCCTGGCAACATTGTGAACATGGCATATTTCTACTTGATTGTACATATGGCTTACCTTCTTGGCATTTGTATTTCTCCTCAGAGTTCACAGAGATTAAGATATAAAATCATATATATTTGATTTTCTGAGCTGACTCCAAAATTTCAGGATTTTCTGTGCTGACTCCAAAATGTCATAGTCAGAGACTGAACAGTATTTCCATGTGTGGGTCTTCTTATGTCTCTCAAATGGTAGATGGACTCTGCATTTTATGTTCCATAATCACTGTATTCACCGGCTGACTTCCTTCTGATTTTGGAATAAGGAAGAAAACTTTTGGAATCTATTTGATTGTCCTCAAAGTCACAGAATCTTCAACCAAGATATACCCTTTGACTTCCCATATTTTCTCCTCCGTGCATCCCACAGTTGTTTGTATAAGATTGACTGGTCTTATACAGCCAATTCTACCTGACTTCCATAAAAACACATATGGCTATAGACATTTTAAGACTCTGAACTTTCTCACCAATTACTTTTTCCAATGCTACAGAAGCCACATCACTCATAAAAGTTTTGACATTTACTCATTTGTACAAAGCTTATGTAGGGTCAATCTGGTTAAAAACCATTCTTTTGAAACTGGATAAAATTATAGAAAAAGGAGCGGTAAAAGGTTAAGATTATGATATAAGTTAATAAAGTGAAGATATTTTTGCATATTCTGAATTTAGTATGATAAAAATGAATCAAGTATACAAACATCAATTTTAGGGACTAATTCTCTACACCATCAGGGAAAATTGTGACTGTTTTAAAATTAAAGCATTTTTCTGAGTTTGAGGGCATGTGTGGGAGTATTCATGTCTTTGAGGTAGAGATTGACAGATTATGTCATGATATGTTTGCAAAATTATCCTATATGTAATATTGCTGTAGATGTATAATGTCATATGTATATATACATACATATATATTTATATATGTTAAATTTTAACAAAAACTATAAAGAATTCAAAAGCTGGGCTTTTCAATGTACTCCTGTGTAATGGCATATACCCATTACAATAGTATTACAATAGTACTTGAGGGGACTGTAGCAAGAGGAGGCAGTTTGGAGTCAGCCTGAGCCATACCAGGTGATCTCATTACACACACACAAACACACACACACACACACACACACACATTTCAATACATAAAATTTTAAATATTGTACTAGAATTAGAAATATTTTTAATGAAATATATGGAATTTTATTGTAAAGGACTTGTTCCCATCTAAGGGTCATGAACAGATAAATTATAAGTAAAGGTGCATATATTTAATCACCCATAAAATGAATATAGTATTTGTGGTTAAGTGTATGCAACTGGAAATCATTAAAACAGATTAAGCCAGAAAGATAAATATTACAAGTTTCCTTTCATATTTGTAACCTATATTATATAGATAATATGAAAGTTAGAATAGATTTTATTTGGAAAAATGAAATGGACTAATTGAGGACTATAATAAGGAAGGTGAACATGTTCAGAGTAAATGGTATACTTGAATGAAAATGTCTATAAACCCCATTAATTTATTTTTTAAAATATTTTATTTTATTTGTTTATTTGTTTATTAATTAATTTGAGACAGAGAGAGGGAGAGACAAAGAGTGAGAATGGGTGCACCAGGGCCTGTATCCACTGCAAACTAACTCCAGATGCATGTGCCACCATGTGTATTTGATGTATGTGGGACCTGGAGAATCAAACCAGGGTCCTTAGGCTTCACAGGCATCTATTAAGCTGTCTCTCCAGCCCCCCATTAATTTCTATAATGATTATAGATTACAAATGTTACCTAATACCTGAGAAAGGAAATTCAGAGCTAGATTTGATAGCCTTAATCATTGTATTCTTCTGTGTTTGAGAGATAATAATTTCAAAAAATAATCTCATTTCTTTAACTGAAGTCCAATTCACTTCCATTGCCAATAAGGGTCAATCATATCTTCCATGTGCTATCAGTGCAATATTTCTTATATTTCTTTTGTGTTTAATAATCTTTCATAGAGCAATCCTTTTGTGATTATAGAGAATCCAAATTAGAATATATATATATATATATATATATATATATATATATGCATATGCATATACATTCATATATGTCAAATAAATTTGTTAATATATGGATAATTTTATTGAGTGAATTGTGCATGATATAATACATATATTCATATTATTGTATAAAACAGATATTTATATATCGCATTACATAATTAGAGAGAATATCACTGAAATGGGAGTTAAACTCCTATGTGGTTCATGGTCTTGTATCCAATTTAAGAGGCCAGAAAAACTTCCTTTTTGATAGACTAAGCATTATAACATTGTCTCATCACATTTTCTGAGAACAAAATATATTCTCATATCAATTACTGGTTCACCTATGGTATTTATTCTTTATTATGGTGTATTAAATTGACTTTGTTAAGAGGGGAATGAATTCTGTTATATATGAGGTTTCTAAGTTCATTTAGTAACTGTGATTATTCAACATTATTATAAGTCAGCTGCTACATGCCCTTTTAATTTACACCTTGACAAGAGATGACTTACCTTAAATATCATTCAATGCATAGAATGGGTAGATGAAACAGTAATTTACATGTTTAGGAAAATGTAGCTTATGCAGTTGATTTGGAAGACAAATGTTGATGAATGTCTCATCCAGGTTAGATAATATTAGATAGCATAATTTTCCTCAGTGATGTCTAATATAAGATTACATGTATAAATTATACAGTGAACAATATTAGAAATAGGAAAATTTGATTTTTCAATCCTGATCATGTTCAAATGGGGGTTATGGGTTTAATGAACTTTTGTAAGCTCAGAAGAGAATGACACATACATGTTTACTGCTTCGTTAAATGTAAGTCACATTTTTTTTTTTTTTTGCATCCAAGAAAACCAAAGGAAACATGTCATTTACCATTCACTTACTGTTAAAGTTGATATATATACTACCAAATTTACCAATATCTGTTACACGTTTCTCTGTGTATCTTGTAACATGTTCGTACATCACATATTTTAGTTGAGGAGATTGCTCACTGGATAAATTGCTTTCTTTTTAAACCCGACTGTCTGAGTTCTCCCCTTTGACACCACACAGAAAGTCAGAAGCCATGGAGCACTCTCCAAGCCCAGAACTCTTGTTTTTTTTTTTTTTTTTTTTTTTTTTTTTACAGTTAATACTATATTGGTTTTATTCCATTACCACAAGGTTAATCTCATTGCCAGAAATAAATGAATATAATTCTTATGAGCAAAATAAAGGAGATAATATAATTATCTTCATAGATATAGAAAATGTAAAATTTAATTGTCATTCAAATAAACAGTCTACCCACTAGGGAAAGTAGAAAATTTCCTCTACCTAGTAAGGAACACATAAACTAAATCTATAGATATAATTATCCTTATGATAAAGGCATAATATCTTCTTCTTAAGCTGAGAACAAAGCAAAGATGTCTGCTCTCATTCCTCACAATTAAAATGTTATTGTACATCTTTGCCAATGCTCAATGGCTACAGAAATCAATGAAAATATGTACATTGAAAACAGTACACATAATAATTCGACTTACCAAGATAAATGAAAACATGAATTGTAAAAATTGGGAGGCAAATATTTATAAATTATACTCATATCATTCAGACTGGAAATGATTCTGGAATTTATGAATAGTTATGATATATCCCCTTGCAATGGAATATTGCATGGTACTTAAAAGGAGTAAGTTTCTAGTCTTGCATGGATAAATCTTTTTTTTAAGTATATATTTTTTATTTATATTATTCTGATTTTACATTCATAGTATTGGTTCCATTGTCCTCCTTCCTGTCCTCCCACTTTCAAAGGGACCCTCATCAATGGGGAATGTGGGTCATGCATTGTGATTTTACTCAAGAGTTCTGGTGGATAGGCCCCAGTCTCTGTGTATAATGCCCCAACTTGTGACTCTAACAATCTTTCCGCCCCTCTTCCACGAGTTTCCCTGAGCCACATTGGGGTCATTTTAGTTCTGCTTCCTTGATGAGGTTTTGGGAGCCTCTGTGTCTCTGGATATCTGGCTTAGTTGGTGTTGTGATCACCTTTAATGCTGTATTCTTGCCCTTCCCCTGCATTGTTCTATGGTTTCAGCTGGTGAGGTGTGGTTAGCTGATTCTCCATTCAGGTTCGTTGTCCACCTGGAAAAAGATAAGCAAATTCTCCAACAGAGAGAGAAGTTAGTACTAGATAGAAGGGATAACCATATATTTTGGAGGGAATTTTATATGTGTTGGCTCTCTTCTAGCCCACATTTGGTGGCCTCTAGATCTTGGAGACTGAGCTCATTTTTTGTACATGGCTTTGACTTATTTCCCAGTTCCAGCAATGAGTTCCATTCCACTGAGTGGATTTATTAGCCAAATCAAGAGCAGTTGGTTACCCACCATGGCTGTTTGCCACTACTGCACTTGTATGAGCATTACATCAGATTGTTTCCTGCTGGGTATCTTGGACTGCAAGTTGTTTGGACCAACTCTTATAACAAGATGGGAAGCAAAACAGGAAAATTTCCTGGAAGCTCAAGATGAGGCAACTGAAAGAACCAGAGCAGAGCATGATTGTCAAGGAAGGACGTGGCAGTTGTCCTCTGTGGCATGCATGTGTCCACATTAATACACCATATTAATACCAAAACATATACACATGCATACACACAAATAAATAATTTTTAAAAATCACTATTTTAATGGTTAATGGTACAGGTAACTTAACATTAAAACCATGTTACACTAAATGAATTTGCAAATACCCTGGACTTCAGACTTTTCAACTGTCCTACATACAAAATAGTACAGATGTTAAAAAGTTTGGATTAGTTAACATATACAAGTATTTAGAACAAATAATAATTTGCATTGAGGTGCTACTAGAAAATAAAATAAAATATCTATATGTTATGAAAACATTGAGACATTTTTTTTTTTTCATATCAAAGCTGATTGAATGAAAATGGTACTTGAGTAGTTTCATTAGCTTCAAATTGACAAATACTGCTGAAGTCCTTGATAACTGTCTGTAGCAAGAACAGATATTTTATTACAAACTTAATTACTAATTTGAACTTTCAAATCGCACAGTTATATCCCAATATGGGTAAGCTACAGAATGGTGACAAAGATTTCAACAGGTGACAGTAAAGTTCAAGGAGTTCAAACAAGTGTTATTGGAGGCTACAACCAAGAGTTGATAGAGATTATAAAGAGAGAAATACAAAGAAGTAATTTTTGCTAGAGAGCTGATGGAGACTCTGCCATAGAGCCAAGCTTCAAGGCCATGGGTTTGAGTCAAGCCCCAGGGTTGAGCTGCAGAAGTGAAGGTGCGTGTAGGATTACTGAAGCCACTGAGGGAATGTACAAGGCCTGGCGCAGATGGACAAGGCAGATGGAAAGACAGTGATTCAAACAGGCCACATCAGTATTGGAGAACCAGCACTGATGAAGCCCTGGAACGGTCTGTCTGTCTCCTGAAGCATATACTGGGTTAGGCTGGGGTCATCACCACCCAGTGTTACGTCACTGTGGGGTCCAGGTGAGGGTGTTTCTGGCACAGTTATAATGCACACACACATGTGTGTATATATGATATCAATCTACTTTGATGATTTTATAGGGTGGTATACTTTATACTTTAATGAATAAGTTATTTTTCATTTCACTCTGTGCCTCATAGTAGATGCTAGACAGATGGTGGTTGTTGTGTGTGCAAGGTGTGGAGTCATTCTGGCTCTGAATTTGTACTCAATGGGAATACAGTGCTGTCTGTGGGATGGTGAGATGGTTAAGTCTGTAAAATGCTTATTGTACAAGCATGAGGACTGGTGTTAAAATCCCCAGCACTCACTTAAAATTCAGGTGGGCATGTATAATCTCCTATAATCAGTGCTGGGGGGTCTAGTGTAGCTAACCACCTTGTCCAATAAACCCTGCCTCAGTAAAATAAAAAGGAACATAATAAGAAATACATGTCACCCAGTGTCATCCTTTGGTCTCCTCAAGGCATACACACACATGCACAAGTATATACATGGGCACACAATGCTGCTTATGTAATAAGAGTTTCTAGGGCAAAACACAACCTGAATAACCATCTTTATACAAAATTCACTAATTTATTTAATTCTACCTGGTATTCTTTAGTATTATAGACTCAAACAACATTAATTCATGCTCACTCTAAAATTTTATAAGTCTTGACTTCATTTTCTAGATGAACTTAACAAAAAATTATTTTTACACAGAAAAAATTCCTTATCATGATTATGCTAATATATACCTCAGAGTAGATTCAAATGAATTTTTCAGTGTATATTAATTTTGTAATTTATTGATTTTATTATATTTTCTTACACATATAGATTATTTTGATCATATTATCACACCTACTAAATACACTGATGCCTCCTTTTTCTTCCTTCTGGGTCCCTTCAAACCTCAATATTCTCCCTTCTACTTTCCAAAACATGGAAATTTTAACTGCAGTATATAAACTTACAAGTTACGTTAATAGTAATAGAATGGTGATCTGTTAATGTGTAACCCTAAAGTAGTAATAAATCCAAATTATAAACAGTGAAAGGTTCATATAAAAATAATTAAATTAGAGCCCAATGATTAAATATTTACAAAGTATAAAAGAAAGAGACAAGTTAGCTATTCCTAGTGTCAACATTTTTTGACTGTAAGAAAATACAGGTCATTGAAATGATTTATTAGGACAAGAATATAGGGCAGATTTTAGAGACTAATAATGAAGTTGTAAAATCTCTATATTTACAGTAGAAGCCTTTCATCTTCCATAAAAACTGGGTTTAATTATAATAGTGGTTAAATATTTCTTCTTTTTCATTTGTTAAATTAGATTTGTTATTGCATCTTAGAATGGCAAGCTTTTCAAATAGTGGTCCCTGCCTCCATATCATAAGCCTTGCACTGTGTCAGACATGGTTCTACAATACTCATTTATTATTGATGCACTAATTGAAAGTTATATCCATATCTCTCCTATTTTTTAATCAAGATTTGTTTCCTTTTGACTTTGATTATTGTATTTGATACCCCATATGAAATGGGATAATAATTTCATCTTTACACATGTCACAATTAGGATTATGGAAGTTTGTGTAAATTGTCGCACCTCATTCACTGAAGTTACTGAATCCAGATGAGAAACCTCCATTGTCCTCAGCCACAGTCCTCTCCTGTGCTTCTACTTCCACCCTCCCTGCTTCCCTCCATCACCCCAGATAGATCCCAATTTTCTCCTTTATTTTTCATATATTCTACTACAATCTCCTTTTTTCCCCTTCTACCTTAAGATCTAATCAGACCTTCTTATCCCCTAGCTTACTTGCCTACCCAAAGGATGGCATACTTGGGGCAAGTGTTAGTCTTTTCTAAAGAACCTTTATTTAATTTCCATAGTGGCTACACACTGGTTCACATTCCCATTAACCATTAATAAGGGTTCCTCACACACATCATCCTCACCAGCATTTGTGGTCATTTATTTCTTGGTGATAGCCTTTCTGCTTAGGATAAGATGCAACCTCAAAACTATTTTACTTGGCATTTCCCTGATGATTGAGTACTCATAACATCTTTTCAAGTATTTACTGAGCATTTCTTTAACTTCTTTGGGGGTCTGTTTATTCAGGTAACTCACACACCTTAATTAGATGGGTCTTTTTGTTTTTTTAATATTTGGAGTTATTCGTCCTAGGTATAAATCCCCAATCTGATATGTAGTTGGTAAATTTCTTTCCCCACTCTAGTAGTTATCTCTTAACTTGGGTGATTTTTTTTTTCTTTGCAGAAGTTTTCATTTCATGGAATTTCACTTCTTCTGATTACTTCCTGCACTACTGGAGTCATCTAGAAAATTCTTGCTATGCCTATAGCTTAAAATATTTTATATATGTTTCCTTCTAGTTGTTTCAAAGCTTCAGATTGTATGGTAAAGTCTTTGACCTCCTTTGAATTACCTTTGAATTAATATTTTTGTAACATAAATGATATGGATATAATTTTATTCTTCCACAAGTGGAATTTCAGTTTTCCCACTATCAGTTGTCTTAGACACTGTCTTTACTCCAAGGTGTTTTTAACACCTTTACAAAGAAGCATTAGGAGGTTATAGAATGTTGAATTATTTTGGGTCCTGTATTGTAATGGTTGATATGTCAGTTTTTGTACCAGAACTCTATTCTTTAAGTTACTTAGTTTTGTAAAAATTTAATTTGACAGCAGGCGTTTTGAAATGTCTCAAGCATTGGTTGTTCTGAGAAGCATTGTCATGACTATTCTAATGTCCTTTGTATTGTTGTTGTTTTTCAACTGTTTACTTACATATGAATTTGTGTTGTTGTTTTTTTTTCAAATTCTCTGAAGGATAGCATTGGAATTTTGAAGAGAAGTGCACTGAATCTATAGATTGCTCTTTGCAACATGGCCATTTTCCCATGAGTAGGAGATATCTTTATATTTTCTATTGTCTTCTTCAGTTTCTTAGTGTTTTCCTTGTGGAAGCCTTCCACCTCATTGGTTACGTTTATGCTTCGTTGTTTTATTTTGTGAAGAATCATGAATGTGTGTTGCAATTAGTTTCTTGTTCATTTTATTTTATTTATTTTTTATTTTTTGGAGAGAGACACAGAGAGAGACAGAGAGAGAGAGACAGAGATGGGCCCACCAGCAGTGTCTCAGCTGCTGAGAATGAAATCCAGATGTGTGTGCCCCTTGTGGTCAAGTGTGGCGTTGCGCCCTTGCGTCACTTTGCATCTGGCTAAACGTGGGACCTGGAGACTGGAACTGCTGGAGATTGGAACCAGTGTTCTTAGGTTTCAGAGGCAGGCGCCTTAACCCCTAAGCCATCTCTCCAGCCCTAATTTCTTGTTCATGTGGTAAGCGCCTGACTAAAACAAGCTGATTTTTTTTTTCTTTTGGATTATATTAATTAATGGAAAGTCCATGATAGCAGTAGAAAGCATGGCATGAGCAGCGGCTGGACATCACATTACTTCTGACACAGCAGGGGGGGACCCAGCAGCAGGCGTGTGAGGCTCACGTTATCAAAGGAGAGCTGGCTATGAAACCCCTAAACCCACCCCCAACAACACATCTCCTCTAGCGAAACTTTACCTTTCAAATTGCCATAAGCTGGAAACAGAGCATTTAAAACACATTACGGTTACGGGGGACATCTGATTCAAACCATCACATTCAATCCCAGACCCCCATAAACTGATGACCATCCATGATATACAAAGTAATGCATTCAGTCTTACAGTCCTCAATTTTTTTTTTTTTTTAATTAATGCCACTACTATTCAAACTTTCCCAAAGTCATAGGTCTCTTAACAGTTAGCATGCAAAACTAAAAACACAAAATGACAAAGAGCAAATATTCACTCTGCAAAAGGTGGCATTGCAAGAAATGATTGAAAAATGCAAAAAACACACAGAGCAAACATTAAATCATGTAGCTCCAAGTCTGAGATCTGTAATCAGTAACAAATGCTCTGGGTTTCAATTCTGCCTCTCCAGCTGGGTTGCACCCAGCTCTGACCAAAACTCCACCCCAAACAAGGAGCTCTCCTTGGCAGCCACCCCACAATCCTTGTATCTTCCATAAGTCCCAGGTTCTCTCTGTAACCAATGGCTCATCCTCATGGCCCTATCAGGTCTCCACACAGGCATTCCAACAACTTGACTTCATACTTCCGAGTGGCTATTTCCACAAAACAATCCATGCTGCAAAACCAATGATCCTCTCTTGCCTGCATTTGTTGTACTTTTATAGGACCAGGTGGGCTAACAAGTTTGTTAATCTACTGGGGAATAAAGCTGGCTCTAAAGAAGAGGATAATCCTTCAGTATTCAGGCCCATTACTTTCACAAGATTCAGTATTCTTTGTGCAATTCCAACGTGGAATGGCTGGCCCTGTTTCAATGGTTGCAATGTCTCAAACAATTGCAGCCAAACAGGAGCTGTGTCCAGACTGCAACTTTCATTTTTTTTTTTTTTTCTGTGCTGTATGCATCTGCTTACACTAGTCCATTTTTTTAAAAACTTGACACAGCTCAAGTTCTTCTGACATTGGCAGAAAGCTGGGAGCCTCTCACAGTAACTACTTCTATCCCAGTCAAGACAAAACTCTTTCTTACTCTCATAAGCCAAGCCTGCATAGTCAGCCCACAATTTTCTTTGCAGTTAGATTTTTCTACTCTTACTAGCGTTGTCTGTCAAGCTCTACTAAGAGCACCACAAAGCATCCCTTAGTCCACCATTCCAAACTCGTACATTTTACTCCTGTAAATCAGTTCCAAAAGGCAGAAAGTCACACATTCAGGTTTCTAGTAGCAATGACCCCACTCCATCTGCATCATTTATTTTTTTAAATCGTTTTAGTACTGGGGAAAAGCACCTGAAAAAAACAGGTGATTAGAGGAAAGCTTTGTATTTTATCTTGCCTTCTTGAGGGGAAGCTTCATGAGATCAAGGGAAAGCCTTTCATGAGCAGGGTCTGAATACCACTTCTGCCACAGTAGGTAGAAAACAGCAACAAGAAAGAGAGAGACAAACTCTATCAAGGGGGAGCTGACTACAGCACCCCCAAATCCACCCCCAGCAACACACTTCCTTAAGCAAAGCTCCACTTCCTAAATTGCCATCAGCTGGGAACAAGAAATCAAAACACATGGGTTTAGGTGGGGACACATAATTCAAACCACCGCAGTGTGTAAGTCTGATTTCTTTATGTGTATATAGAGCTACTGAGTTCTGCATGTTGATTTTGTAGTCCACTGCATTTCTGCAAGCGTTTGTCATGTCTTTTTGTTTTCTTGTGTAGTCTTTTCAGTCTGTTAAATATATGTGGTCGTCAACAAGAATGCTTTCAAGTCTTCATATTTGTATTCCTTTTATTTGTTTTTCTTGATCCTATATTTAATAAAAGTGAAATGAGTGGGCACCCTTTCTCATTACAGATTTTTGAGAAAATGCTGTCATTTTTTTCCTATTTAGTATAAAGTTCTATAGTGATTTGTATGTAATATACATATATATATATATATATATATGTATATATATATATATATGTATATATATATGTATGTATTATATATATGTAATATATATATATACATATATATATATATATATATATATATATATATATATATATATATCCTATAATATGTTGAGACATATTCCTACTATCACTAGATTAGATTTTTGAGGCCTGCTGTCATTGAAGGATGTTAAACTATCTCTAAGGCCTTTTTTGCATCAAATGAGATTTTCCTGTGGTTTCTGTCCTCAGTTTATTTATTAGGAGAATCATGTATATTGATTTGCACATATTGAATGAACTTCATATCCTTGTAAATAAATCAAGTTGGTTTTGTGGTATGATGCTAATATGTTCTTGACTTTGTTTTGCCAGATTTATATTGAGAATTTCTACATTTATGTTCCTCAGTGAAAATGGTCTATATTGGTGATGTGTGTGTGTGTGTGTGTGTGTGTGTGTGTGTGTGTGTGTGTTGGAATCAAGGTAAATCTGGGTTCATAGAATGAGCTTGAGGAGTTCTTGAAACAGCTCCTCCCATGATTTGGTAGACATTGGCAGTAATTCTCTCTGAAAGTAGTGTTCTCTTTGTTAAGAGACATTTTATTATACTATAAATCTTGATTTTTATGGACAACTTATTAAATTTTGGCAGATCAGATGTATAAAGGAATTTATGCATTTCTAACAGATTTAAGACTTTTTGAAATTTTTCAATTTCCTAATGATCCTCCGAATTTCATTAAAATCTATAGAAAATCCCCTGTTAATTTCTTTATTTAGTTTAGTTTGGATGCTATACCTCTTCTTTATGGTTAGCTTCTCTTTCAGTTTTCCACATTTACTTAATTAATTTTTATGGAAGTGTATATTATAGACATTTCCTTTAATTTGAAAAATGTTTTTTCCAATTCAAATCTTTGGTGCAAATTTTAAGTTTTCAAAAGAAAATAGGTAGTGATGTGTTCCTCCTTTTCTACAGCATCACCATGACCCAAGCCATCCACTTCTTCACAATGGAATCTTAAAATACATATGTATGATATCTTTAACTTAATACATTTAAAGAGTTTTCCATGTTGTATATCAGATGGACATACATAGTTCAGAATACACACAAAGAATAAGCCATGAAAAGTTTTATTTCATTTGTATTTAAAAAAATATTTCCATATAATATAATTAATATTTAAACTTTGCAAAAGTACAATTAATAGGTATATGTCTGCAGTATATATTTATAAACATCACTATATTCATTCAGCTTTTTTGCATTAAGATGATATGATTTCAAAGTTTGCTGGATCATCTATAACCTGGTAAAATATACAAGAAGAAAATGAACTTGTTAAAGTAAGAGAAATCTCTATAATTGGGGAAGAAAAATATCACCAGCCATTGTATCCTGTTCATGTATCCAAATTTTCCATGATAATACTTTTTAATTATTGAGCTATGTAATAAACAAATCAAACTGTATCCAATGATTGGTAATTTGTACAAACCAGCTTTTTTAAAAAAAATTAACCTACTTTAATCAATTATTTAAAAATATTTTATTTTTTTATTTGCTAGCAGAGAGAGAGTGAGAGAGAGAGAGAGAGAGAGAGAGGAGAGGAGGGAGAGGGGATGGGCACGACAGGGAATCTTGCCTCTGCTAATGAATTCCAGACACATGTGTCACTCTGTGTATCTGGCTTTACGTGGGTTCCTAGGGAATTGAATCCGGCCATCAGTTTGTAAGCACCTTTAATGGCTGAGCCATATTTCCAAACCCAAGTTGATGTTTTTCTTTTAGAATTGCTTGATTCCTTTAGGTATTTTTTTAAAGTTTCTATTTCAGTTGTTCTGAGAATATCATGTTGGCAATTGAACTGTTTAGTAGTTTTAGAAAAGGATTAAAAAAACAGTAGAATATTTACCATGGTTTCAGTAACATATATACACATATGTAAATGTATTTATAATATTTATATATTATGCTAATATATAGTATACATTACATTGCCAAGTACATTGTGTGACACTAATCATCTCCCAATTTAATATGCTGTTTTCACTTGGGAAGTCATTTCCATCTAATCAACCAAAACTGATTAGTTTCTGTTTCTATTCACATTCACAAGCAAGAAATAATTTTTTAAAAATACAATGCACCTTGGATATAACTTCATTATTTGTGTCTGAGAAGCATACTGATTTTCCAACACTCTCTATGTTCATGTTTTGTTGATGACACCTTGTCAATCAATCAACCTTGTCAATGAAAATACAATCATCTTGCATTTAAATGAAGCTTTGTGTTACAAATGTTAATGAGTTCCAAATACATGGTATGTACACATTCAAATATATTTGCATATAACCGTATTTGATGATAATATAATGTATTATATATATATAGCATATTAATAACAGCTTAAATTAAGATAATAACTCTTTCCAAACCAAAAAGAATAAAATATCAAACAGCATAATCTAATGAGGTTAGGTTGCAAGTATAAGTAATATCATTACCTGTAAAGCTACTCCCACTAATTATTTTTTCAATAAACAGTATAAGAAAATAATCACTGCTCTTCGAATGATCGCATTGTATGCATATTCACATATTCCACTTTTTTCCCCTAGAATCATTCATTTAAAGAATTTAGAGGACTGAAAATCTGTGTAATGGACTAGCCACCTTTAGAGAGAGAATAAGAGAGATTTGTTCCTATAGCTATATATAAAGTATTGAAATTGAACAGTTTCACTGTTGCTAAATTAAAGGTTGGCCATATATATCTATACAAACAAAATTGTGATATCTTATCGAGCAAATTCCACTGAATTTTGTTCATAATTATTAAAGATTTAGGTACCTTTGGCATGTCTTCTTAAAACTAATATCCATTATTTTGAAAGGAATATTATCAAAGTTGTATATTTAAAATCAAAGTATCAGCTGAGATAAAATTCTAAAATAGGTTGAACATAAATATATAAAAGAGAAAAACAACCAGGTGTAGTACCAGTACTTGGGAGGCAGAAGTAGGAGGATCACTGTGAGTTTGAGGCCACCATGAAACTACATAATGAATTCCAGGTCAGCTTGGGCTACAGTGAGACTCTACCTTGAAAAACAAACAAAAAAAAAAAAAAAAAAAAAAAGAAAAGAAAAGAAAATCAAAATAGAAAAACAAATTTATATACACTATCTTTTTGTGTATTTGTCCAGATATTTTTCAATATTTTATATACTCAATTTAGATGGGGGGGGTACATACAAAGTGAAAAAGAATGGGTGTGCCAAGGCCTCTAGCCACTGCAAACAAACTTCATATGCATGTACCACCTTGTGCATCTGCTTTATGTGGGTACTGGAAAATAGAACTCAGGACCTTAGGATTGGCAGGCAAGCACCTGAACTGCTGAGCCATATCTCCAGTCACCAAGGTATTGGGAAGCCAATTAAAAATACCATTTTACATGTAACAACACTTAGCATTCAAAATTAAAATTACATTATATAACATTTTCAAATAAGAACTATGTTAACATATTGAAAACTATTTAATTAGTGGATATGCAAAATTATTGGAAAATTTGACTATTAAAAGTAAAAATTCATGGAAATCAAAATACTGATGACTAGTTGGTTCAATACCTAACCAATATTCATTTTCTATATATTGTTCCCAATTAGAGAAGACAGAGAAAAATAGAGTGATATTTACAATACCCTTAAAAGGTCATGCTTACAGAGATTTGTTAATCATAGTTTTATGATTTATTACAATAATATAAGTGTTAAAAATATCAAACTTCAAATCTTCCTTAAATTGATGACATGTCCTTCCTTCTTGGCCAGCTGATGTTGATCCTAGGAAAGGCAAATGGATTAGTTTGTATTTTGCCTGTACACAGATGCTTGTCTTTTCTGAAGCAGATTTTGTAATAATTTAATCTGTAGAGTAGTAAAAAAAGAATACTTCAATACTTGAAATAAAAAATGGTAAGTATTTGACTCCAAGGATCCTGGTTTCCTTTCCTGCATGATATCATCATTAAAAATATAAATAAACCAATTGCAATCTTTGAATAGGTGAGCAAAATAAGTAAGCATTTACATTAATAATTCTGCACCTATTTTAAGTGAACAGACTAATTGTTGGATGCACAAATTTAAGTAAAATCTTATATGGGGAAATAGATTTTGGAGCTCTTTTTTATTTTTTATTTTATTTATATTATTCTAATTTTACATTCATGTTGGTGATTCCGGTAGCCTCCTTCCTGTCCTCCCCCCTCTGAAGGGACCCTCATCATTGGGGAATGTGGGTCATGCATTATGAGGGCAGTCAACACTTATGGGGGACAGGCAAAGTCTCTGTGCATAATGACCCAACTTATGGCTCTAACACTCTTTCCGCCCCCTCTTCTGAGAATTTCCCTGAGCCACATTGGGATCATTTTAGTTCTACTTCAGTGATGAGGTCTTGGGGGCCTTTGTGTCTCTGCATATCTGGTTTAGTAGGAGTTGGATGTCATCTGTATTTATCTCCTTCAGCCTTATTCTGGTGTCCAGTTCACCAAGAAAGCTGTACTCTTGCCCTTTCCCTGCATTACTCTATGGTTTCAGTTGGGGCCCTGGTGAGGTGTGATAGGCTGATCCTCCTTTCACATTTGTTGTCCATCTGAAAAAGAGAAGCAAATTCTCCAATGGAGAGAGAAGTTAGTACTAGATAGATGGAATGGTCATAGTTATTTTAGAGAGAATTTTACATGTGTCGGCCCTCTTCTACCCACATTGGTGGGAGCTCAATATTGGTGAATGGGCTCATTTTTGTACATGGTTTTGACTTATTTCCCAGTTCCAGCAATGAGTTCCATTCCACTGAGTGGACCTGTTAGCTAAAATCAAGAGTTTTTGGTTATCCACCATGGCTATGTGCCACTATTGCACTTGTATGAGCATCATGTCAGGTTGTTTCCTGCTGGGTAGCTTAGACTGTAAGTTGTTTGGACAAATGTTGGTCATTTTCCCCCAGTCACTCATGCAGCACCCTCTGGAACTAGACTAGATAACTATCTGTGGACTGACCCTCTTCCAGAGCCTGCTTCCTACTGCCCATGGTCATTTCTAAAATATCAAACCACATTACAAATTCAATCAGCCACTCTTTCCTGTATTTGTTATAGTCCATAATATTGGGTGGGGGTGGGCTATCAAATTGTTAATCCGGGGGGGGGGGATAAAGCAATATTTGAAGAACAGAATACTCCTTCGGCCTTCAAACTCCTTTTTTTAAAAGAGTTGCATTCTTCCTGTTGTCCCAATGCAGATCAGCTGGGCCAATCTCAATAGTTGTAATCTCTCAAACAATTGCAGCTGAACAAATCACAGTGTCAGCCTAAAAATTTCATATACCATATACCTCTGCTCATACCCTTTCATATCTATGTGTGAAACCCTGCACAAGTTCTTGGGACACAAAGGCATAACAGCAATTCTCTTATACAAACTGCCATTAGGCCAGTGTGGACAAAGTTCTTTCTTCCCCTCATAAGCCAAATCTCACACTCATAGTTCTTACTGCACTCAGTTCTTTTAACTCTGACCAAAATAGTCCATCAAGCTGTACTCACAGCACTTCAAGAAATCTCATAGTCCAAGGTTTCAAATCCTTCTACATTCTTTCCTCAACTCAATCCCAAAAGGCCAAAAGTCACACAGTTAGGTTTGTAACAGCAATGCCCAGAAAGAAGGGAGAGATTTTACTGTTGCAGTCAGCTTTGTGTTGATGGCAGAAAACACCTGGCCAAGAGCAACTTGTGTGAGGAAAGTGTTTATTTTGACTAACAGACTCAAGAGGAAGCTCCATGATGGCAAGGAAAAATGATGACATGGGCAGAGGGTGGTTATCACCTCCTGGCCAACATCAGGTGGGCAACAGCAATAGGAGAGTGTGCTAAGCACTGGCAAGGGGAAGCTGGCTGTAACACCCATAAATTTGCCACCAACATTACACTGCCTTCAGAAGGTTTGAATTCCTAAATTGTCACAAGCTTGAGACCTAACATTCAAACATATAAGTTTATGAGGGACACATAAATCAAACAATCACAAGTAGATTGTATGTTAGGCAATTTGTGCTTGTTCACCGTATATCTAATATTTTGTACATTTTTATCAGTATACCATCTTTAACTCTGTCCCCCAATCCCTAGTGACCAGTGTCCTATTCTTACTGTATTAGTATACCTTCTTATATAATCAAAATAAACATATGTAAATGCTGTATCTATTTTTCTGTTGCATCTTTTTCTCTATGTTGTATTTAATTTATCATAATATCCACAAAATCCATCTATATTTTAATACATTTTATTTAATTATTCATTTTAGAGAGAGATGGAGAGAGAGAGAGAGAATGGACATGCCAGAGCTTCCAGCCACTGTAAATGAACTCCAGATGCATGTGCCCCTCATGCATCTGGCTTATATGGGTCCAGGGAAATCAAACCTGGGTTCTTTGGCTTTGCTGGCAAATCCTTTAACCACTAGGCCATCTCTCCAACCCCAAAGTTCATCCATATTTAAAACAGTAAAATTTCCTTCTCAAGGTTGGATGTTTCTCCATTTTCATAATGTGGCTTCTGTTGTTACAATGAACATGGGAGATGTGGCTTCATTGTTTAGTGTGTTTCATTTAGAGAATTCTGTGAGGTTTTACTATTAGCTTTATTATTTCTTTCTTTTATCTTATTTTATTTATTTATTTATTTAATAAGGTCTTGCTCTAGCACAGGCTGACCTGAACTCACTAGGTAGTCTCAGGGTGGCCTCAAACTCACAGCTATCCTTCTACCTCTGCCTCCCAAGTGCTAGGAATAAAGGTGTGTACAACCATACCCAGCAGGGAGAGAGAGAGAATGGGCACTTCAGGGCCTCTAGCTACTAAAAATCAACTCCAGATTCATCACCACTTTGTGCATCTGACTTTAGATGGGTAATAGGGAATAATACTCAATTAATACTCAGGTCATTATGCTTTGCAGGCAAGTGCTTTATCTCATGATCCATCTCTCTAGCCTGTGCTTCATTATGTCTTTACATTTTTACTTTATTTATGAGAACAAAACTCCTCATACTCTCCTGTATCCAACATTCATGGCCTGCTGCAGTGACCTGCTATGCACCAGTGATGGTATCCCCTGATCCTTTTGCTATTTCTCTTAATTTACTGCACTTTTTGGCCTTTGCAAGTGTATTTTTTTACTTTGTTTGTACATTCAAAGTACCATGAGAAGATACGTAATGTTTGGAACCTAATTACTTTATCAAGAATAACATATTGTGCTTTGTAAATATATTTTTAAAGCCAGCTATTTTAGAAAGTTAACAAATGCATACAACATGATCAGTAGTCATTCTGTCGTCAAAGAAATCCTGGGACCTTATTATTGCTATCTTACTATCTGATTTTGTAATTAAACAACTGAAGTTCATCAAGGTAATAGGGATTCCTCAGGATCAAAGGACTAGAATGTAAATGAACTTGGATTAAACCTCAGGAATTTGGAGGTCACATTTCTACATACTGTGCAATGCATGCCTCTTAAGGAAAAAAAAGAACTAAGTCATTTTAAGGAGAATTTTCATGAAGATAAGCAAAATTCATGAAGACTTGAAAATATCCCTCAACATTATTTTTATCAGAACTATTTGCTGTACGATAGGGAGGAAATAACCATGTCTTTATTCAATGCAAACTCAATTCCATGTGCATAATTACAAAAAATATAGTGAGTTAAAACAATGTCTACTCATTAGTTCACTACTGACATTAATCAGGAGAAGCTATCTGTGTCACTGGCTCAGGTCTCTAAAGCAGTTAGAATGCAAAGTCTATCCCCTGGTTTGAATGAAGGAAAAAAATTGGAGGTTAGAAATGCCTTTCCATGTGATGTTTGAAACTCGATATCTAGAGGCATTGTTACATTGTCCAGAGAAGTCAGCAGTATAACTCTGTAAGTATGTATGACACCTTAGTAAGGGATTAATCAGGTGATCTTAATCATACTCCGCTCTCTCTCTCTCTCTCTCTCTCTCTCTCTCTCTCTCTCTCTCTCTCTCTCTCGCAGTGACTTACCACATATGCAATCAGAAAGACTCTAGGGCTAAAGTTCTCTCAGGTCATGTCTTATTCTTCCCAGGAGCCCAGATGGGAGAAATGGTTACAGCTACTTCTGAGGGAATGGAGATACGAAGTTGTAAGTGGAAAATATTTCAACTTTGATTACTTTATTGATGGATGTTCACCGATCAATCTATAACTCACTTGGTCTGGGCTGATCCACAGTATTCATTCATGTATCAATTAGTAGTTGAGTGAACATCTAATGATGCATGGAACATAACATGAAGAGAACAACCTGATGCCTCTAGAACTGTTTGCCTATTCAGTTTGAACAGGTTTCTAACAAGGCTATAATGCCTTATTTAGGTTTAATGTTGAAAACCTTCTTACCTCTGTATTTAAGTTTAAGGAACTCATAAGCCTAGTGCTAAATGAGTTTAAAATTATTAACTAAAATTGCCAATTAAAATATGTTGCAATAAAGTATTTACTTTGTTCAATAAAATATTTACATTCAAATAAGTAAATAACAGGAAATTCTGAATTTAAACAGTAAATTTTATTTGAAAGTTAATCAGTACAGTACATAAAAATATGAAATTCAGGTCACCTAAAAAAATCTAGTGTGCTTGTTCTATGCTTATATATTTAATGCTTACTATATTATTAAAGACAGCTCCAGGCAAAGTTTTGTTTGAAAGATCAGAAGGACCATTTCATGAACCAAAACTATCCAGTGCATAACTGAACTTTATGCACTTAAATGCTCAAAAATTGATGTAGATTTTATTAAAATATGTCATTTCTTTAAGTAGATGATAAAGGCTGCTTGATAATGACATGTGGAAATGCTTTTAATTCATCAAGATACTTGAGGGACATAATAACAATCTAGTCTTTAGACCAGGGCTGTTAGTCTGTGGTCACAATAGCATTCTTAAATATTCTAGTAAAGAAAAAATGGAAAAATATAAATTGAATATACTTGTGTTCCAAATTAAATTCACAAACTTTATCACAGAAGAGCTGCAAAATAAATCTAGGAAACAAAATTCTTGTCATTTTTATTTCAACTATTTTTTTAAGTGCTAGAAGGACCCAGAAATGATGGGTGTGGAATGTACAGCCCAGATCTCTGAATCAAAATCATTTCTTCAGGTGATACAAATTACCCTATTCCATACTTGACAGATGTGAAGAATTCTCTCAAAATAACTTGTGAGAACATGAAACACAGAAAGATTGCCAGGCATTTTATAATCCTACACTATTGGATTAAAACAAATATTTCCACTGCATATGATTAAAGGAAACAGGAGCAGGACAGTATTTTTAAGTACAGTTTAGTTACACAAAAAGATCCAAAGTAATTTTATTGAGAATCTTTGCATCTAATGCCATCAGGAATATCAGCCTATAACTTCCTTGCTGTGTCTCTATAGTTTTGTTGTTAGAATAATGCTAGCTTCACAGAAGTCGTTTGGCTGTATTCTGTCTTTTTCATTTATGTGGAATACTTTGATAAATAGTGGTTTTAGTTCTTCAATGAAAGTTTGATAGAATTTGACAGTGAATCTGTCTGGAACTGGACTTTTGTGGGAGGACATTTTAAATCACTTTTTCAATCTCATTGGATGTAATAGCTAATTTATCTGTTCTGGGTTTAGTTTTGGTAGGCGGCCACCAAATGTGGATATAATCTTGAAAATGCATACCTCTGTTCTTGTCTAAGTTTTACAACTTCTTCAAGTCTATCCTCACTTGTGCTTGTAAGCTAAATCTGGTTTCTTGCATGTTAAACCTGCACTCAGCCACCAAGTTGCCCATCAGCCCTTTCACTAACCTGAATCCTATTTACAAAATGTAGCAGACATGACTGTTAATTTTCTGTAATTTTCTATTCACTTATAAATCAAATTTAACCTAAAACATCAGAGAAAAGCCTTTTCAGGCACTTATAATGCTATAGTCAAAGGCAGACAACTGCCTCTTTAATACCTTCCCCACATACAATATAAATGGAGTTATAGGCTCCCACTTATCATTCAATTACCAGTGCCCCTATTGCTTGCTCTCTGAAGCAGCACTATGCATTTTTAAGGTTCTGTTTTGTTCGGCAATATAATTTATTGAAAGAGGTTTTAAAAAGACACATGGCATCTATCTCCTCAGAATGGCGTGCTTTGTATAGAGCTGTAATTACAAACCAAACAAACAATTAAATGCATTAAATGCCTACGAGAGATACAAGCAACTGCTTGTAAGAGTTCATCACATTACAGATTTCACTGGAGGAAACCATCCCACTCAAAAAAAAATTAAATGGGGTGTTTGTTTTGAACACTTTCATACATTAATATATTGCAACAAGTTTATTCTTCTGGTCTCAGACATCAACTGAAGGTCATGGGTGAGGATCGCTGGAAAGAACTGGGTGTTTTGAAATGTTTTTTGAGGCAGCCTGGAGACTAGAAAGATCCCACATGCTTTTGCAGCATACTGTGTGTGTAAATAGGTTTCATGTTGAAGCTTCTGCGAGAAACTGTGGCAAAGATGTTTGCAAATTCGTTTTTGATAAAACATCTCAAATGTGTGGGCACATGGGTATTTCTGATCTGGCGTCACATGCATTCTAAAGGACTCTACATCCAGAATCAAAGAATACACCAGCACTCACAATGCAATGTGAGAAAATGTCAACGGAATATTCAGGCTGATGTTATGCCTAAATAAAGGCATAACCAGAGATGTGAAAGCCATGTGTGTTCCAGAGGATTCTCTCATCACTGTTTTTGTGCTTTGGGAGAGAGAGAAGTAACCAGAATTCCCAGGGCTTCCCCCTTGAGTGTGTGCCTGCCTCATCACGAATCTCTCAGGGACCATGACTAGTTTGTATGCACAGCCCGTGTCATAAAATTCTCCCAGGGTTATTGGCTTCAGAAAATCCTTAGGAGAAGAGAAAAGAGACAGAGGCAAATGACCACATCTCACATAGGCCTTCTTCCTGCTGAAACATGAGCACTTTTGTAGGTAATGCTAAATGAAGGTAACATTAAACAGGAGAAAGACAGAATGGTTTGTACAAGAAGCCATGGTTTTCAGTAGGGCAAGACAGAGCCTTTTCTTTGTGTTAGCAGTGCTCTACCGGTAGGCTTAAGAGTCTGGGGAGAAGGTGCAAACTGCAGCTATATTGACAGCCTTCAGAATTTGTTTGCCTCATACCAACATAAAAGATATAGCTCCACATATTCAGGGAATCTTCAAAGTCAGTCTAGTAATAGCACTGACTGAATTTTAGATCTAGCAGGATTGGCACATGGCCTTCAATGTCAGCAATTACCTAATATACATGGGAACATATAGAAAGGAAGGCCTGGTGTCTCAGCAAGATGACATTTACTTAAAGTCTTAATTAAGTGAAATAAAAAATGAAGTTATCCATACTTGACAGAAATGACACAAATATTCCTGTTTTCACCAAGCAGCTATGAAATGCAAGGTGAGAGGATTACATAAGCCAAAAGCCTCCAATTTTCCAATTAATGTAACGGAAAACCATCACCTTTGAAATAACAGTTCTAATACCAGTGAACAGTCTTGAAAAGTCAAATACCTTTTCCACTGGTATTAGAGCTGAATTGTAAGATTCAAGCACCCTGACTTCATGCAACGCCAATTCTTTCTGGTTTTGAGACTCAATCTGGCCTTTCTTTTGCATTTCTTCTATAATTATTTGACTTCAGAATCTACATATAGAATATATAACAATAGAGTATAGTTATATAAAATTATGTATATAACAACATTTACCTTTAAATCCTATTGTATAATTAAGTATATATATATATATATATATATATATATATATATATATATATATATAGCTTTGTGATCACCTCCCAATTTTAAAAAGTGATATGAAAATGCTTGAGTTGGGTTGAGCTGCTCTTTGAATTTAATTTGTAAAGAATATGATAATAATGTATTATAAAGTATATGAGCTTATATTTCAGAATATGGAAACAGGACTGAGGTAACTAATTGCTTAGAACTATGGGAAGGTGCCAGATTACAAGGGGCAGAGGCTAAGCAGTGGAATCAGTGTTGTAGGAAAAACTATAAGAATGAACTATGGAAATAAAATAGGTGAATAAACTATGAGAAAAAAAAACAGAATATTTCTTATGGACTTTACATAAAGCTTTTGTGATATTCTGCTATGAAATTTTTAATTCCTTATTTCTCCCATGCTTTGAAGTTAATCTTACAACTGTTAATCCACCTACTTAAAGCAATGCGGCTAGGTTTCCTTTGCCTTGGTGTACTTTTGGCCTAAAAAAAGCACATATGGGCTGGAGAGATGGCTTAGCAGTTAAGGCGTCTGCCTCCTAAGCCTAAGAACCCTGTTCCAATTTCCAGCTCCCACGTTTAGCCAGATGCAAAGTGACACAAGGGCGCAATGCCTCACTTGCCCACAAGGGGGAACACGCATCTGGATTTCGTTCACAGCAGCTGAGAGACTGCTGGCATGTCCATTCTCTGTCTCCCTCTCCTTCTCTCTCTCCCTGTCTCTCTCTGTGTCACTCTCTAAAAATAAAAAATAAAATTTTAAAAAGCACAGATGACCAATATTGACAATATTTATAGAGATTCTGACTGGTCTTAATATATGCTCTTTGCTCAACTTCCTCAGAGGCCTGGTTGAACTTTCAACTCAAAACAAGCATACGTGTGTAAGAAGTGTTAATCACAGCATTGAAGACAATAAGGATAGTTACTGTGGGCTTCCAGAGCTATTGAAAGCAACAGGTGGGCTTAATGTGATTTCTCTTGTTAGCAGAGTGTATGTGCATTCTGGATCATCAGAGTTGAACAGGTCAAACCCCTAAGTCACTTTCTTTAACAAATGTTTAAAGGTTATTCGAAATTAAAACGTATCCCTTGTTCATGAAATGTAACCCATTTTCACATATAGCTGATTTTTTTTTTCCCATTAAATAAAAGTGCCAATGAGTAGCTGTATTGAGGAGAGAGAAATCCAAAGCCACAGCAAGCCAGAGCAGTGGTGACAGCAGATGGTACAAGGTTTACTCATGTCCTAAACTTCACTTCTTTTCCATTTATTTTTCCTCATGCTAGAGGAAGCTAGCCTGCTCTGAGCTGTGGGTATCAGGAAATAACTCTCTCATCTCTCAGGTTCTGCTCATACAAGGAGTTATGCAGTTCTGGAGAGAAAAGTTCCAGAGGTTGGTCTTCTCTAAATTTAGAACTGTTCCTCACAAATATGGTACAGAGTCTCACAAGATCTCCTTCTATTTAGAAGCATTGAGAATAAAGACAAAAATTCAAATTCAAATAAAATAACCATTTCCAAAATGTGGATAATAAGCACAGGTGTTAAAGTTGCCAGAATTATCTGTTTATAATTTGAGGGGAAAATGACTACCTTTTAGTAAATAAAGCAAATTTTGTGGACTTCCAATAGCCACATATATTTGCATTCCCTCCTAACATGTCTTTGGTAGCCTTGCAACCCAGAAATGACAAAATCAGAGCGGCTGTGAAAACTAGAATGCTGGTAACTCAACAACTATTGCAAAAAGACAGAGTGTGTTGTGAGTTCTTCAATGGCCTCTTGTCCAGACAAGTAATTTTTAACATGTCTAGAAGGTTTGTGAAAAACCTTCTTGGGACCCATTTGTTCTGACATGATTTGAAGTGTCTTTTCTGCACAAATACTAACATTTAAGGCATTTGGCAAATATGGTCACTGGTGACTAACAATACAAAAGCCTGAAGTAGTGATATCTATTGAGGCCAATATGAGAAACACTATAATTCATCACACAAGTGAAAATAAGTGTTAGTAATAGGCTGTGGAAAGTTCTCACACATAAATAGAAATTTCAAAGACTCCACAAATGTGTTGGACTGTGCATATGTCCAGAAAGCATGCAAGAAGAACATGATTCCTTGGTTTAGCTCTAGCTGACCATGAAACAGAACTTGAAGACTGAGGCAGAGTTGTCATTGCCCATTCCACTCTCAACAGAGTTCAATAATCTGACCAGAATCCAAATACTGAGAAAACTGGGCAGAGATATTGGTGACTGGTCAATGCAAAGAACAATGCAGACTTTGTTTAACGGAAACATAACAGCTACCTTCTTGTTGCTGGGACAAAACACCCAACCAGAACCAGATTATAGGAGGAAAATATATAGTTTGGCTTTCAGATTCAAGGGAATTTCATCAAAGCAGGGACAGCCTGGTAAGGCAGGCAGACAGGAGTCATATCTTGTCGCAACAGGAAGGACGTAGTCTAAGAGAACGAGTGCTAAATACCCAGTGTAGTAGACTAATACACCTCAAAGTTCACGGACTAGTGACATACCTCCTCCAGCAAGACACCACCAGTCAGGTACTAAGTATGATAATTAATCAACAACAACAAAAAAAAAAAGTTTTGAGCCTATGGGGGGCATTTTACATTTAAAGGACCACAAGTAGAAACAAATACAAATGGATAGTAAACCAGAATCCCTAAGTAGGGAGGCAGATACATGCCCATTATCTCTCCATCACAGTCACAAAATATTTTACATCATAAGCCTATAAGCAGGGAAGTTTTATCCTTGAGTACTTGTCATATCCACTGTAGAATGCATTTGACTTTGTGATGGCATAATTTTTATTATAGAAATAAAGTTCTGTGGAGGAGGTTCACTGTAGACTGGCTTTGGAACAAGGACAGAAAGAGAGAGGGCCTCAAGGCCACTTCTTTGTTACCGAGCCTTCTACTTTCACCCACCTTTTGTAGCTTCTACCACTGACAGGTAGAAGAACACCTGGGGACAAAGCCTTCTATGAGGAAGATTTCAGGGTTTTTAAACATTTTATTTATTTATTTGCAAGCAGAGAGATAAAGAGAAGGTAGAGAGACAGAAGGGAGAGAATGTTCATGCCAAGGCCTCTTGCCACTGCAAATGAATGCCAGGTGCCTGCACCACATTGTGCATAATATATGGTGTGTGTGTGTGTGTGTGTGTGTGTGTGTGTGTGTGTGTGTATGTGCGACGCAGAGAAGTATGTACATGAATGTACAGAGCGGAGGACAACTTCAAGCGTTTTCCTAAGACTTTTTTTTTTTTTTTTTTTCTCAGATTTCAAGAGCAGGCCACCATGGCCTTCAGCTCTTCATGTTCAAGGCAAGCATTTTCCAACTGAGTGGTGTCCCCAGCCATTGTTATTTTATTTAATACATCAGCCATGTCTGTACTTACTTTCCTCAGTCTTCTTGACAGATTATTAGGTCAAATCCTAAGGGATAGCATAGTAAAATATTTTAAATCCCAGTTACTATAACCATATGAGTAATTGTCTTAAAATACAAAAGATGTGTAGATTTAAAATGAACCCAACGTGGCTCAGGGAAATCTGCGGAAGAGTGTTAGAGCCACAAGTTGGGTCATTATGCACAGAGACTTTGTCTCTCCCCCATAAATGTTGGCTTACCCCCATAATGCATGACCCACATTCCCCAATGATCAGGGTCCCTTTGGAGGGGGGAGGTCAGGGAGGAGGCTACCGGAGTCACCAACATGAATGTAAAATTAAAATAAATAATAAAGAAGAAATAATATTTTAAAAAGATTAAAAAGTAATATGGACAAGTAATTTAAACAAATTATTCATGCTATTTTCTATTTAATTTTCTCATGAGTTAAAATAAATTTTAGAATGTACTATCTCAGAAATCTGAAATTATATATTTATATCTTATTTTGCATTTTCAAAAAACAAGTGTGACATTGCCATTCTCTTTGACCTTTAGTGTTCTTAATATTTTCAAAAAAGTGATCTCGTATGCAATTCTGAAAAAAATTTTCCTCAGGTACATAGACTTATAGAAGAATAGTAAGAGAATTAGATTCTGTTTCATGTTTCTATTCATCAAAAAAGTTAAAACATTTGCTTTATTGTTGAGTGATGCTCTGGATTACACTATAGTCAATTTGTTTATAGTAGGTAATAAATTTCCTCAAATACATTTTCTTGTGTGTGTGTTTCTGGCAAATAATGGCAAAAATTAACCTGCATGAGTGTAATGAGCTAAGTGATAAATTTTCCCAGATACTGTAGATAATCACAGAATAACAGAATCTAGCAGGTTCTAGTAAATTTTCATTCAGCCAGACATTGCTTGTAGTATGTCTTATGAACTGTCAACTTTGTTTACCAACAGCAAAAATCAAGTCCAACATACAGTGTTTTCATAGAGACACATAAAGTCCATACAAAAGACTATTGTGCCTCAGTAGACTTGTCCTCAACTAGTGGTCCCAAGCAACAGCTACACCCACGTGTCCTAGGTTTGATTCCATCACCTCTGCAAGCTATAGCTCCAGGATACTTTTTAAAAATTACATTGTACCAAAATGAGCTCAGTCTCCAAGATCAAGCTCCCACCAAATGTGGAATAGAAGAGGGCCTACACATAAAAATTCTCTCTGAAATAACTATGGCCATCCCATCTATCTAGTACTAACCTCTCTCCATTGGAGAATTTGCTTACCTTTTTCAGATGGACAATGAACCTGAAGGAAGGATCAGCCTATCACACCTCACCAGGGCCCCAGCTGAAACCATAGAGTAATGTAGGGGAAGGGCAAGAGTACAGCGTTCTTGGTGATCATGACACCAGAAAAAGGCTGAAGGAGATAAACACAGAGAACATCCAACTCCTACTAAGCCAGAGACACAGAGGCTCCCAAAACCTCATCACTGAAGTAGAACTAAAACAATTCCCAATGTGGCTCAGGGAAATTCATGGAAGAGGGGGTGGAAAGAGTGTTAGAGTCACAAGTTGGGTCATTATGCACAGAGACTTGGCCTATCCCCCATATCTCTTGACTACCCCTACAATGCATAACCCACATTCCCCAATGATGAGGGTCCCTCTGGAAGGGGGAGGACAGGGAGGAGAATAATGGAGTCACCAATATGAATGTCAAATTAGAATAATATAAATAAAAAAATAAATTATAAAAAAAATCCATTGCAAAATCTACTCTACAAACACCTTCCACTCAATTTTGAAATAACTAATACTGAAAGCTTTTACTCCAAAATAGACTTTTCTGTTCAGCTTCAACTACAGTACCATGATTATATAAGTATATAATGTGTGTGTGTGTGTGTGTGTGTGTGTGTGTGTGTGTGTGTGTGTGTGTGTGTGTGTGTGTGTGTGTGTGTGTATCCTATCTATCTGTGGCCTCTTCTCTTTAATCTGTGAATCAGATTTACACAGTACTCGTGTCTCTCAAAATGTTTTTGATGGCAAACTTCATTGTGTGGGGTTGGGCCATAATTGCTAAAGATAATCAGCTAAAACCAAATATAACTATCAATTTTCTAAACTGTGACAAGATGTTGTTGTTGTTTGTTTGCCCCAACATATTGTATTTTGTGTCTTTTAGAGTCTGATTTAAGATACGTGATATATATGACAAGAGTGTAAACCTGCGAAGACAAGGAGCAGAAGTTTATGACTTAAGCATATGTTTGAGTATCAAGTTGGCAAGGGGTGACGTGACCTAGAATTATCTGTTAGGGATTACGTAGGTTACATTTTTCACTCTGCAAGTTTGTAAGGGATTATCTTGATTGGGTCAATTAAAGTAGGAAGAGCCACCTTAATAGTTGGAAGCACCATTCTATGACCTGGAATTCTCAGTAGGATTGAATGGAACTTGGACCTATAAGATGAAACAAAACCATCCTCCCTTAAGCTGATTATAGTCATATATTATGTCACAAATAATAACTTGACTACTATACAGGGTCTCAGGTAGCTCATTCTGGCTCTGTATTTACCATGTAGCTAAGCATGACCTTGAACCCCTAAGCCTCCTACTGGCCTCATTTAAGTGGTGCTGGAGATGGACCCCAGGAATTTTTGCATGCTAGGCATTTATTCTCCCAATTTACCCACATCTCCAACTGCCTAAATCCCTTTGTAATAGGCATTTTTAACCAGTTAAGATACGTGCCATTATAAGTATAGGTAATTTGTATAAAAGTACTGATTAATGTAAATATATGGTCATTTTTAAAGTAAGTTTTTGGTTTCCAAAATTATGGACCTTCAAAAGACCTTAGGAATACTGGAATTGTAGTCATTAAGAAAACATGCTGCATTTTCTATTAAAACATAGCACCATAATTTAAACCCAAAATGTATATGGGAGCCAAACCATTAATGGAAACCTGTCAAATATAAGACCATTATGCTCAATCTTTCTACAAAGGACATTTCAATAATTATATGAGACTATCCATAAGCAACCTTATTCTACTTTAGAAGTCCATCATGGGATATATATATATTCTTTTCTTGAGATGAATGGGGGCAAATTGGAGTCAATAAACAGGAAAATCAGGAAAAGTTGTGGAATTTTAATCACAATTTTTGAATTGAGGAACTATTGTTTGGTCTCTGAAAATAGATAAATGCCTTTAGATTGTATCCTTTTGGGTCAATGCCAATTTCCATGGGAGTATGATCATCCTGATAACATCGAGGACAGATTTTGAGAAGAAAAATAATAAAACTTTATTATTTTCCAAGTTACTCCTTGAGTCTGACTGCCCCATCTAAGTTATTAATTTATTAGCAGGACATTTACACTCACATACAAAGAGATCTGGGCTCATCCTATTAAAAAATGTTTAGGTCAAGTTGTAAATATGTGATGGGAATCTGCATTTCTTAGCTTAATTATATTTAGCTCAACCATGTGATATGTCACTTATTATAAAATATGTCTTTGAGAATGTATCCCCTAGCATGTCAAAATAAAAATGACCTGCATCAAAACCTATGTCAATTCCATTCAGATACAAAAGAAAATAGTAGGGTTTCATCTGACCCAGGAAAATACAGATACAAGAATTTTTATTTGCCAATCCATTTTTCATTCAGACTATTTATAAAAGAGCTAATATCATCAGGCCTTTAAAATCAAATCATTTTATATATAATTTCTTTTCCATCCATTTACAACTGTCACTTTTAATTCATTTTTAGATTGCACTTAATTGAGAATAAAATCCAGACCATGACTATCACAAGTGGCACATTAATTTTAAAGTTCACTAGTAGAAGATTTGTTTTTAATCACAGTGATTTTTCTTTCCCCATCTCCATTTGCATTAGGGATGGCAAAGGGCAAGGAGAAACTCCAAGTCCATCTAACTTTTATTGATTAAGATTATGTGAGCAATTAATTCATGTTCATTAATTATCTAAACTGCTTACTCCTTATCCAAAATATGGGCATTTAAGTGTAGCACTTCATGGCACAACACATTTTAATAAATCACAGTATTTATATTATTGCAGATTGATAACAGAGGTCCTAAAATGGATGTGACCTTTGTTATGTATTTAATCAGATGATTTTACTATAAGGTGAAAAAAGTAAAATGTTTGCATGGAGAACAAGGAAGGGACTCATCATAAAGGGAAATAGCTTAATCAAAATAGAAATATGAGGGCTGAAGAGATTGCCTAATGGTTAAGGAGCTCAACTGAGAAGCCAGGAGACCCAGGTTCAATTCCCTAGTTCCCCTATAAGCCAGATACAAAAGGTGGCACATGCATCTGGAGGGTTTTTTGTTTTTTTTTTTTTTAATTTTGTTTTAGCGTCTGGAGGCCCTGGCATGCCCATTGTCTCTATATCTGCCTCCCCCCCACTCTCTAAAATAAATTTAAAAAAATAGAAATCTGAACACTTCCTATCCATTACACTAAAAACTATCATTTGCTTCCTGAGTCTCTTCAAATAGAAGGAAGACTCACGGTGCAATTGGCAGTCACTTACTATGATCTTAAGTTCTGTTGTCAACTTGATCTGTTTAGAAATCCACAGACATTCCTCTTGGCTGGGTCTCTGAGGTTGCTTCCAGGAAGGATTAAATGAAGGAGGAAGTCCTTTCCTCAGAGTGAGCCCTTCCCCCAGAGTGGATGGCTCTCCCATTGGCGTCTTTCTGTAAGGAAGCTCTGGGAGAAAAGAGCTCCTTCCTCCCACCTGACTGCCAGTGCTGCTGCTGGCGAGTGCCTTCACTTTCACATGCATCTAAACTTGGCATTGGGATCAAGTTTCCTCAGCCTTATTAAACATTAATAAACATTATTAAACAATTATTAAACATTATTAAAAGCAAACTCATGTTTAAGAAAACCTGACTCATGACCAGTGAAATTAAAAAAAAATTAATGATGTAGTTATGTTATATTTTTTATTTTATCTTTAAATATATCTTTGTCAAAAACTTTACAGCTCTTTTCTTCAACTTTTTGTTTTTATGGTTGTTTTGTCCCTCTGGTTAAATCCAAATAGATTGTCTGGATTTTAACTATCTTTCTATCCATTTTCTTGGGTTAGCACTTTCCTGTCTATTTTTTTTATTGAATATCTACAAGGTCAGTTATAATAATGTTATATTTTGACTTTTATGTTAGATTTAGATAAAATTTAAACAAACAAACAAAAACTCATTAAAATGAATCTTAATTTTGTTAAACACAGTTTTTTTTAGTAGTCAGAGATTAGCAGTAGGAAATACAGGTATAGTTTAAATTTAAACTTAATTTTAGACATGACACTATAAGTAAACTTATTTGCTTTCATACTCTTTTAACAACGTACCTGAGAACAATCTTTTACCTTATAAAATTTTTTGATATAAAAACATGAGCCGTTTTGTAGAAGCAGATTAAAATTTGGTATACAAACATGTCTATTGTATTAAGCATGAACAAGCATGTTGTCAAAAACATTAAGTTTAATTATTTTAAATATATTGTAAACCTGTTTGTAGCAACTTAATATCATCTTTAAAAAAATCTATGTACTTTAGATCCCTTAATAACCATAAGTTTAATTGTACATAATGACATAGACACATGACAGTCATGTAACACATATGTTTATATTTATAGAGCTTTTTAATTTGTAATTACAATTTAAATTGATGAGAACTTAATTTGAAATTATTTAAAACATATATGAGTACTTATAAGTCCATGTCATTGTATTAGTAATATAAACAGTATATTTATACTCTTATCAATGTAGACTGTCACAAAGACAATTACTGCAGTTTCAGTTTAAGGTTGACACATTTTATTTTTTCTGGGAAGGTATGGAGTTGATGAGCAGGTATTATTAACTCTATCTGGTTTCACAAAGAACAACTTATGTGGTTGCTGTATATCACTGGTAAATGTTTAGAGATAGACAGATGAGAGACAGTTTGTGTAATGAGTCTGAGGCTCAGACAGGATTGATATTTGCCTTAGAAAACTAAATTTGAGAAAACAGATTAGCAAAGGAAGATTTTAAAAAGTTTTTTTAGAAACTCATTACTATGGGGGCTGAAGATATGGCTTAGTGGTTAATGTGTTTGCCTGAAAGGCCAAAGAATCCCAGTTTGATTCTCCAGGACCCACGTAAGCCAGATGCACAAGGGGGTGCATGCATCTGGAGTTCATTAGCAGTGGCTGGAGGCCCTGGCTTGCCCACTCTCTCCCTCTCTCTGCTCTCTGCCTCTTTCTCTCTCTCAAATAAAATAAATAAATAAATACATAAGTATTTTTTTTAAAGAATCTCATCATTCATTAAGTCTTAAAATTCAGTTTCTCATCAGCTAGAAAAAGTGATCTCTCTGGCATATTGCCTTTCTCTGTAGTTGTTTTAAACTACCTAGTCTCATTTTGCCAACTGAAATGTCATCCTTTCATTGCCAAAAAAAAAAAAAAAAATACAGATGAATCAAATGGGAAATATACTATGTCTCAAATTATCTATAAATTGAACACATTTGACAGAAAAGGGGTTTTAACTGAGATAATAGCCAAAAATATATGACTATTGCACAACCCTGTTATTCATTTTATAGGTTGATGTGTCAAAATCATTGTCATGCACAGAAGACTATTGCACAGGTGTGTACATCTTGTCAGGATGGTTCCTTTTAGAAAGCAGTGTCCTCTTCTTGCTCACAAGGTTGATGCCTTATTGTTTTTTTCTTCCCAGAAGCACATGTTGTACTTTATAGCCCTATGACTAAACATGTGGGAGCAGTCTTCCTTCCAGGTTCAGCCAGATCTCTCAAAGTTCTGTGTTGGCAGCATGTGGTGTCTTCAGCAATAGGGTCTTCCATTTCACCACAGGTAGGTATTTATGTGCTTTTACAGAAGGCTGTCTTGTTTTAGGGACTTTGTAAGTCTCTACAATTAACAGCTCACTGTGGGTTGTAACCAATTTCTGATACTGAGTGTTACATGCCAGGGAAAAATATTTTAGGGTTAAGCTTCATCCTATCACCTTCATGGCCCTTCTTACCAGATTATTCCTCCTTACTCCTGTTGAGGGTGATATCTTTTCATCTGCTCTCCAGGAGGAAGTTTTCTATGGTACCAGTTCATTTTGGATTTGGTTTCTTCCAACTTTCCTTTTCCCCTCCCCACAAATTCTTCTATTCTTCTTATCTGACCCTTAGGTGGCTTGTCAGGTATGCCTACAACTCAAGCTGTTCCTCTTTAGGAATCACAATTGAGGGAGAACATGTGGTGTTTGTCCTTCTGTGTTTGTGCAAACTCACTTAGTATGATCTGTTCAAGTCCATATATTTTCCTTCAAATTTCATTATATAATTTTTCTTACTGCTGAGTAGAATTCCATTGTGTATAAGGACATCTTCATTATCCATTTGTCAAATGATGGGCATGTCCGGTTCTTAGCTTTTGTGAATTGAGCAGCTACAAAGATGGTTGAGTAAATATATCTGCAATAGAGAATGGAGCCTTTAGGGTCCAGGACAGAAATGGCTGGGTCATTTGGTAGTTCTATTTTCATCTTGCTAATTTACATGGTGGTGGAAAAAATTTGCACTCACACCAGCGGTAAAGAAGGGACAATATATATTGTTGCTTGATGTTTTGATGATTGCCATCTTAAGTCAAGTAGTATTAGGAATGAAGGTAAGTGGGATGTAAATATATTCTCCATGACTTCAGTTTCTATAATGCCAATTAAGGAACTCCCATAAAAATTTGGTGATAACCATGACATGTATTAAAGTGTTAAAAGCAGAAGTGATAGAACAAGAGCTAACACAGAAAAAAAGTAATAAGGGCCTGGAGAGATGGCTTAGAAGTTAAGCGCTTGCTTGTGAAGCCTAAGGACCCTGGTTCGAGGCTTGATTTCCCAGACCTAGGTAAGCCAGATGCACAAAGTGGCACATGCATCTAGAGTTTGTTTGCAGTAGCTGGAGGCCCTGGCATGCCTATTCTCTCTCTCTCTCTCTCTCTCTCTCTCTCTCTCTCTCTCTCCATCTGCCTCTTTCTCACTCTGTCTCTATTGCTCTCAAATAAGTAAATAAAAATAAACAAAAAAATTAAAAAAAGAAAAAAAGGAATAAGAAATAACAGTGCTCAATAGTTTCAGTGACTCCTTTGTGCAAGGTGCTGCACAAGGTTCTCTGTATGCACCATCTATTTCAAAATACAGAGGCCCACTCACAGAAGTTTAGAGTTTTTGCAGATTACAATGAAAACAAATATCATCAATATTTTACAGATGTCATACACATAGAGTACTCAGGATATGTAACTTCTTGGTGGCATATTTATGATAGGAGTTAAATCCAGATTTAATTGCTGAGTGCACAGGATTAAGTAGTATTAGATGGCACACATCTCTTAAGAAATGCTGAACCGAGAACTACATCTGATATTGATTCCAGTAGAAATTACACATACTTTATAAAAAGTGATTTGTACTACCTATATCTAATAAGTTGCTTAATTCTGATACTCTTAACCTGAAATAAGACAGTAAATCACAGAGAATAATTGAATTAAGAAAAAACAATCTACTTATCTACCTCATGCAGAAGCCTCTTAGTTGATCTGATAATATCTGTGTGGTCTACAGAGCAAGCCAGGGAAAATTAGAAAACATATGAGGTGAGTACACATTTCAACTAATCAATTTCTTTGTAATATGTTCCAATGATGCTTCCATAGACAGGATAAAATAAAGATGATAATTGAACATGCATAGTATAATTATCAATTGTAATCAAAAGCTAACTTCAAAAAATTGAAGCAGTTAACTCTTCCTGCCTTAGAAAAGAATTCCATCTAGAACAGTGCTGCCATTGCCCCATAAAGGATCAGCATCCACAAACACAATTAGAAATAAGAAACTTCTGCTTTCACTAAATCAATCCATTCTTTACACTACCCTGCACCTGTTACAACTTTAGCTTCCTCTTTCTCTCTCATGGTGTAGCAGGTTAATTTGACATCTATCAACTCATTAATTCTAGGTAAAAACTGGAAGATTAAAATGCCTATTTTCTTCTTGAAAACATATAATCCTTGCTCTGGGACTTAAGAAAGAAAGCTCCTTTACCCAGACCAAAACTAATAATGTTCCAAACTTCTCTACATTTTTTTTAACAACAGCATTCTTTTCACCTGTACTGCAATATGCATTAGCCAGACACTGCCTTTCCCAAGTGTCTCCTTTGTCTGACTTTTTCTCTATCAGAAAATACTTTATCATCTCCAGCTGTGGAAGGTAAGCTTCTTTCTGCACTTTACAAAGTGTTTTTGAATTGAGAAGTTTAATTGCAACACTTTGGAGCATCACCTGGATTCCTGAGAAAGGTTTCTTAGATCATGTATGCTTTGTCCACCGTGCCTTTGGAGCTTGTGAACTGTGGTGAGAAAAACACCTGCTTTGACATAAATCATTGGTATAAAAGTCCCTCAGGGGCTGGAGAGATGGCTTAGCGGTTAAGGCGCCTGCCTGCTAAGCCTAAGAACCCGGTTCTAATCTCCAGGTCCCACATTTAGCCAGATGTAAAGTGACGCAAGGGCGCAAATGCCTTGCCCACACATCTGGATTTCGCTCACAGCAGCTGAGAGACTGCTGGAGTGCCCATTCCCTATCTGTCTCCATCTCCCTCTCTGTCTCTCTCAATGTCTCTCTCCAAAAATAAATTTAAAAAAATTTTTTTAAAAAGTCCCTCAGGGCTGGAGAGATGGCTTAGCGCTAAAGCGCCTGCCTGCAAGCAGATTGCTGGTTCCAATGTCCAGAATCTCCAGGTCCCACGCTGCAAAGTGACGCAAGGGTGCAATGCCATTGCCCACAAGGGGGCGCATCTGTTTCTCCATCTGAGAGACTGCTGGCACGCCCATCTCTGTCTCCCTCTCCTCTCTGTCTACCTCTCTCCCTCCAAAGATAAATTAAAAAAAATAATAAAAAATAAAAAATAAAAAAGTCCCTCAGAAGCCATTAAAAATCTGGGGAGGTCGGTGTATTAGACTGGGTTCTCTAGAGAAACAGAACTGCTAGAATGAATTATATTAAGAAGGGAATTTATTGGATTAGCTTATGGCAGTCCAAATAGCAGTTGAAGGTCTGAGATTCAAGGAACCTGGTAGCTGTTCAATCCATGTGGTCAGATACCTCAGCAGTTCCAATCTGGCACTGAAGGCCTGGAGGCATCCTGAGGAGCCTCTGGTTTTCAATCACCATGGGTCTTCAGTTGACTCGGGTCTTCAGTCGACTCGGGTCTTCAGTCCACACTGAAGGCAGCAAGCAGCTCCGGCAGCCAAGTGGAAGGAAGGGGCTAGTTTCACCCAGCGCTTCCTTATATAATAAAGTCCCCCTCTGAGAGGGGCTGCCTGCTCTGGGGGAAGGACTTCCTCCTTCAGTTAATCCTTCCTGGAAACAACCTCAGAGACCCACCCAAAAGGGATTGCTGTGGATTACTAAACAGATCAAGTTGACAACACCTTAACCATCATAACTCCACCCCTTGTCAACTTGACACCAAACCATATCTCCTTACATCATACTTAATTTCCAAATGAAAACAGTAACAAGCTCAAAATTCCACCTTACATGGTATAACTAACCCACATACAACCAGAAATGCAAAGTCTTCCCCCTTCAACAGAAAGCAAGGTTCCTTGAGGAATGCATACTCTCTAATAAAATACATCTAATATAAATTCAGCAACAGTTTTAGCTAGTGATATATTATTAATATTGGTGCACATATGTACAACAATCTGTATCAAGGTAGGAGCAGAACACTGTAATTACAGTCCTCATTTTTGTAGCTGGTATTTGTGACTATCTTCTTCTACCACTAATTCTGTATTTCCTCCACCTTCAGCAAGCACCTCAGCAGGTCTTGGTTCTTTACCTGGAGGGGTGACCCATACCTTCATTCCTGAAGGATCCAGGCCATTTATCACACTGCCTTGATTGGGTTGTTGCAGTTGTACATTGACTATGATAACAGGGCATGGTAACACCAAGAGACGTCCTAAAGGATCTCCTGCACTCCAGATATACTCTTCCTTATCTCCATTGTGGAGGAACAGTCCGATTTCCCCCTGGTAGTCTGGATCAATCACCCCTGCTACCACTGTAACTCCTTTCTCAGCCTGTTCACTCAAGGGCAACAGGAACCCAAAGTAGCCAGGGGGAAGTCTTAGCTTCCAGTTCAATGGAATGTTCTTTGTACCTCTTGGCAAAAGCTCTACCCCCTTTGGCACCAAGACTTCTAGGCCAGTAAGAGTATAAGTTTGTGGGAACAGGAATCAAAAATTTAGCTAATGGGTCACTTGGGGTGATGATAAGCAGGACCATTCTCATTTCCACCCCTTGATTCCTGGACCCATGAATCAGGCTATAAGAGAAACAGCCCCATTTATAGAACAGTGATTCAGAGCATATACAGTCTGCTGGAGGACACGCCCCCAGCCCTCCAAGCTACTGACACCTAGCTGGAGCAGCAGCTCTTTCCTTAAAAGGCCATTCTGCCATTCTATCAAGCCAGCTGCTTTAGGGTGTTTGGGCACAAGCTAAGACCAGTGAATTCCATGATCATGAGTCCACTTCTGTACTTTCTTGGCTGAGAATTGAGTTCCTTGGTCAGAAGCAATGCTGTGTGGAATACCATGACAGTGTATATGGCATTCTGTAAGCCCACAGATAGTAGTTTTGGCAGAAGCACTATGTGCAGGAAAGGCAAATGCATACCCAGAATAAGTGTCTATTCAAGTAAGGACAAAATGCTGCCCTTTCCAGGATATAAGAGGTCTAATGTAGTCAACCTGCCACCAACTTGCTGGCTCATCACCCTGAGGATGCTACCATATCAGGGGCTCAGAGTTGGTCTCTGCTGATGGCAAATTTGGCACTCAACAGCAGCCATAGCCAGGCCAGACTTAGTGGAAGTCCATGTTGATGGGCCCATGCATAACCTGCATCCTTGCCACCGTGGCTACTTTGTTCATGGGCCCATTGGGCAATGACAGGGGTGGCTGAGGAAAGAGGTTGGCCACTGTCCACAGAACAGGTCAGCTTATCTACTTGATTATTAAAGTCCTCCTCTGATGAGGTCACCTTCTGTTGAGCATTAACATGGGACACTAGTATCTTTAATACCCTTTGCACATTCAGAGAGCTCTACCCACATACACCTTCCCCAAATGTCCTTTTCACCAATTTTCCAATCATGCTCCTTCCAAGTCCTGGACCAGCTGGCCAAACCATTGTCCACAGCCCATGAATCAGTATACAACCACACATCTGGCCATTTTTCTTTCCAAGCACAACCACGTGCACTGCCCAAAGTTCTGCCCATTGTGAAGACTTCCCTTCATCACAGTCCTTCAGAGTTGTCCCAGAGAGGGGCTGTAATGCTGCAGCTGTCTGCTTCTGGGAGGTGCCCGCATAATGTGCTGAACCATCTGTAAACCATTCCCTTGTCCTC